>CP141130.1:85046526-85561526 GCA_035236585.1 Warburgia ugandensis | reverse complement strand
GACGGGGGGTGGGAATAGATTGTAGCTGGGTACAAATGAGCCAGTTAAAGATGAGTAGGTAGGGTACGCTGAAGCCAGTGATGGAAGAAGAGAAGTGAAGGAAGAACACACAAGAATTTTCTTGCTATAAGACTTTTTATTTTAGAGTGGAGCAAGAAATAAGGGAGGTGGAAAACAAGAAGCTCTAATGGGAGCAAATGCTAGGTGCATTATGGGAACATATGCCAGCTATCAATCCGACGTTTATTAAAAGATCATATGCTTTTTCAATTGAGAATGCAATCAAGGAGCCTAACTCGCATTAACATAGTCATCTCCTGTCCTACCTATTACTATGAGTTGGGTTTCGTAGAGTGATTTTAGAAACCCTAAAGAAAGGACTTGCTTACTACGACTCTTTCAAAGTCGAGGGGGTTTACCTACTCAACCAATAGGGAGATGGTCCTGAAGTTGCCTCAAATGGGTGTAAATAGCGCCTCTAGACCAAGTATAACAACGGATATGAGGCTTTTCCACATGAGTTGGCAGACGCTTATTTTGCTTGAAAGCATGAAGCTGATTCAATCTCATAGCAACTGTTGATTTAGATTGTATTGTAGCTGATGAAGCTTGAATTGAAAGCCTAGAGCAGTGGAATGGTGTGTGGGACTCGTGTAGTAGTAGCTTCCACATGCCAGTTTCACTCCTCCCCCATGTGTAAACCAATATCCAGTGTTAAACTTACACTCATCTAGGTCTCCTGCCTAGTCAGCATCAGTGTATCAGCATAAGGAGAATGCCTATCCTATGCAACCTTGGTAGCACAAACAAAGGTCCTATGTTCCAGCGATGTATGAATCATAGTCAATCACTTTACTTACTTTCTTAGTTGCAAGGTTGCTGTAAAGTTTCATCTTTAGACTCTGACAGTTTATTAGAAAGTATAAGTCTTCTTAGTATTACAATATATTACTATGAATATTCCTACCCTTGCAGTGCTAATATATTCATTAGTCTGAGATTTAGTCTACTAAAAGCATAGGAATAGTCTTATCTAAAGTTGCATTTGCCTCCCCTTTCTGCCTACTCTACTATTAACTGCCTCATCCCCTCCCCATACTATACCGGTCTCTCGTACTCATTAGAAAGAGAGCAAGATAGACAAGCATGCAAAGAAAGAGGGGAAGGAGCAGGAGAATGATAAGAGAGAATCCACAACAGATGGAGAATAGCATGGGGTTGGGAGATTGGAATATGGTGTACCTTGGTTCAGATTGAGCAGAATGGAAGGAGAGTAGAAGATAGAGGTATCCTCCACTTGAGGCTCCCCGATTTGACCATTTGATCCCAGCAACGTCCCAAGCTCCTTGCCTGAAGAGTCTTAGCCTTTCGTCTTGACTTCACTCCCTAAGGCTGAATGAAATTCTGAAGGAGAAGGGTCATAATCAACCAACTTTTTATTTGGTTTCACATCTTGGGCATCCTGATCGGTATCATATAGACGACAGAGGCACAGGGAGAAAACGGGCAGGCCTGACTGCTTCATGATCATAGGAACTAGTCTCCTCGTCTAAAACCTGGCTGTTTTTCGACCATTCTCTTCCTGAATTTAGACTACTACCGAGCTCCGCACCAGGGCTCAAACCATGCCTCAAGGAAAGAACCCTTACCAAAGGCTTTCCGAGAGATCCGAGAGACATGATTCAACTAATGGTGCACAAGACTTCTCCCAAACATTTCTCAGCAAAACCACTAAGTACAACTTATTAAATGGAAACTACGAACAAGATCTTAAAGCTGTCTCAATCATCCGGATTAATGTGCTGTTTTTTATGCTAGACTCATGAATTGCCTCTTTGCACAATTTCTTTCTAATCTACCTTTTTTTTTGTTCCTCTTTTTAGTAGAAAGCGAAATGAGAATAATGAGAATCGTAGTAGCAGTTCCCCACCCCCTCTTGCCACTTAAACTAACCAAAAAGGAGAAGGCACTTTCCGAAAACAGTCAAGGCAGGGATTTCTTGTAGTCATCTATCGTGACAATGGATCAACCCAGAAATTGACAAAAATTAAAACTTGGAAAGAAAGATCTCACTCAAAAAAGTAGAACTCTAACCATTCTCCTTATGGAAACCGCTTTCCACCTGGATCAGCCAGGTCCCCTTGATTTTGGCTTCGGCAGTAGATCAAAATAGAGGCTACAAAGCCAACCTACCTAGATCCCCGGATTGCGTTATTGGATTAGCGGATGCCATAAGACAAAGTAGTCATACAAGGACATTCGGCTTATCAGAGGCAATGGCCTTCGCCTACATCAAAGACAGATGATTCGTCCTACTTTATCTTACTATATTAGAACACTTCTACTGGGATTGGGTGTCTGATGGTACCTTCTGCCAAAGCCCCTATTGGTTCAACCAAGGGCTTGCTACTCACCTAAGTGCATTAATGTAATTAAGGAAGCCGCACAATGCCAAATGAGGTCTATGGGCCGTGTATTCAAAAAAAGAAGATCCATGATAAAGTTATGGACACATTCATGGAAGCGGAAGTCTTTTGATCCCATGCAGTCAATGCCAATGGGTGTGCTTAAGAGCTAGTGGAAACAAAATACCTTTCACACCTAACCCAGGCTTTTGCCAACAACCTTTATTTCAAAATCCACTTGGTGAACCTAGCCAAAGTCTAGGAACAGCTACAAAGGCTTCAAGAGACAGTGGCTCAAAGCATTAAGAGAAAATAGAAAGATTTGTGTATTTTGAGGTCCTCAACCTTATGATCCTTAGATTTGGAAGGAATGAGAGGGGCCACATCAAAAGGTAGTTGAACCTACATAGCAAAAGGGTGGATCCCCTTACGCACATGAAATCCTTTTATGCCCACCCGCCTAATGTGCTGAAATGGCTCATGATGATAGTCTTATGATCAGACTATTCCCAAGGAGCCTTACTGATCAAGCTATGGAATGGTACTTCACTCTCCCTAGGTATTCCAAAAAATCCTTTTCCCCCAAAGTCTTTAGAATGCTTCTAATCTATCACAAAGAGGGAAATGTGGATTCCATAGACCTGGAAACACAATCCTGGTGATAGCTTTTCATCATAGCTTTAGAGGTTGAGGTGTAGGCACTTAGCTTAGATAGATAGGCCCGCCTGTTTTTTTTTTCGTAACAACAAAAGTAAGGATAAGATGAATGCAAGAGATAGAAAGGCCTACCCTATCCTTCTTCCATACTCACAGCGAGTGAGTCCATTGTGCTTACTAACGAGTGGAGCGTCTTCAATGCGAGTTGCGCATGGAGTTTTGCCTAAACAGTGAAATAGTGTCCTTTGTTGTTTTTGAGTTCCCCCTACCTTCGGAAGAAAGGAGACTCCTAATGGTACCTTAGTTCTCCATAGGAATTTGAAGGGGAGTGGAGTTTAGGGATTCTCTTAGGAGAAGCCTGCCAGCTTACAAAGAGGGCGCTATTTAACTGTGGTAGGGGAAGTCATCCCGAAGCGCAACAGACTCTTATCTTCCTCTTCAGCGGCCAAAGCAATAAGTAATTGTTTTTGTTCCTCTTTTGTGGGAAGGGAAGTGGTGGTCTTGTTTTATAGTATCCAGGTCTTGAGTCCCCCCTCTTTCGGTTAGGGGATCTTAGCAAATGTCCGGATTAGTGGAGTTTTTTCAAAAAGGTCTAAAGGGTAAGCTACATAAGCAATATATTGATCTTCCTCCCCAACAACGGGCTCCATGTGGTAGCATCGTCCTTTGTAACGATCAAGGCTAGTAAGTCCATCGGTCCACACAGTTGTCCATGTACCAGTAGAAGATTCAGCAGCTACTGCAGCCCTTGCTTCTTCCGGTGGAACTCCAAGTTGAGGTGTTACTCAAAATGCTGTCAAGATATCAGTATCTTTGGTTTTGTATTCAGGAGTACAATAAGTCAATTTGTAATCTTTAACACCGGCTTTGAATCCAACACTTGCTTTAGTCTCTGTTTGTGGTGACATAAGTCCCTCCCTACAACTCATGAATTAAGAATTCTCACAACGACAAGGTCTACTCGACATGGATTAGGCATGAATGAAACCTTTTACAGGAATCTTTCACAAAATTATCAACTAATATTATCAATTGTCAACTAATTAGAATGGTTCGTTATTAGACCATGGTATTTGATTCACCAAATACATCATTATTGTATACTCTTTCATATGTATGGCGCAACCCAATCCTTGTTTTGCAAGTTTCTAATGGATCCCTTCTTTTTTTTAATCTAAATATTGATCCCCTTCTTTTTTTAATCTAAATATCAAAATAATACGAAATTCACTCTTGATAGTAAGTGTTGTATATATACATCTTAGATGTGAAAATAGGAAGAATTCGTCTATGAAAAGATATAAAACAAGAATAGGCGGAAATAAAGATGCTGAAATAAGGAAAACGGCCAATAAGATAAAAAAAAATAATGAATCATCAATAGAGTTCAAGTTCAAATTCCATAGATAATATGGATGGGATTGTCTATAATGATAGACAAATGAAAGACTTCCTTATAATTCTTATACATTTATTTTTATATGATAATGAAAGACTTCCTTATAATTCTTATTCATTTATTTTTATATGATATTTTGAATTTGGAAAAGGGTTAGTTGGACTTGAAAATTCACTCATTGAATGAGTAAACGATTAAATTGGATTCGGTTGGATAGTACCAATGAAATCGAGCACTAACTCTCATTTCTATTTCTTATTGAATTAACCGATCAACTTACTATCGAACATTTATTTTGATTTGATAATATTCACAAAAAAATTTGACATATTTCATTATTATTATTATGAGAATCAATCCTACTACTTCTGGTCCTAGGGTTTCCACACTTGAAGAAAAAAACTTGGGGCGTATTGCTCAAATCATTGGTCTGGTGCTGGATGTAGCTTTTCTCCCTGGAAAGATGCCTAATATTTACAACGCTTTAGTAGTTAAGGGTCAAGATACCGTCGGTCAGCAAATTAATGTGACTTGTGAGGTACAGCAATTATTAGAAAATAATCGAGTGAGAGCTGTAGCTATGAGTGCTATAGATGGTCTGACGTGAGGAATGGAAGTGATTGACACGAGAGTCCCTCTAAGTGTTCTGGTCGGTGGGGCTACCCTAGGACAAATTTTCAATGTTCTTAGAGAACCTGTTGATAATTTAGGTCTTGCAGATACTCACACCATCTCTTATTCATAGATCTGCGCCTGCTTTTATCTAGTTAAATACCAAATTATCTATCTTTGAAATGAGGATTAAAGTGGTGAATCTTTTAGCTCTTTATCACCGTGGAGGAAAAATCAAACTATTCAAGTGTACCCAAGTTTGAAGGGCAGAATGCTAACAAACCAGGGCCACAGCACCTATTTATCCCAAATCCCTCGAATCTAATGTGGGGAAAGGAGAAGAAGGAGTCAGAGCTTATCAACCATAGGAATGCTCGATCGACTTGAACGAGCTACAAGGCCTCTTTTAGCGCACTTGACTTATCTTATTGCGTATACAATAATCACTGAGCATACGTTTATAATGGGCAGGTCAATTTTGAGAATCGTATCAAAGACCGAACTGCTATATATTGAGAGGGGTTGTTTGTTTGTGACTCTAAAAGAGTTGCTGATGAGCTAATGAGGAGTTCAAGGACTATCGAAGTATAAATACATGAATGAAGGGAGGGCTCTTTCTTTATAATCAGAGAAGAAGCTATCTGACTTTCCTGATAGTGTGCCTTTCTATTTTGGTGAGTGAGGGAAATTTCTTTCAACTTGCTAGCCTAAAAAAAAAATGATCGTGAAGCTTGCCAAAGATGGTAAAAAGGCAAAGTCTTGGGCTGTTTTTCAAAAAAAAAAAAAAAAAAGAAATCTTTTTTGGCCTGAAAAAAAATGTTGTGAGCCTACTCATATTGGTTTTCGGTTCTAATGATAGTTGCTTAGAACTTCCCTTTCTCAATTACAGGCCGCTCTGTCATTGTCTGATTTTTGGTTGTCTAATAGCAATCAATCTGATGTATCTACTTATTGTATTTTTACCCCTGCTCTGTAGGTCTGTAGCAAGTTTTTTCAAACATTTTATAGTATCAGAAGGAAGCACTATAATAACTACCATGTGTGTTTCAGTCTCTTCGGTCTTCTCTTTGATTGCTTTTTATGAAGTCGCACAAGGATCTAGTGCTTGCTATATAAAAATTGCTCCATGGATCTTATCGAAAATGTTTGATGCTTCTTGGCGCTCCTTTGGCGACCATGAATTCACTGGATGAATTGCCGAGTAGATAGATCAGATTCGGACGCTGCAGCTGCTTCGCGGCGCTACGGACTCGACCCGCTCCTACCCACCCTGGGGCACCATAGCATGTTGGGGATAAGGGGGGACATACATGACGTAACAACTCCCTTGGTTGGGGGCTGTGCTACCCTGCCTTTCCATCGATACACAGTTGATGAGGTCGATCACAAACGCTATAGGTGTGAGAACAATCCTAGTCAGGGAACGCTAAGACGGCGCCTCACATATGGGTGGCAAGAGGGCGCTTATGCCCTGACGGTGGGGCCTTATGGGGAAGGGCCTAACCCAATAGGGACAGCACACCCCCCACTTCAAGTGCACCTATGTATCGACTGAATCACTCTAAGGGTCTAGTCGGTGGAACCGGTGAACCACGCGAGCTGGTTAGATGCGTGGGGCAGAGGGCTCGTAGTACCCCCTTTTCTTGATCCAGCCTTTTCTTTGCTTCAGTAGTTAATCACCTACTAAAAAAGGGGCTAGCCTGCACGCCACACCCCATACAGATTCAAAGAAAAAATTCAAGCTACCTTTAGGTAGTAGGGGACTCTTTCATTAGGGAAGGGAAGAAGGGGCCTAAGCAAGGCAGATGTCGTACACTTGAGTGGCAAAGGAAAGAGAGACCGTACCTGTTTTTCCAGGCCGATTCAGACATGACATACGGTTCCTGCAGAAGATCAAGTTGGTGAGTCGTGTGATGGGAAACCTTCCCGCACGATTTGAAGAGCACTGAATTAGAATGAGAGGTTCACCACCACATCATTGCAAGGGGAGCTCCCTAGATTCACAGATTGGTCCAACTTGTAATTCACTTCTGACCCCGTGTTCGTTAGCCCGACCGTAGTGATGTTAATTGTGGTTACATTCATAAGTAGCTTGGTCCATCTTTATTCCATTTCATATATGTCCGAGGATCTGCATAGCCCTCGATTTATGTGTTATTTATCCATTCCTACTTTTTATGCCAATGTTAGTGACTGGAGATAACTCTCTTCAATTATTCCTGACAGGGGAGGGAGTCGGTCTTGCTTCATATTTGTTAATTCATTTCTGGTTCACACGACTTCAGGTAGATAAAGCAACTACAAAAGCTATGCCTGTTAATCGAGTAGGTGATTTGGATCAGCCCCTGAGATTTTGGGTCGTTTTACTCTCTTTCAAACAATAGACTCTTCAACCATTTTTGCTCGTGCTAGTGCCTCCAAAAATTCTTGGATTTCTCGCAATATGAGATTTAATGCCATAACTCTTATTTGTATTTTACTTCTTATTGGTGCTACTAGGAAATCTGCACCGATAGGATCACATACTCGGTCACTTGATGCAATGGAGGGTCCCACTCCAGTATCTGCTTCGATTCATGGAGCTACCACTGTCACAGCTGTCGTTTTCATGATAGCAAGGTGCTCCCCTTTATTTGAATACCCACCTATGGCTTTGATTGTTATTACTTCTGTAGGAGCTACTACGTCATTCCTTGCGGCAAACATTGGAATATTACAGAACGATCCAAAGAGGATTCATAGCTTATTCAACTTGCAGTCAATTGGGCTATATGATCTTTGCTTGTGGCATCTCTAACTATTCAGTTATCGTCTTTCACTTAATGAATCACACCTTTTTCAAAGCATTACTATCCCTGAGTGCAGGTTCGGTGATTCATGCCATGTCAAATGAGCAAGATATGCAAAAGATGGGGGGGCTTACCTCCTCCTTCCCTTTTACCTATGCCATGATGCTCATGGGCTAACTGGATCTCCTTTTCTAACAGGATTTTATTCCAAAGATGTGATCTTAGAGCTCGCTTATACTAAGTATACCATCAGTGTGAACTTTGCTTTCTGGTTGGGAAGTGTCTCTGTCCTTTCACTTCTTATTACTCTTTTTGTTCACTTTTTCTAATATTTCTAGTACCAACTAATTCATTCGGGCAAGACATCTTATAATGTCATGATGCACCCATTCCTATGGCCATTCCTTCAATACTTCTGGCTCTCGGGAGTCTCTTTGTAGGATACTTGGCCAAAGTGTGACCCATTAGCCCATAAGTACTGTGACGAAGCGGTTGTTGCTCACCCGACACAATCGTACGAGATAACAATTCACCCAACATGATCATCTAGGGCGAACAAGAATTGGGGATGCGGGCAAAATTTTTGCCAATGGCTAAGATGTTCAGTCGACTCCTCCCCCTTTATGGTGGTCTGGATCCCTACGAGTGAGCAGAAAAGGGAGGAGGAAAGAGGCCCTGGTAAACCATCATAATAAGTGAACAAGTGCAAGCTTCACTGCTCGATAGTATGAAGTACTGACCACACCGAGGGACAGGCCCTGAAGTGAAGGACAGGAACGAGCGGAATCAATGTGTTCCAATTTCTGGCCTTGCACCGACCATCCAATGGACCATGGACTAAACGGCCATTGCCTGAAAGGACTATGTCCGGGGGACCGCCGCCCCCCACAAGGTACATCTCGCGCCTATGGGCCGCTATAACTATCCAAGAAGACACTCGAAACTGGAAGGATAAACAAACTCACCTGGTGGACTGCAGAGCTAAAAGTCCTACGACACAAGAGCGGGATTCTCTAAAAAGCCAAGGTCGTGGGTGGCCAAGAGGGCCCACTTCGAGACTTGGGATCTTAGTAGGAAATGCGAAGCTTGCTTAAAGTCGGCCGATAGGCAAAAGAGAATCAACTAGTTGAGTTCTGATTTGAGTAGGCTCATAAAAGGGAATACCCTAACCCTGGGAACCGAGGCCTAGCCATCCTTCATTTGCAGTCGACATTTGGGCAAAGAAAGTTTGTCCGTCGACAGCTTAATCTTTCAACCTAGTTCGATTCATGGTCGCATCTACAAACATTTTTTCGGGTTTCCTCTTGAAGCGATGCAGCTCCCAAGTATCATTTGTCTCCAAGCCTATCTCCCACTTCCCACTGTGTTTTTAATTCCACCTCTCAATTGATGGGTGATTGATAAATGCTTTGGCCCGATGAGCGTTATGGACAAACTTCCTTATAGGGAGAGTTAGCAAACGTACAGACGGTTCGATCTAGCCAATGAGCAGAAGAGCTAATAACAAAAATAGCTCATCAGTTAAGCTCTTCAGTGATGTCCCTCTGATCTGTGCTTGCCACCATTGCACCACGGTTGGCTAACTCCGGCTTTCCAGTCTTCTCTTCCACCTTCACTTGAAGTGAAGGGTCCTTTAGTTTCCTCTAAAGAAAGAAGGTCAGGCAAATCAGCCATTAAAGAGCCATCGGTCAATCGGGCAGTTCAAGTAGTCTCTGAGAAGAAGAACGGGCCATCATCATTGTCTTGGCATCCCTGTGGAATGAAATTAGACTAGAGAGGCTGCTCCTGGTTCCGGTGATGGAGCCAATAAAGTTTAGATTGAATTTCTCACAAGGCAGTCAGGTTTTTGCCATCTTTCAACTCATTTGACATCCTTTTCATTCAATGTGTTCCCATCCATTAAAAAAGAGGAAAAGACCTTTCTTAGGAGATTCTTCCTACCCCCCCTTTTGTTGTCTTTCAGGCACCAGTTCAATAATCAGAGAAAAGAATAGGAAAGGCAAGTCTGAACCTGTCAAGCCCTATATTAGTAAGGGCAGATTCAATTGACCAAGATTGGGGAGAGAGGACGTCTAACTCCTAAAGAGGGAGATTCCTGGGTTTTAGTGAGTGACGGGCTTAGGGGTCGAGCTTACCATGTTTAATAGAAGGCCAGGCTAGCCAAGCTAGTAGTCAGAGAGCTTACCAAGGGAGAACCAACTACACTAAGAAAGAAAGACCAGGATGGGGCTCGTTGAAGAAAATTGATGGTTGCATTCTTCTCTTTTCTTTTAGTGGTCTCTTCAAAATAAAGTATTGAAGTCCAGTAGGGAAATATCTTAGAGGTCTCACTCTTGCCAGCTTTCTGTCCAAGGTGTCTCATTCTCGTAGTGGTCTCGTTCTAGGTTTCACTCTCTCCTTTCGTCATAAGGCGTGGTTCTGTCATTGTCATTCCAAGCCCTCGATTAGGAGAAGCCCTTATGCATGGGGCAGGTGGTTGTAGTGCAACACTATACAACTTTGATCATTTATGTTATTCAATGAATAATAGATAGTGCTTCCGCAGCCAATTCCTAATCCTGCAAAGTTCATTCGAGAACCAGTACCCGCATTCCTCTTTCTAAGCTTTTTTCTAGCAGGTAAGAACTTGTTTATGATGCACCAACTGCGGCCGGGAGCACCAACCACCAGTAGCATTTCAACCAAACCAGGTTTCCCAAGCAAAAGAAGGACCCTTGAATTGATTTATCAATCACACGAGGGACAAAAGCCTGGACGATAGAGGGATAAGTGGCAGAGGTGCTTGATAGCTGGCGATGAAAATTCGAGAAAATGTCCGGAAGGCAATCTTCACCCCTAAAGTTTGTAGGGAGTTAAGGAATCCGTAAATTTGCAATCAAGTTGGTGTAAAAAGATGTTCAGGAGTACGAGCGTGATCTACTCCCAGTTTTGCTCCTCTAATATTCAAAAGAATAAGACCCAAGCAATTAGCCAACCAAGATTTTAGTAAGCACTTTTGTCTCAGAAGTGAGAAAGGCATATGGGTCTACATTCGGCAAAGTTTGTGGGATTGTCCTTTTTGGGGATAAGAGTAATAAGAGAAGAATTTATTGATGTCGGGGACCATAAATTCAGTGAAGAAGAACACTACAACTCTGTATAGATCCACATAAATGATGTCCCAACAAGCTTGGTAAAAGGTCCCCAAGTAACCATCTAGCCCTGGAGCACTCTCTACAGACATGGAAAATAGAGTTGACTTGACCTCCTCCAATGAAGGGATACTCGTAAGCTTCTGATTATCAAGCAATGATGGAATCACATCCAACAGCCTGTAATCAATTATATGAGATTTGGTTTTCACCATGTTTTCAAAGGACCTTGCAGCTGCAATCCCAATAGCCTCCCTGTCTTCCAACCAATTGCCTCCACTATCATCGAATTTGAGATATGATATTCCTCCTCTAATTGGCTTTTGCAGTGGCATGAAAAGACTTTGAATTTTTATCACCTTCTTTCTGATCGTAGATAGAGACTGAAACCAGCGCGGGGGTAGGGGCAGATGTAGCCAAGTGGATCAAGGTAGTGGATTATGAATCCCCATGCGTGGGTTCAATCCCCGTCGTTCACCCATCAAGAAATATACCATTTGTTACGAAGACAAAAGACAAACCTTTCCCAACTAGAAAGATTTTTTTCTGCAAGATTCAATTCATCTCGAGGTTTTCAAACTCATCCAAGCAATTGGTATCCGATTGAAACATAGAAACCAACCATTCGCGTTGCCTACTTGCTGAAAGCACAAATGGAATGGCTAATCATTCATTGTATGAAGTTTTTAAGACCTCACTAATCACCCTCAAACTTTTGAGTTCATAATGAAATGAACCCCCGGATGAAGAGAAAATCTCCCAAGCAGTGGGAGCCCTGAGACCTGGTCATGACGATACCTTTCTTAGTGGAAGATCATATAAGACTTCTCTTCATCATGAGACTGATCGTATCTGTCATAGACACCCGAGAGACCTCCACAAGTAGGCAAAAAGAGTCATAGGAAAAAAAGAGTTATGATTTCATTTTAGTTCTTTCTTTGTTGGTTGAGATTGAAATCAAGTTCTTTTAAAAAGGGGTAGGGGAAACATTTTCTTGAACAAGGGATGACAGTAAAAAGTCACTGTCATTTTTGGAAACAAACGCATGATTGGATAAGTGTTACCGCCAGGATGCGACTAGAAAGAGGGGAGTATAGATGGAAAGCAATGAAGTTAGCAGACTCCACTCCATTCTATCTATGACGCAAAAAATCAACTGAGATATAGAAATCCAGAGTTATTAATGAAGAAAATATTGTAGAATCAAAAGTAGCTCTAGTCTATGGTCAGATGAATGAACCACCGGGAGCTCATATGAGAGTTGGTTTGACTGCCCTAACCATGGCGGAATATTTCTGGGATGTTAATGTAATAACGTACATTTTATAATATATGTATTTCTTGTATGGAATTGACAACAAAATAGTTAAATGCCCTAATGGCTATAGAATGAATGGGGGAAACTCTAGAACTAGAGTTCAAGTCTCCAAAGATAACCTTTTTGGAGAAATTCCCTACCCAAAAGCCAGGAAGTGTCCAGGTGCAATGAACCTAGATAATTCTGGTTAGTTGGGAAAGGATGAAGATAAGTATCTAATTAGAATCAGATATGGGATAAAATTGATAAGAAGATAAGAATAAATATAGAGAATTAGGAAAAGATAGGATACTTAACAAATTAGATTGGATAGATAGGAGATAGGATAGGAAAGAAGGAAAGTCAAATAGAATTAGGATAATAAGGGGAGAAGAAGAAAGGATAAGTGAAACACAAAGAAAGAGGAAGAGAAAGGGAGAAAGGGAGAGAAAAAAAGAAAGAAAGAGGAAGAGAGAAGAGAGAGAGAGAGAGAGAGAGAGAGAGAGAGGAAAGAGAAGAAGGAGAGGGGAACAAGCTACGCCAAGAATTACGGACCAATTTGCGTTTTGGATAAGAAGGCTGTAGAAGAACGATCGCATCTGCGAGGTAGGGGAATAGGAAACAGTCTAAATCAGTTGGTTCTTTTTATGATGATTTGGTCGCTACATGTTAGAGGGTGAAGGCAGTGGAGTTGGCAGCCATTGTGGAACGGGAGTACAAAGCTTCCAATAGAGACGATGAGAGATATGGTGGAAACAAGCCAAGTTGGAAAGGGAAGAGGCATATTGCACCAACAAAGTTTGCTCAGCCACAGAAACCAGCACCGGGAAACTTTAGAAGAAGAGAGAACAAAGATGCCACATGCCCAACATGCCATAAGTACCACCCCGGCAAGCCCTGTTATGTCCGTGAGCAACGATGCTTCATCTATGGTGATAAAGGTCACTTTCTCAAAGATTGCCCGAAGAAAAGAAGGGATGAGCGACCAAATCTCGGACAAGTTCAAAGGAGTCAGGGAAGAGTATTTGCATTGACCACCGAGTAGGCACGCTCTTCAAATTCCATAGTTGAAGGTACCCTTCAGATTTTTGATAGATTTGCTCGTGTGTTAATTGATCCTGGTTCCACACACTCATTTATATCATATGACTTCGCATCATGCATGAAATGTACAAAAGACAAATTGGGTATTTGTTAAGAAGTCAGCACCCCAGTAGGAGAACCAGTTCTAGCACATGAATTCTTACAAGAAGTACCGATACATATATCAGAACAAGAACTTAATGCAGACTTAATACTATTGAACATATCAGACTTCGATGTCATCTTAAGTATGGATTGGCTAGCAAACCATGAGGCAATGGTTGACTGTGGGAAGAAAAGAGTCACACTCAGCAACCCTAAAGGGGAAATCATTACCTTTCAGGGAAGGCTAAATGTCCAAGGAATGACCATTATATCAGCAATGCAGGCATCACGACTTATAACTAGAGGATGCCTGGCCTATTTAGCTAATGTAGTGACTCAGGAGGAGTCAAGGCTAGAGATTCAAGAAATAGAAGTGGTACGGGAATTCCAAGATGTTTTTCCAGAGGAATTGACTGGGTTACCACCAAAAAGAGAGTTGGAGTTTTCTATCGAACTACTACCAGGAACAGCTCCAATCTCTAAGGCCCCTTACCACATGGCATCAGCTGAACTAAAGGAGTTAAAGGTGCAGTTACAAGAGTTGATGGACCAGGGATTTATTCGACCAAGTGTCTCACCATGGGGAGCCCCTATGTTATTTGTCAAAAAGAAAGATGGATCTATGAGACTGTGCATAGACTATCGATTGTTGAATGGGGTCACATTTAAGAACAAATATCCATTACCACGCATTGATGATCTCTTCGACCAATTACAGTCAGCCAAAGTATTTTCAAAGATAGATCTGAGATCTGGTTATCATCAGCTGAGGATAAAGGACGAGGATATCTCGAAGACAGCATTTAGAACTTGGTATGGTCACTATGAATTCCTAGTGATGCCTTTTGGACTAACGAATGCACCTGTAGCTTTTATGGATTTGATGAATCGGGTATTCCAAGAATATCTAGACAGGTTTGTCATTGTATTCGTCGATGATATTCTAGTATACTCCAGTAGTAGAGATGAACACCGAGGGCATTTAAAAATCGTGTTGAGCACACTCCAGACTCATAAGTTATATGCAAAATTCTCAAAGTGTTAATTTTGGCTTGACCAAGTACAGTTTCTCGGGCATGTTATCTCTGCAGACGGTATTGCAGTTGATCCTACGAAGATAGAAGCAATCACGAATTGGGAAAGGCCAAAGACTATATCGGAGATCCGTAGCTTTCTCGGGTTAGCAGGGTATTACAGGAGATTTATTGAGGGATTTTCTCGCATAGCACAACCCATGACCCAACTGACCAGGAAGGAGAAAAAATTTAAATGGACTGATGAATGTGAAAGGACTTACCTATAGTTGAAAAGGAGACTCACCGCCACTCCTATTCTGACCTTGCCAATCGGTAGTGGAGGATTCGTGGTATATAGTGATGCCTCGGGCAAGGGACATGGATGCGTGTTAATGCAACATGGATTTGGAGTTGGCTGCTGTGGTTTTTGCTCTAAAGATTTGGAGACATTATTTGTATGGCGAAAGGTTTGAAGTCTTTATAGATCATAAAAGCCTTAAGTACATATTCTCACAGAGTGATCTCAATATGAGGCAACGACGTTGGATGGAATACTTAAAAGACTACGACTTTACCATCCAGTACCATCCTAGTAAGGCCAATGTCGTAGCTGATGCTCTCAGTAGGAAGATGCAAGGAAGGATAGCAAATGTTACTGTAAGATCAGCCTTCACATACCGTATATTGCGAGCTCAAAAGGAGTGTGAAGAAACTCAAGGCATGAGTAGTAAGACTGGATTCTCAATGGGTACTAATGGAGGAGTACGCTTTTAGGGTAGACTTGTAGTCCCGGCAGTAGCCAAGCTAAGACAGAAAATATTACAAGAGGCACATAACTCAAAGTTTACCATTCACCCAGAGGGTACAAAAATGTATCAAGACTTGAAGAGGAATTTTTGGTGGCAGAGCATGAAAAGAGACATTGGTGAGTGCATGGCAAGATGTCTAACATGTCAGAGGGTGAAGGCAGAGCATCAGAGACCAGCAGGACTATTACAGACTTTAGAACTCCCAGAATGGAAGTGGGATCATGTTACGATGGACTTTGTAGTGGGATTACCTCGAACCTCCAATGAGCACGACATGATTTGGGTAATAGTGGATAGACTGACTAAGTCTGCACACTTTCTTCCCATTCGACAGAAGCAATCACTAGAGAGTTTGGAAAAGTTATATATTAAGGAGATTGTAAGTTTACATGGAGTACCTTTGACCATTATATCAGACAGGGATAGCAGATTCACATCACATTTTTGGCAGAGTGTACAGGAAGGACTTGGTACCTCGCAAAGATTTAGTACATCTTTTCACCCATAGACTGATGGACAGTCTGAGCGAACTATTCAGACGCTTGAAGATATGCTCAGGGCTTGTACTTTAGAGTGGAAAGGTAACTGGGATGAACATCTTCCCTTGATAGAGTTTGCATATAATAACAATTACCACTCTAGCATTGGCATGGCACCGTACGAGGCATTATATGGTAGACCTTGTCGAACACCAACTTGTTGGAGCGATATTGGTGAACAACAATTTGTGAAGTCATAATTAATCGAGCAGTGTGCAGAGAAGGTACGAATTATCCAGAAGCGGTTATTGGCTGCCCATAGTAGACAAAAGAGCTACGCAGATAGGAGGTGCAAAGATCTTGAATTTATAGTTGGAGATCATGTTTTCTTAAAGGTCTCACCAACTAAGGGAGTGACGAGGTTTGGAATTAAGGGCAAACTGAGCCATAGATTCATAGGACCATTTGAAATCCTGGAAAGAAATGGACAAGTGGCATACCGACTAGCACTTCCACCACGGTTATCAGAGGTACATAATGTATTCCATGTATCAATGCTCAGGAAATATGTTCCCGATCCTACCCATGTGTTGGAGCAAGTGCCAATTAAACTACAATCTGATCTGACTTTTGAGACGAAGCCAGTACAGATCGTAGACCGGAAGGAGAAGACTTTGAGAAATAAGACTATCCCATTAGTCAAAGTATTATGGCATCATCATACGATTGAAGAAGCTACCTGGGAAGTGGAAAGTGACATGAGACAGAGGTTTCCAGAGCTGTTCACTGTACTACCTTGAAATTTCGAGGACGAAATTTTTGTAAGTAGGGAAGATTGTAATAACGTACATTTTATAATATATGTATTTCTTGTATGGAATTGACAACAAAATAGTTAAATTCCCTAATGGCTATAGAATGAATGGGGGAAATTCTAAAACTAGAGTTCAAGTCTCCAAAGATAACCTTTTTGGAGAAATTCCCTACCCAAAAGCCAGGAAGTGTCCAGGTGCAATGAACGTAGATAATTCTGGTTAGTTGGGAAAGGATGAAGATAAGCATCCAATTAGAATCAAATATGGGATAAAATTGATAAGAAGATAAGAATAAATATAGAGAATTAGGAAAAGATAAGATACTTAACAAATTAGATTGGATAGATAGGAGATAGGATAGGAAAGAAGGAAAGTCAAATGGAATTAGGATAATAAGGGGAGAAGAAGAAAGGATACGTGAAATGCAAAGAAAGAGGAAGAGAAAGGGAGAAAGGGAGAGAAAAAACGAAAGAAAGAGGAAGAGAGAGAGAGAGAGAGAGAGAGAGAGAGAGAGAGAGAGAGAGGAAAGAGAAGAAGGAGAGGGGAACAAGCTACGCCAAGAATTACAGACCAATTTGCGTTTTGGATAAGAAGGCGTCAGAAGAACGATCGCATCTGCGCGGTAGGGGAATAAGAAATAGTCTAAATCAGTTGGTTCTTTTTATGATGATTTGTCACTACATATTAATCCCATATTTTCCTTTTAGTATAATCAAACTCTTTAAGATAGGTGCGTGACTGGGCATGTGAATAACACGTAGTTGATTGAGGTTTTCACACGGTTCGATTTGAACATTAGACTGATGATATTCTGAGCATCTTACGTTTTGATTTTGTTTTGTTAAAAACATAAGCATGTGGATTTTATTTTACTCGGAACAAAGCATGTATGAACTACGGTTTTACTATGGACCTATGCATGACTTTTGAATGAACTGATTTTTCTATGTTTAGATAGGAAATCTCGTTTTGATATACATGGTCTTCTTTGGAATAAGCACACAACCATAATGGTCAAATAAATAAATATATAATAATAATAATAATCTAATACATTCCTCTCTTATTTCTACATGAACCATTGATGGGTGATACGGCTTTTATGTTTCATGCATGCGCATAACTTGTTTCTATGACTGCATGGTATTGGCATGTTTTATCTTGCATCTTGACCGTTATATCGCTACTTTGTTGTCTTTGCTTGAACAACATAAAATATAATATACAATTGGTTGAGGCGTACAACACCTACTGCATAAGATAGTTTTGCATGGGAAGCATCTTAGACACATGGATTATATAATATAGTTATCTATTTATCATTTAGTATTTTATGTCCTGCACGACTTTTAATCTGTATGCATGTATGAAACTTAATGTGGGTCACATGAATTCCTGTCACAACCCGGGTTTTTATGTGATGCAATTTTGATAAACAGGCGAGATCTCTTGTTTTATAAATATGAAATGCATGAAAATCTTTTTCTTTTGGAAAACAACCTTTCATAAAAACCTCGAGTGTCAAAACACATTCTCAATTTATTTAGCCATGGCAAAGTTTAAATCAATATTATTCCCAAGAAAGTGTTAGTCATAGCCCCAGCTATTAGAGAGTAACTACAATCAAGTAACATTGAAAGATAAGGTAGGGGTTTACTTACTTGTACTTAGTCTGGGTGTCTTCCTAGCACAAGCGTTCCTTGCCTTTAAGTATTTACTTGGTGTCTGAAAAATGTTGAGGATTGGGTGAGTATATACTATACTCAGTAGGAGCATATCACTACTAGTTTTATAATGCATGAGATGTTTTAAAATCATATGTTCTTTCAAAACATGTGCATGTCTAAATGCTCAAGCTCAATATCAATATAAGAATCCGTTATCAAACTGAAATACTAGTGACTTAAGGGGTCACATAATCCAAAATTTGAAAGTATCATATACATATATATGATAACATCATGATATGCAATAGATGCTTCATGGAGTCCAACTCATGGATCTCTAGTATGGTATGGTCGACCAACCTCATATCATGCCATATGCAATGCACATAAATCCATGAAACCATAGGCTCTCACTATGCCCACGACCTCACCGCCGTGTGGTCCCCAGGTACCTAAGGACACAGGATCATATACCTCCACGGGGCATATGACACTTCGACCCAGTGCCGTGACACCAGTGGTAGCCCCATGTACCACATGCAGTCGAAGCAGGGACATGCCCTTTTTGGGCGTGGTACCCATCCACCTAATAGTGGTAGAGGCTGGGTGACCAACCCACACCCCTCGGCATAGCACCCACGAGCTTACTAGCCCAAATCATGTTCGATCAAATAAGCCAAAAACCTCTGTTCAAAACCGGTCCTCTTTGGGTCCCTCACAACTGCCTGGCCCTTGGCACTCCAGCGTCTTTTGGTAACCCTCAAGGACATTCAATCTTTGCTAGTACTTAAATCATGCAATGTATGCACTTGTTTGCAAAACATATATGTGCATAATGTATATGCAATCATTTACAAAACATGTCTATGTACAAAACATTTATCACATGCATGCTAAATTAAGTCATGCTAAATAAGTCATATACTTAAAACATATGTTCTCAAAACAATAATAGATCTTTTAAAAGAATCTAATAATGATAGAGCACCTACCTGGCTAGGTCGCGCTAATCCTTTTGTCCTTGGACGCTCCTGATCATGGTTTGGGGAATCAAGGTTAGTTTGGCCTATCTTTTATGGGTTTTAGAGTAATTGGTCTTATTACTTAGGCATTAGGGGTCCATCCCTATGCCTATGGGTGTCATAAGGTCCTAATTGGGCCTTGGTGTCCTCAGTTTTCCAAAGTTCTAGTGGCCATATGCCATCATCCTATTCTAAGGGTCATGCTTACCTTTGATTGGGCCTTGATCAGGGATTTTATAGTTTAGATGTGTCCGCGCCGTCGACACGAACACAACTCCTTTTGCGGCACCTCAATCGGAGCTCTAGATCTCAAGTTACAAGTATTTTAGTGTTGTATGTACATAGGAGTCTTAAAAATAAAAAGACGGAATGCTAGGGCGCTGTGTGTCTGCGATGTGCGCCCCCCGGCTTCCTTAAGGAACCAAAAAACGACGCACTGCTAGCGCTGCGCGTCTGCAGCGGGCGCTTCTGCAGACGCGCCGGGTTTCCGCCCGACGGTCTCTTTTGCGGGCGCGTCCCTGGACGCGCCCGTTTGGTTTTTCAAATGCGGGTCGACGAGGGACGGCATGTGACGTTCCTATTGGATCGTCTTGCTCGTTGGGGACCCGGGTCGTCCTCAGGTCACCCTGGTTCGACCCTGTCAAACCAGTGCTGCCCAGGGGACGTCCCTGGGTCCTTGGTGGCTCTCCTAAGCTCCGTTTTGCATGGTTTTTCATGCAAAAACCTAGGGAAATCATTCCTGGAATTATGGTGGAGATGGGTTTTAAGCGATCTCGGACGTACCTGGCTCATTATTGGGTTTTTCTCCTTATTTTCCCCTCTAGGTCACTGCTCCACGACTGATTTTTCTTCAACATTTTGGGCTGCCATTAGAGGCACCCAAGAGCTCTATTTATAAAGCTAAGAGAGGGTTCTGGAGGGGGCTCTCACCGCCTTTGAATGGCGGTGGAGAAACCTCCAAAATGGCGGTGATTTCTCAAGAAATCACCGCCGTTCTAGAACCCTCTAGAGGTTGAAGATGAAGGGGTGCCCGTATCAAAACGGGCCCCTGTGTTTTGCAGGTTAAACTGTTTTTGTAAATTTTACAATTTTGCCCCTAAACTTCAAAGGGTCATAACTTGCTCATTTTAACTCCGTTTTGGGTGATTTTGGTCTTGCTGGATTCCGTTCTCCGAGATGCTCCTAATGGAACCATTTTTAGGACCAAATTTCTGGGTTTAGTCTAGGTGAATAGTGAAATGACTAAAATGCCCTTATCTTAAAAAAACTGATCTTTTCATTGCTTAACTTGGAATTTCAATATTACAAAATTGGAGTCATTACAATTCCACTTAGAATGTGGATACGTTTGTATGACTCTTATAGTTGTTGACTTGAGTGGAAATATAACACTAAAGATGAGGTGGCTAGCATCTAGCACCTAGTGTGGCATCTAAACCATCAACATTCACGCATATTATAGATGGTGCTTGGATCATGTGCTTAGCAGATGACATATGGAAAATAAGTAGGGTGCCCAACACTTGGGCATGGTGCTCGGCAACTGGCCCATGAAGGGTCGCACTAGCTATTTGGATAATAAGTTTACTACTTACCATCATTTTAGATTATGTGATTTTAAAAGGGCGATCCACTAATAATTTATTTATGTAAGTACTATTTACAACTTAAATAATTACCAAATGATGATCGTGATATTTGTAACAAAACAGTTGTTTTCTTCCTGATACCTGGTAGGGTATAATGTACGATTTTGAAAGTATTGAGCAATAGATATTCCAATACTTCACAAGAATAAGCTAGTAGATGATTTATGCCTATTGCTTGTGAATTGAAAAGTTATGAATATTTTCATAAGTATTAAGAAATGTGGAAGGACTTAATGAAAAATAGGCGACTCAAAAGAGTTGTGCCTAGCCTAAAATTAGGCGACTCGTGAGAGTTGAGCCTAGCCTGGGGAAAATTCTAAGACCCCTCTGGTTGCTATGCTAGGAAGATCAGTTGGCCACTGACTTCTGAAAGTTGATACCTGCCCTAAGAGGCCTATTGTAGAGAGTATTGTATCATGGGGAGACTGCTCTCTTGTGATCCAATGCCCCCATGAGGACTGGTGTAGCCCGTGTGGTATCCACGGCCAAACGTAGTTAGATGTGAGTCCTCTACGTGCATAGTATACTATATAGTTATCAGACATGGATTGACATTTCGGTCATCCTCGAGGATATTTGACCATTGCCAGATGGGTTTGTGGTAGGACGCTACCACACAGTGATATAACAGATTATGATACATCATTGTTTGATAAGTCCTAATGAGCGTGTATGTATGATATTTGAAGGATTATTAGAATTTATTAGAAACACTAATTTTTTTTTAAAGGCATGAATGTTGTATAATATTCATATTACACTTATAATTGAACATTTAATTGGTTGCACTACTTAAGGTATGCCAACACTTTTGTCGTGGTTTTTCAAACAGCTGGTTTAGGCATTTTCCTATTGAGTCGTCGTACTCACCCTTACAAAACATTTTAGGTGAAGCATGAGAGGATTAAGCAATCGACTTGACCAAAGTAACTAAGGAGAATTCAGAAGAGAAGTATGGATAAGTAGTTAGTTAGACATTTTATTTGTTATCTTTCATTTTGAAATAATGAACACTTGAGGATGAATGTAATAAGATAGGCGACATTGATATATTTAATATGAACCTTAATTACTCATTGTTTGGGCTGTGACTAGGGAGATCCTGTAATGGTATATTTATATTCCGCTATTATATGTGAAGGTTTTACTGTGACACCGGGTTGAAGGGGGAATTGAGAGAAATAAATATGCATTATATATATTTCAAATGTTTTGAAATAAAAAAATCCTGCAGGAGAGTTAAATTTTGAAATTGTATTTGAAAAAAATACTTATGAAAACCCGGGTCGCCACAGTTAATGAACAATATGTACTTTTATTTATTAACAATATCTTCCGTTTTGTCCAAGTAGGATCAGAAGTATCCACCTTGTTAGGTAGAATGCCTTCTGTTGTGGGTTATCAACCTACCCTCAGTACATAAATGGGTTCTTTACAAGAAAGAATTACTTTTACCAAAGAGGGATATATAACTTCCATTCAAGCAGTTTATGTACCTGCTGACGATTTGACCGACCCTGCTCCTGCTAGGACATTTGCACATTTAGATGCTACTACCATACTATCAAGAGGATTAGCTGCCAAAGGTATCTATCCAGTAGTAGATCCTTTAGATTCATCGTCAACTATGCTCCAACCTAGGATCATTGGAAAGAAACACTATGAAACTGCACAAAGAGTTAAGCAAACTTCACAACGTTACAAAGAACTTCAAGACATTATAGCTATCCTTGGGTTGGACGAATTATCCAAAGAAGATCGTTTAACCGGAACAAAAAATTGAGTGTTTCTTGTCACAACCCTTCTTAGTAGCAAAAGTCTTTATTGGTTCTCCAGGGAAATATGTTGGTCTCGCAGAAACAATTAGGGGGTTTCAATTGATCCTTTCCAGAGAATTAGACGGTCTTCCTAAGCAGGCCTTTTATTTGGTGGGTAACATCGATGAAGCTACCGCGAAGGCTATGAACATAGACGTGGAGAGCAAATTGAAGAAATGACCTTAAATCTTTGTGTACTGACTCCTAATCGAATTATTTGGGATTTAGAGGTGAAAGAAATCATTTTATCTACTAATAATGGCCAAATTGGCGTATTACCAAATCACACTCCTATTGCCACTGCTGTAGATATAGGTATTTTCAAAATACGTCTCAACGACCAATGGTTAATGATGGCTCTGATGGGGAGAAGGGTAGTGATATTGATCCACAAGAAGCTCAATGACCTCTTGAAATAGCTAAAGCTATCTTGAGTAGAGTTGAATGCAAGAGACAAGAAATTGAGGCAAATTTAGCTCTCAGACAAGCTTGAACACGAGGGGAGGCTATTAATGTGATTTAGTACTAATCGTTGCATTAGAATAATCAAAGAAAGTTCTCTTTATAAACCATATTTTGATTACTTCAATTGGATACAATCAAGTGTAATCTGATGCAACGAAAAAAAAAAAAAAAGGTGGGTAGAAAAACTTATTAGAGACTAATCTAGTCTCTAATAAGTTCTACCTACTATTGGATTTGAACCAATGACTCCCGCCATATGAAACAATACTCTAACCACTGGGTTAAGTAGGTCATTTATCATCATAAAGAGAGAGAAAATGGAACCCGGCACATTGGGAATTATAGTCCCATGGATTCGAGGGAACAATAGTTTGACATATATTTTGCTCGGTCCGATTCAGGCGCCAATTCAGGTGCCAAATAGAACCCATCATTGATTTGATAATTGATAAGCTGAATACCCAGTCCAGTCAATGCTAGGCATAATGAGTATAAGGACCTCAAAATAACCTCTTTCTGTCCCATCTTAGGTTGATCTAGGCCAAAGGCAGACCTACGTCAAGGTAACCCTTCTTTGAAACAGTTTGGTATTGCTCCTGGATCAAAATGCAAATAATGAATCAAAGCACATGGAGGCATCTTGTTATGGTGGACCAGCTTATCTTTATATCAGTTGATGAAAGAGCCCAATGCAAAAACAAAAAAAATGCATGTTGGGTCTTTGAGACAGTTCGAATCATTTCGATAATAATAAGTTTGGTCTGTTTTACCGAGAAGGTCTACGGTTCGAGTCCGTAGAGCCTTATACATTTTTGCATTTTTAGATAGTTTTCAATTCCTCATTAGTGCGTGCTTATGAATGGTCAGCTGGTCCCTTGAAATGGAATCATTCCCCCATTATTCTTTTTGGGGAGGGTCCAGTCGAGATAGTACAAGCCAAATCAAATTTGGATATAGGAACCCATGAGTTGTTCTATGTAAGGTAAGGGTTCCTCAAAATTCAAGGGATTGAATCAATTGAGTATAAATCCAGGACATGGAGAAAGTCTAATTGGTCGAATCTATAGCCGACCCGGATCTTAATGAAAAGAATACACCAACGCCAATAGAGTAGAATTTACCATAATAAATCGAGATGGAAATCCCTCGACATTCTACTACATCTGACTACTTACTTGATTCAAAATTAAATCAATAAGAAAAGAGAGAGAGAGAGAGAGAGAGAGAGAGAGAGAGAGAGAGAGAGAGAGAGAGAGAGAGAGAGAGAGAGAGAGAGAGAGAGAGAGAGAGAGAGAGAGAGAGAGAGAGAGAGAGAGAGAATGAGTTAGACCTCTTTGATTTTATTCTATTAATTGAATATTTTCATTTTGAATTTCATAGTGAATTTTTCTTTCAACTATTTTAACATAATTATATATAATATATAATGAATATATATTTTTATTCATTTTTGGTGAATATTTTATTTTATTCATATATATTATTTCAATTAATTTCAATTAAAATTATATTGAATGAATATTAAAATATTCTTGACTTTTTTGTATAGAAATAGAAACCCAAGGTAAAGCTAGAAAGTCTTATTTGTAAAAGAGCATAATATGTCTACCCCATATCTAAATGAATTGAAGTAAGTGTAAGTGAGATTCTGTTGGATGAATCTTGAAACGGGATATAACCCCCAGCAAACAAACTCAACTATGCGGTTCGATCAAAATTGTTGCTTCAACTAAACAGTTATGGATGAATTGACAATTCCAATTCGAATCGACCGGTATATTCCACATTCATAGGAGTGCATTATGGTATTTTCAGGGCATTTCTAATAATATCAAGTCTCTCAAGAAATCTATAAAGATCGAATTGGGTCTCAATAGGAAAATTGATATTTTACTACCAATCACAAGTTTCATGTTGGACGCAGTATTCATACTGGAAATTACGATCAAGGATTACTCTATCGATCTCCATCTACTTCAGAAATTTCAGAAATACCTTCTGAAACTAAAACCTTTTTCAAATACAAAAGTTCAATATCTTCCCCTAATTAGTGAATTAGGGATGATTTTTTGTGCAAAATAACAAAAAGCGGTTCAATCTTCATAAATTTCATCAGAAATGTGAAAGACTCATACAAATACAAATGTAGGAGAGATCAAGAAGATGCAAGGTCATTTATCTGCTTGGCTAGTCAAGCATGAGCTAGTTCATAGATCTTTGGGCTTCGATTACCAAGGAATAGAGACTTTACAAATAAAGCCCGAGGATTGGTACTCCATTGCTATCATTTCATATGTACATGGTTACAATTATCTACATTCCCAGTGTGCTTATGAAGTAGCACCAAGCGAATTATTAGCTAGTGTGTATCATCTTACAAGAATACAGTATGGTGTGGATCAACCCGAAGAGGTATGCATAAAAGTATTTGCCCCAAGGAAAAATCCCAAAATCCCGTCTGTTTTCTGGATTTGGAAAAGTGCGGATTTTTAAGAACAGGAGTCTTATGATATGTTGGGAATCTCTTATGAAAATCATCCACGCCTGAAATGTATCTTGATGCCTGAAAGTTGGATAGGTTGGCCCCTACGTAAAGATTATATTGCCCCCAATTTCGATGAAATACAAGATGCTCATTGAATAAGAAGAACGTAATCTTCAATTCTACGACTCCAGATATTCAAGGAATCTTTTTATTTCTGTTCTAGATGAAACAGAGTAACCGGACTCTCATTCGTATTATGGCTAGGCTATTAAAAGGACTTCATTGATATTTCCCAACTTGGAAGATATCCATTTCGGATGAGCAAAGCCAGTAGGATGAATCAAAAGAGTTCTGCACCATGAACTTTGTACCGTGCATATCACTTAGATGGGACCCCGAGCGTCACGTAGGAGGAAGTGAAGAAAGAAATAGAAAGTGAAGAAATAGGCAATAAAAGAAAATATGAAATTCAGAAATGAAAATTCAGAAATGAAAAGGGATCGAATTTTCTTTGTACTGTATCTAAATCCTGTCTATTCCTATTCTTCGACTCCTCCCTCTAGCCTAGTTGGGTTTTCAGCCAACTAACTTCAGATATGTATGAAGTATTAACATTTTTTTTTTTTAACGAGAGGAGGTACGTACAATATGAACAAACAAAAAATAATAGGGAATCTCCTTTTTTTCTTTATCCATATACTCTTTATCCATTCAAAAAATGGGGGATATCTCTATACGCCTAAATGGATAAGTATGTATCATGATCTAGACTATTAACAAATAGAATGTAGATCCCAATCCATATCTATTCATTTGGATGAGTATCTATATATTAACCATGTGCCAGGAACCAGATTTGAACTAGTGACACGAGGATTTTCAGTCCTCTGCTCTACCAGCTGAGCTATCCTGACCATTCCTGATGCATCATTCTACTAGAGGGCTTGGGTCTATGTCAATTAAAGGACTCAAAAAGCATTACAAAGAATTACCTAGGCCTTGAAATTTTTTGGATCTTCAAAAATAAGACTTTGTAATTGTAAGAGTAATGATATGGACTTTGAATGATTCAATAATGGAGATTCCTTGCCATCTATGTTCATTTGTAAGTATATCGTGTCTATCAAAAGACTTGTGATAAGAGAAAATTCTGGTCGTATCTTTTCTTTTTTTGGGGATAGAGCGATTTGAACTCTCACGATTTCTAAAGTAAACGGATTTTCCTCTTACTATAAATTTCATTGTTGTTGGTATTGATATGTAGAATGGGACTCTATCTTTATTCTCGTCCGATTAATCAGTTCATCAAAAGAACTTTTAGACTTTGGAGTGTTTGATCACTGAATCTTTGATTCTTTCTTTTACACTTTAGCATCCAAAGTCACAAAGTTTTTAAATATTTTCTCACCACTTCTATCCATGTTCTTTTAGGCTTTCCCCTTGCCTTTTAAGAACCTTCGACTTGGATCGCCTCACTCCTTCTAACCAATGTCCTGTTTTGTGACACCTAGGGTTTTTTATAAAAAAAAATCCCAAAGTAATAATAATATAATATGATTTTAAGAAAAATAGAAGGGATTCCTAAAAATGAAAACTCAAATATCTATAATTTTTGCGCAGTGTTAATAGAATCAACCGAAAATGAAAACTTCGGGGGTTAACCACATTCTACAAATACAACAATAAATAAAATCAAATTCGGATACTTTGAGCATGCTCAATTTAAAACTACGATAAATACATAAGCTGAGTAAAGACAATAATGAATCAAGTAAAAAAACCACCAGGTTGCATCTATGATCACCATAAAAACTACATCTGTAATTAAACGTTCACTACACCATGGTATGGGTCCAATCTATCCAAATATATATATATATATAAACATCCAGTAAAATCCTAAAGGTTTAATATAAGTCTAAGAGACATACACTAATCTGTCTCTGAATACAAAAAGTGGATAGTCTTCAGGTCCTTGCCTAAATCAATACTACTCCACCCGCCTTCCTTTCTAGCTATTGTGCTCCAAATCTTGTGTAAGTGATCACACTTAATTAAAGCTTAATAAAATCACACAGTGAATCTCATGAAACAAACATATATAATGCACATCAAATAATCAGACACTCATAATAGAGTAACATATGAAAATCATAAATCTTCACAAATAGATAAAGTCAAATCATGATGGCATGCAAGGCATGATAAAAAGTATAGATGTGAGTCCATGAAAATAATATGAGTCCATGTCCTTAGAATACTATGCATACAAGTCATGATAAATAGGGCCCTATATCAAAAACAATCCCAAGAGTGTCCCACGATGCTCAATCACCAGTAATGAGTACTCATACCAACCCTGGGTCCCTCCCATATAGCCCGCATCAGCCCCCGGAGTCCCTCATGGCCTAGGCCCGGCTTGCCCTAGTTTACCCCACATATAAATCCACATGTGCATACAGAATAACAGTTTAGGCTACTATACTGCAGTGGCAACCTGTGACACCCTGGGTTTTCTAAAATCTTTTTCCAATACAAATATTAATGGTAAAAAGTTTATTATTATAAAGTAGGTGGGATCCCTGAAATGAAACTTAAATAATTAATATATATTTTTCCACAACATCAAGGGAAACACCCCATAAGGAAAACCCCAAGGGTCATCTACACCCCAAAACCACAAGGCTAAACCAAAAGCGCTTTTTGACACTTTGAGTATGCTCAAATACAAAACCACGAGAAATTATGCAACTGCAAAGAGACGAAGATAATAATAATAATTCCAAAGCTCCATGGTCCATTCAAGATCACCACATCATCCATGTGTGAGCGTATGCACATTATATAGTAGTATGGGTCTAATCTATCAAAATATACAATATCTAGATAGAGTACCAAAAGTCTGACACTAGTCTAAAAACGCACACTACTATCTCTGACGACAAAAAGTATGGGGTCCTCAGGTCCTTGTCCAGATCCATGCTACTCCACCTGCTTCCCTCTCTGACTATCACGCTCCAACTCTGAGGCATTGCAAAACAAGGCAATGCCTCAGCAAGCTAGGCTTATGTAGGTGATTAACATTCAATATAAAGCGATAATAAATAACATGGTACAAAAACCTCATATTCATACAATGCAGAATACACCAATTCCATGATATAAATATGACAACATAAGTCATAGTGTCAGGACATGAAAAATCAGAAAAAAGAC
Source organism: Warburgia ugandensis (assembly GCA_035236585.1). Classification (NCBI taxonomy): domain Eukaryota; kingdom Viridiplantae; phylum Streptophyta; class Magnoliopsida; order Canellales; family Canellaceae; genus Warburgia; species Warburgia ugandensis. The sequence goes on along the minus strand of CP141130.1, from coordinate 85,532,608 downwards.
ATGCAGATACAAGTAAGCCATAACCACGTGAGTCAATATCCAAAGAACCACATGAATGCATACCAACAGCATCAAAATATCATACATAATCAAGCCCTATGAGTGTCTCAGGCACACTCACGGCAACGTGGGGTCAACTCTCAATATCATCTACTTTCACCCTTTCACCCACAATGGGCACTCACGCACTCAAGGAAGGGCACGTTCCAATTCCGCTTTCACCTTTCACCCACACGGGCACTCAGCACTCACGAAAAGACGTGTTTTCACGCCCGCTTTCACCCTTTCAACAACAAGGGACACTCAAACACTCATGGGGAATAAGGGATACATCCCATCACTAACTCAAAAGCCTCAATTGTCAAGACATAGAGACTCCCACATGTCAACATCTCTGTAGTCAAGTCAATGTAACTAAAATATGCGAAAAACTGTGTATAAAGCATATACAAGGGAAGTAGCACACATATCAATAATACATACTGAAAAACGATCTCCTGCAACATGCTAGGGCATACAACCCTATGCCTCAAAGTTCCAATCACTAAGTCATGATTTGAGAAATCATGGAAAATCGCAAATGAAATCACCTACCTCGATAATGCCAAACTCCTATCAGGGGCGTAGGCGATATCAAGTCGAACGCTCTGACATACCTGTCACATTATAAGTCATTATTGCTTATTAGACCTCTCATTTTCATCATGACCCTTAAAATTTCTATTTTGTCTAGTGTGTCACATGTATCTCTATGATCATGCACCGATCGGACGATCAAATCACTCTTGATTAGCACATCCTAAGGTAGTTGCCTAAATTGATCGTCAGGGTCATTTTTCTTAGCAATTCCATGAGATCTACCATTCAAATCTACTAGATCATCTCATGTTTGATGTGTACAACCAAAGTCCAAGGCCTGATCATCTATTAATCGACTTGATCTGAATCATCTAATAGCATTTAGTAATTTGGATATTAAAAAGTTACTCTAAATTAGATTTTTATCTTAAATCTAGGTCTTCCTTGTTAAGATGATCACAACGCCTCTTTCGGATCTTGATTTGGACATCTATAGCTCCTAGAATCATGTTTTTTTATGAATGGACAGTCAAAAACCTTCAAAATCGAGAAAAAGGACCCGTTGCAAGTGCAACGCGTGCCATCCACCCGTGCGTGTGTGCTGCAAGCATGTCGCACACGCGTCGCACACGTGCGTCCTGTTCATTACACTCGCAGGCCGCGCCGCATGGCGCCCACGTCGCACCATGCGTCGTGCTTAGCCGAGATGCGTGTTGACATGGATACCGGGTGTCGTGTGCGTGTCGTGCTTGTGCTTCTTACCCAGTGCGCTCGCCGTCTTATCGTGGGTCGCTGTTGCCAGGGACGGTGACCAAACTGGTTCACCGTCGCCAAAGACAACCACCGGAATTCAGTCGCGCGGTGACCCCAGGTGCTCCTTTTTTTGTGATTTTTACACCTATTTGTCCAGCTTTTCATGTGCATTCCATTTCCACCCTCCATTTTTCACAAATTCCTTCATTATCTATCATTTTTTCACAATTTTTGTTACGTTTTTAAAAACCCTCACCTACTATTTTTGGGGTTTTTCGACGTCCCTAGCCGTCTGATCACCCTGAAATTTTATGGGTGTCTCCCTTACGTTGTCACATTCAATATGAACGGTCCAGATCCTCATCTGACACCATCACATTGACTTATTCCTAGGGCAACAGTAACTCACTAAACTCACAAAAAAATGGCAGTTCGAGTCGTTTTTCGGCGCTAAACAAGGGAGAATCAGGGGAGAAGGGATAAAGGCGGCCTACCTGAGTCATCCCATCACCAATGCTTGCAGGATTCCAGCTTCCTCGTCGCAGATCGTTGCTGGGAAAGGACCTTCCGGTGGCCGGTCACTGGGGGGATAAATGAGAGAAGGGGGAGGGAAGTGCATTTAAGGCAACCCCCTCTACCCCCTCTTAATTACATACATATATATCCTCATTTTTATTTTTATTTTTATTATTACTATTTACCCATGGAAATGAATGGACCCGTAGGGGGGACTACCCATGATACTACCACCTATGTACCTAGCCCTGTATCACTCAAGGGTGATGCCTGATCATCATCATCACAAAGTCAGAGGGCTGGTGGCCAACCCTACAACCCTCCTAGCATGGTACCCACTAGGCAGAAGCACCCATCATAAATCAACAACAAGTCGAAAATCATGGAAAGACTCCATAAAATAATCTCAATAAGTATGATCAAAGTTCATGATAAATACAGTACATTACATGTAAAACATGGTTTTTGCAAAAATAAAATATCATAAAACCAGTAAGAAGTAGGAACACATGTTATGTGATCATGAGAAAACACAAAAGCATATGCCTCAAGAACTTTAGAAAACAGGTCATGGTTACTAAAATCACGGAGAAACTTCGAATAAAATCACCTACCTCAATAAATGTGGTGCTCTAATTAGGCGCATGGGTTATTTAATGGTATTTAGTGGTTTAACCATTTAAAAGGTGCATGGGTTATTTAATTGTAACAGCTCTTTCAGATCACAATTTGGACCTCTATAGCTACCCAAATCACATTTCTTGTGAATGAATGGCTCACATGCCATGCGCGTGTGGTGCTGCATGCCACTGGGCATTGTTGCCACTTGTCACCGCATGTTGCATGCCACATGTGTGTCAATGCGTGTCGCATGCGTGTGCTTGAGTGTCACGTGTGTCGGCACGTGTCGTGCACATGTCGATGTGTGTTGCATGCCATGTGCATGCCCGATGCGCCTGTGTGCATGCGACACCCATTGAGTTGCGACTCCTAAGTGCCATCACCAGGAACAACAACAAGTTGCATACCATCGCCAGAGATGATGGCCAGACTCCAGTCACTGCCAGGACTCTCAGGTGTCCAAATGGTGTGATTTTTGTGCCGTTTCATTCAGTTTTTCGCATATATCCTATTTTTAAGCACCTTTTTCAACAAATTCTATCGTTATCTATCATTTTCAAGCGATTTTCATCACGTTCCTAAAAATCTTCCTCTTATAGGTTTCTGAGTTTTTCGGCATTCCTAAAGGTCCAATCAACATGAAAATTCATGGGTTTGTTCTTTGTGTTACTATGTATAAGAAGAATTGTTCAAATCATGATCTGACACTGTTTCATCAATTTATGTTGAAAAGAAAAGTAATGCATCTTATTTCACCGAAAAATGGCAATCCACACCATTTTCCAACATTAAAAATGACAAAAACTCAATGAAAGAAAAGCAAAAATAGTAGAGGGTGGCCTACTGTGATCAGACTGGCTAGAACGAGGGCTTGCCGTCACTGCGTGCACCTGAGAGGGAAGGTTTCGCATCGTTGCCGGTGTTTGGCGTTGTCGCCATCATAGATGACACAGAAACTGAGAGGGAAGGTTTTGGCCGTACGAAAAAATAGGGCAAGCTTTTTTAGCCTCATTCGTGGGTTCCCATGCCCAGTACGTGGGCCCCCCACATGTATCTACCATTTACCCCCCCCCGGCTTTTGCCATTTAAATAAATACAAAAATTAAATAAATTAGCTATCTTTCCTCTAATCTCTGATTTTAGCGTTCTTAGTGGCGTTAGATTCCAATTTTTGAGCACATTACAATTATTAAGGTTTCAACTCAAGATACTACCTCTAAATTCCAAATTTCTCAATTTCTTTAAAAAAAAAATCTTCTAATTTTTCATAATTTCACAAAATTAAATATTTTTTGAATTTAAAAATAGGGGATATTACATTTTTTATCTACATTGGAGATATAATTATAATCTCGCTCATCTTGTTACCTATTAGTGCCACTCTTAAGTTTCTTCCAATGTTTTCATTTTAATTGTATCATTTCTTGTCCTGCCACTCATCCATCTTAACATCCGCATTTTAGTGACAATCATCTTATGGACATGTTGTTCCTTAACTGCCAAACACTCTCATTCATAGAACATGGTCGCCTTATAGCTATCCTATGGAATTTTTCTTTCAGTTTAAGTGGCACCCTTCAATCACACAAAACTCTAGAGGCACATCTCCATTTTTTCTAACCCACTTACATTCTCTTGGTAACCTTCCTCAATCTCTCCACTCTCGTGAATTACTGATCCAAAGTATTAGAAGTGTTCTTTTAAGGGAACTTCTTGGTTATCAATCTTTACTGGTGCTCCACTCTCAATCATTTTTTTGTTAAAATTGCATTCCATATACTCTGTCTTAGTTCGACTAATTTCAAATCCCTTAGATTATAATATATCTCTCCATAAGTCTAGCTTTGTGTTTTTGCCCTCTCTTGTCTAATCAATCAAAACTATATCATCTACAAATAATATGTACCATGGATTCTCCTCTTGTTGATATTTTGTTAACTCATTTATAATCAACATGGAAAGGTACGAGCTCAATGTCGATACTTGGTGCAACCTATAGTGATAGGAAAATCACAGGTCTCTTCGCTAGTGGTCCTAACATTTGTTACTACTCCCTCATGCATATCTTTAATTATATCTATACGCCCCCATGAAACATCTTTCTCGTCCAACACCTACTATATTAACTCTCTACAGACTCTATCATAAGCTTTTTCAAAGTCAATAAAGACAATGTGGAGGTCCTTCCTCATCTTCTTATATTTATGTGACACCTTGAGTTTTCTAAAACCATTTTTCATATATAATAATAATACATTTTGTAAAATAGGTAGGATCCCTAAAGGAGAAAAACTAATACTTAATATAATTACAATAATCATTCCAAAGGAATTGCCAAAAGAAAATCCCGAGGGTCATCCAAATCCAAATCCCAGGCGATAAACAAAATCAATGAGATATAATCTAGAGCATGCTCAATAAAAACCAAAACCTAGTTAAACACCCGTCATGATAAGAAATAACAAAATCAACAAATATATGCAAGCCACAAGGTCCCATCCATGATTACCATATCCACCCACATATATAAGTACGTTTACACAATTCAATAAGAGTTGGATACAATACCATCCTCATAAAACAAGTGTATTTGTACAACCTAAAAGAAGTCCAATGACAAGTGAAATGAAGCATACATCTAATCAGTCTTTGGAGTAGTAAATGGTCCTCTCTCTCAAATGCTGCTCCACTTGCTTGCCCTTAGTGCTATCGCGCTCCAATCTAAGGCATTACAAAATAAAGCAATGCCTTAGCAAGCTATTGCTTATATATGTGATCTCATTTAATAAAAAATGCGACGTAATAGTGTGGTATAAGAGTATCGATGTCACAGTAAATCTTATGGGGTAAAACATCATATAGCGCGTTAAATCATTAGGCATTCAAAGAAATTAGAGCATAAATGATCATGAGTCCACATACTAGGTAGCTTGCCCAACTTGTAGGCTTGCCTACATAGGTTTCACCCTAAGGGTACGTCATCACGCTGTGGGTATACATATACATATGCACTGCATGAGCACGCATAATAAGTGTACGGGCTACTATGTTGTAGTGGCAACCACTCCAGGGTCTCAACCATTGTCGCTCATCGTTGACATTGAAACAAGAAACTACTATCCAGCATGCATGGAAAATGGTCGGGATGTGTGTCTGTGGCCTGCTCATGATTACTACAAATTGCATGCAGTTTTGCCCACATATTAGGGCTGGTGTCAATCATCTATAAGTTCAGAGGACGGTTGGCCAGCCCTAGTACCCTCATAGTATAACACCCCACCGAGCAGAAACACCCATCATAAAACAACTAAAACACAATATAAACCATAGAAACTCTCATGTGTAAACAATTTCAATAAGATTAAGTCAAAAGACATGATAATATATCATCAATCACATGTTATAACATAGATAAATCATGCAGATTAAGATGTGATAATATCAATCATGTATAATGAAGGCATTTTCAAAACACGACAGGGTATAAAACTCATGTTTCAAGGTTTTCCAAATAATGTCATGATCCATAAAATTAGGATAATTACTAAATGTAATCACCTATCTCAATATGCGGTACTCATAATCAGGAGTGTAAACTATCTCAACTCCTGCACTTTGTGTGACGACCCGGGGTTTCTCATGCATTTTTAAATGAAAAATCTAAATTCCTAAGGTGGGATCCCGATTTGAAAAAAAAAACAGTCCAATGCGGCTGAAAAATCTTTTATTTAGAATTCATTTTGAAAACCCCAAGTGTCATTTGCTTTCACAACAACTAAGGTAGTTTTTGAACAGCTTTAGAAATCACAAATGCTTTTCCCCAGGTCTGTCCAGTCACAGCACACAGCCCAATTGTAATTAAATACAAATACATGTCCCAAGGGTTGAGAATTTACTTACATATAAAAGTGTTTCCTGTTTGATTCACTTGTTCGTAGCACTAACATAGATGTCCTCTACTCATGGATGGAATCATCCTGAAAAATGTTAAGGATAAGGTGAGTATATACTATACTCAGTAGGAGTCTATCACTGCTAGTTTTATAAAGCATGCGATCTTTAAAATCATGTGCTCATAAAAACATATGCATGTTGTTCGAATAATCACGTTCAATATCGATATTAAAAGCTACTGTCAAACCGGAATATTAACAACTTAAAGAAATATTATAATCCAAGTCGAAAGTATCATATATCATAATCATAAAAATATGCATCAGATGCTCAACTGAATCCAACTCATGGATATCTATCATGGTATGGTCGACCAACCTTATATCATGCCATATGCAATGCACATAAATCCACGAAACCATAGGGTCCCACTATGCCCACGACCTCACCGCCGTGTGGTCCCCGGGTACCTAGGGACACAGGATCATATACCTCCACGGGGTATATGACACTTCCACCCAGTGTCGTGACACCAGTGGTAGCCCCCTGTACCACATGCAGTCGAAGCAGGGACATGCCCTTTTTGGGCATGGTACCCATCCACCTAATAGTGGTAGAGGCTGGGTGACCAACCCACACCCCTCGGCATAGCACCCACGAGCTTACTAGCCCAAATCATGTACGATCAAATAAGCCAAAACCTCCTTTCAAAACCAGTCCTCTTTGGGTCCCTCACAACTGCCTGGCCCTCGGCACTTCAGCATCTTTTGGCAACCTTCAAGGACATGCAATCTTTGCAAGTACTTAAATCATGCAATGTATGCACTTGTTTGCAAAACATGTATGTGCATAATGTATATGCAATCATTTACGAAACATGTCTATGTACAAAACATTTATCACATGCATGCCGAATCAAGTCATGCTAAACAAGTCATATACTTATAACATATGTTCTCAAAACAATAATAGATCTTTTAAAAGAATCTAATAGTGATGGAGCACCTACCTGACTAGGTCGCGTTAACCCTTTTGTCCTCGGACGCTCCTGATCATGGTTTGGGGAATCAAGGTTAGTTTGACCTATCTTTTATAGGTTTTAGAGTAATTGGTCTTTTTACTTAGGCATTAGGGTTCCATCCCTATGCCTATGGGTGTCCTAAGGTCCTAATTGGGCCTTGGTATCCTCAGTTTCCCAACGTTCTAGTGGCCACGCGCCACCATCCTATTCTAAGGGTCATGCTCACCTTTGATTAGGCCTTGATCAGGGATTTTATAGTTTGAATGTGTCCACATCGTCGATACGGACACAACGCCTTTTGCGGTGCCTCAATCGGAGCTCTAGATCTCAAGTTATAGGCATTTTAGTGTCGTACGTACACAGAGTCTTAAAGATAAAAAGACGGAATGCTAGGGCGCTGCGCGTCTGCGACGTGCCCCCCGGCTTCCTCAAGGAACTAAAATACGATGTGCTGCTAGCGTGCTGCGCCTCTGCGGCGTGCGCAGACGCTCCGAATTTTTCCGCCTTTTCTCTCTTTTGCAGGCGCGTCCAGGGACGCGCCCGTTTGGTTTTTCAAACAGAGGTCAACGCAGGTCGACGTGGGACGTTCCTATTGGATTGTCCTGCTCGTCAGGGACCCGGGTCGTCCTCAGGTCACCCTGGTTCGACCCTGTCGAACCAGTGCCGCCCTGGGGATGTCCCAGGGTCCTTGGTGGCTCCCTAGAGGCCTATTCCCCATGGATTTTCATGCAAAAACCTAGGAAAACTGAGCCTAGGACTGGGTGAGATGGGTTTGGGGAGTTTTTGGGCGTACCTGCTTTGTGGCTGGTTTTCTCTCCACATTTTCTCCTCTAGGTTATTGCTCCACGATGATTTTTCTCCAACATTTTAGGCTACCATTAGAGGCACCCAAGAGCTCTATTTATAGAGCTAAGAGAGGGTTTTGGAGGGGGCTCTCACTGCCTTTGAATGGCAGTGGAGAAACCTCCAGAATGGCGGTGATTTCCCCTCCAATCACTGCCGTTCTAGAACTTTCTAGGAGGTGGAAGATGAAGGGTGCCCGTATCAAAACGGGCCCCTGTGTTTTGCAGCTAAACCCGTTTTTGTGAAAATTACAATTTTGCCCCTGTACTTCAAATGGTCATAACTTGCCCATTTTAACTCCGTTTTGGGTGATTTTGATCTTGTTGGATTCCTTTTTTTGAGATGCATCTAATGGAACCATTTTTAGGACCAAATTCCTAGGTTCAGTCAAGGCGACTAGTGAAATGACCAAAATGCCCTTATCTTTAAAACTGAACTTTTCATGGGATTTTAATATTACAAAAATTGGGGTCATTACACTTTGAAGTACCTGTCAAATCATAATATCATGCTAAGTCATCATCACTTTAATTGTGTCTCTATTATTCGTATTAATCTTTATCCATTTACTTGGTATTCATAAATCTTTAAAAATATGCTAATGCAAGTAATGATCTCTTTGATATGGTAGTTAACCCTAGATTAAAGGACCAGATCGTCTGATTAATCCTTAATCAAGCTAATTCAAGACTAGATATTGGTTTTTCTAACATTTAGATGATCATCTATCAGCTTTGATTATCAATCTAAGTTATGACTCATCAATTAGTGTGCATTGATCAATAAAGAGTTAATCCCTTTCATCTCGTTAAGTTTGAAGACGGTCCAACCATTGGATTATTCTTTATTACATAGATCTAACATTTGATCACCAATTCTAGTCATTTTCATCATAATCAATCCAGTTTCTATGTTTATTTAGTAATTTATGTGTATATCCATGATTACATATCTATCTGACGGTTAGATTGTTCTCTAATCAGTCAGTCCTGAGACAAATGATTAGATCAACAATCAAGATTACTTTTCTTGATAAATACCTAAGATCTATTCTTCAAATTCACTATATCATCTCATAATTGATGTATACATTCAGTTTTTAAAGCCTGATCATCAATTGATCGGGGTGATCTAGGTTGTTGGATAGGATTTTGTAATTTGATCTATTAAAAAGTGTTCAAATCGAAGTTTTGATATTAAATCTAGGTCTACGTTGTTGAGATAAATCCAATAGATGTCTCAAATAGTGATTTGGGCCTCTGTAGCTACTATAATTAAGATTTAAATGTTTCACCTCAAAATAGACGGTCAAGATTTTTTCTGGATTTATTTAAATTGAAAAAAAAGATGTCACAGGGATGCATGCGCGCCAGAAACGCGTCCTGCGTGTGTCTTCATCGCCAGAATGCACCAGCGTTCTGTTGTGGCTGGGAACGATGCACGCGTCATTTGCAACCATGCGCTGCCGTAGTGCGTCGCCAACGAGCATCTTGGACGCATCGCCTGAGTCACTTGAAAAATGTTATCGTCGCCAAAGAAGACAACTGGGTTTCGGTTGTCGTTGGTGACGCACCTAGTCATGAAATTTGGTGATTTTTATGTCATTTTGACCAAGATTTTGCCTAAATCTAAGATTTTTAGCTGATTTTATGCAAAATAGAAAAATTCCCCCTTCTTACTCTTTTTCTTCTTCACTTTTTTTTGGCATAATTAACTATTGAATCTCCATGAAACTAAAGGGGTTTTGTTCTTGCGTTCAAGATAAACAAGATGAACGGTCAAGATCACCAATTTGGCATCGCTATGAGGGCTATTTTTCATAGAAAAAGTAAGTTCTAAAATTTTCTTCGAAAAACAGCATCTGTTGCCATTTCCGGTGCCAATATGTTGGAAAATGATAAAGAACACCACAACTGGCAAAAAGGGGGAGGGAGGAGAGTGGCCCATCTTGCTGGGGCTGGCCGAAGGAGCTCTTTTCTGTCTCTGCAAATGAGGAGAAGGTTTTCTAGACTCTAGGAGGAGGTTGCTCGGTATTGTCGACGGTGGCACGGGAGCCCAGGTTGAATTAATGGCCCAAGAACCTGGCCCAACCATGATGTCTAAAAGGCATGGTTTTTAGTGCCGAATTTGTGTGGGCCCTATATGTTAAAATTATAGTTTTACACTCATTAATTAATTTATTAAATATTTAAATTAAAATAATTAGTCAATTTTCATTCGGTCTCAGATTTTTTCAAATATTGAAGTTTCAATTAATGGTTCTATTTCTAAAATTTGTCAAATTCCAAGTCCAATTTCTACAAAACTCATAATTTGCATAATTAGGTATTTATATATGTTGTAACATTATCCATTCCCTCTGGTGAGGTGAAAAAATTTGATGTTACATTTTACTCTGGAATTTTGTTTCCAGGAACACTCTTCAAAGGTCCAACTTTAAAGATAGATTAGAAGAATTTAAATATGAGGGATTAGAATGATGTTTTGCATGTAAGTTTTCCTCGGCTTCTTTTGTTTTAGTTTCAGATCGGAGAGTTTTGCTATGTAGCTGTTCTTTTCTGGGAATTTGATCTGTCCGCTGTTGGTTCTAAGGATTTCTTGAATAGAAGCACCTGCGGAGATTTTGCTTTTGTTCTTTTTTGTTTATTTTCATGGTTTTAAGGTTTCGTTTCTCCGTCCCTTGAAACCATAACCATCGGTCACCTTCTTCTTCACTAATTGTAGACCAATTTTTGGCGATTTCTAGTGTTTTCCGACTGATTCCCACTTGTTTTGCTATTTTCTCGGATGCTTCTGCCATGAAAGGAGGAGCGTAGTCGACGTCCACAAGAGCGGATTGCAAGTAAGTTTTCTTTGATCTTCTGTTGTTTTAGTTTCAGATTGGAGAGTTCTTGTTGTGTACTGGGAATTAGATCTGTTGGCAGTTGGATCTCAGGGATTCCTGAATAGAAGCAGTTGAAGAGATTTTGTTTTTGTTCTTTTTTGCTTATTTTCGTGGTTTAGGCTTTCTTTGAAGAGGAAAGCGAGTGATCGGGCTACTAAAAATCTTAACAAGAAGGAGAAGGCTGGAAAAGGTCCTAACAATCCTAAGAGGCCTCCTGCTTTCTTCTTCTTCATGTATGATTTTCTTGTTGATATATATTTTTCTACTTCTTTTACATATTTTTGGCCTTTCTTCTGATTTGTTCGTTGGTTTTTTTCTATAAATTTAGGGCGGACTAGAAGCGCTATGATTTCTCTGATTTGAAACTTCTTCTTCATCCAGCGGCAGTTTCCGCAAGTGTTATGCTGCTTCCCTTTCATCTTTTTCCTGCAATCTGAAGATTTTTGCAATGAGCTGTCCATTATTCCTCGTGGGATTGGCCTCCTCGCATGAGAATACTACAACTGATTCGTGTGCTTGCTAGTTTAACTTTAAAATACACAACAATGAGCTTGCAGCTAGCTTGTAGTGATGGAGGTTCAATAAGTGTACACGCTTATAAGGAGAGGAAGGAGTGCATACCCAAATTTACATGCATGTTGAACCTATTTTTATTAGATTTAATCTATTCATCATTTTCGGAGTAGATTAGATAGGCTAGGCATCAAATTTCATACTCATCAAATGTTTGTAGCCAATGTTTCTTTAGATCAAAAGTCACGACCATCTATTTCGTTAATTGTTTTAAATAAGTGACTAGAATTGTCCAAATGTATTAATTTCTCCTGGGTTACCCAGTTTTGATATCCTCAGCATGATTAATGGAATGGATTTGCAAAAAAATGTTGTACATGCATGAAAAGAGGTGGGTAATCCTTTCTCTTTCCTTGAGCATTAACATCTACCCGCAGTGTAGGTATAAACCTCTCCTGCAATAAGTCTTGAACTTTTATTCCCGCTAGTCTTACTCTCAAAGAAAAACAAGATTTGGTGATTGTTACAATCATGTAGCAGTAGTACTAGCGTTGGCGCTGGAACATGGCGAATGGATTGAAGAAGGGTAAAGTGATACCCTTAGCGTCGGTATTCCCAGCAGAAGAAGCCCAAAAAGCCGTTAAGCGTGTGGAGGATTCCATCACAGAGCGGCAAAGAGAGCTCGAACATCTCCAGCGATTCATCTCTGATAACTCAGTTCTTGTCAATCTCGTGCAGAAGCTCCCAGATGAACTCACTCATAACATCATGGCAAGGAGACTCAGAAACTCATTCCTCCTGTGTGTTATTTCTTAAGTTGCGATTCTCATGTTATGCTTATCCCTTGTTTGTTGAAATGTCACTATGGCCAGGTACCTTTTGGAAAAGCGGCATTTTTTCCTGGTCATTTGATCCATACTAACGAGTTGCTGGTGAGAATCTCCATTAGTTTCTTTTTCTAACAACTGTCTATGCTTGTATTATTGGGTGACACCTATACGAGAGTTGACATTTATTCAGATCACATATTGAGTGCATGACTATTTGGTACTCGGTTCTGTTTTGGGGTTGCATGTACTCCTAGGATAAGTATATCATTTTTTCTTCTTCAGATAAAGGGCCTGCTTACAATCTCGTGTCTTGTTATTGTTATCCAATATTTTGTGAGATTACCCGGAGCTTCCTATGGAGGTCATGGGTTGAGTTGTTGCCAAGTGACCTCGGTCTCGAGAAACAGCTTGTTGCAAAATGCAAGGTAAGGTTGTGTACTATAGGCCCTTTGTGGTCCACCCTTTCTCTGGACCCCGCATATGCGGGGCATTCGTGCATTGGGACCTAGAACTTCCTATGGTTGTGAATTCGGATCCAGAACAGAAGCTAAATTCTTCTTGCTTCCTACATCCAATGGGAGCTTGATTTCCTACAGGCTTTCCTTTAATAATGCATACAATTCCTTTTTAGCAATGATTATTCTTTTTCAAGGAATCGTTCTTCCCTTTTTGCTTATGCCAAAACATGTGGTGATTCCCAAGAATAATTCTAGCTTACAATTTAGAATTAGATATAGTTCCCATACATTAACCTGGTAACACTTCACAACGTGTTACCTAACTAATCATGAAGTCCTCCTCAATTTACGTGTGACCTTAAGTAGCAGTGCTCCTTCTTCCTTAACCTGACCATTTCTCCTTCTAGATGCTCCACTTTGAAATGCTTATTAGGTGGATTTCACTCCTACCACTGTAATCATCACTGTACTGAGAAGCATAAGTACCAGCAAAATTGTCTGCGCTCCTTCCTTGAGAAACAATTGGAGACCTATTAGGAGGATTTAGGGTTTTTCTCCATCTGTTTTTTTTCTTTGGTAGGGTTCCTTTTATTGGTAGGCCATCTGTCTCCTTCACTTGGAAGGATGTTTTGCATACTAGGATGAACTCATTGCTTGTTTGCATAGGAATGAAAGTGTACATGGTATACTCATTGAGGAAATGATGGTCTGCCCAATGCTAATTCACAGGTGAATCAATTATTATAAAACTAACTTGGATCATAAGTTTTCTTCACTTTGAATTATAGCTTGTCTAGACCTGCTAACCAAATTGCTCTAGCTGGTGCTGAAATTAAGAGATATGAATATGCTCTAAGTTAACCATCTTCATCACACCAATTTACTTAATGATTATTAGATTCTCTTCTAATTCTCACTTTCCATCTCCAAATGAAATGAATAACTTCCTTTGGCTATTCTAAAGTGAGTTACAGGGGTAATTGCTAAGGCTTCTATTGCAGGTTCTACTTGGAGATGGGTATTATGCTGAAAGAACATCAAAACAAACTATTGAGATCCTAATGAGAAGGGGAAAGGTTCTGGAATATCAAGTTGATTCTCTTAGGGCTATGATGTCAGACCTTAAAGCCGAGGCTTCATTTTTTGATGCTACAGCATTTGAAGCTGCTGTAAGTTAAATTTGTTAATCTGTTCATTACAGAAGCGATATACATACATACATACATATGTATATATATTGGTTATTCAAACATTTATATGGATATGCCAATTTTCTGTTGGTAAATCACAATGCATGTTTTTATCTATTTGGTAGGTGTGTTTCAATATGCAAACCATTATCGCTATTTTCCTAAGACATTACATTTAGAACATGAGATTGTGACTTTGTCATCTCTGTTAGAGTCAGTAAGTGCATGTGTGTTATGTGGTCATAATTATTGATTGTTAGGAGGGTATTATCTGGGATTGATTAGGTCATTTGTACCATTTGGAAGCAAAAATAAACACAATTTTAGATGACAGTTCTTACTTAGATGGTTGTTTTTACCCTTTCAGCAATGTTAATGAGTGTTTTGAACATGACATCTTATTATACCCTAAGGAGTGTGTTGAAAACTTAAATTCCTTATTTGAGCTTCCAAATGGAACTTTAGCCATGACACTTGATAGAGAGGAATGGAGGAACAAAATTCGTGTAACCGACCCACTATCGGGACAAGGCTTTGATGATGATGATGGTGATGATGACGATTCTGTTGAAATGGAACTTTGAACTTGTTGCAACTCCTAAGAGTAGTTCGAGAAGATAGTTGTTAGCTATAAACCTAATGGCTAAAACTTGTAACTCTATAAATCCCTGAACTAGTAACCTAATTAACTATGCTTTCCTCCATGGTTGACTAATAAGCTAGCCTACATTAAGTCTTCCTTGTTAGTCCATAACCATGTCTCTTCCATGTTTCTTATTCTTCCTTTGATGGATCCTGCATGCGCTGTTTCTCTAACATATTTCCTGTTGTGTCCTCATTGTTTTTGTGGTGTTTCATGCTCTCTAAATTTCTCTTTATTTAGAGGCCATTGTCACAGACCGTTGATGTACAGCCATGACCTAGGTCTACTGGCTCCATGGGAGGCCTACATAGTTTGTGGACTTGGCTTGAGAGATTTAGGTCCGTTGTTGAAAATCTCTAGAGCAAGGCCTACTTTTAGAAGGCCTAATCTCTGAAATTGTCGTTGTAAACATCTAGGATATTCTATAAGAATCTAGAAGATGGTAGAACTTAGATATTTTGTAGGAGGATTTCAGAAGGATGATCTGGACTGTTGATCAGTGTAACACGTGTAATGATCCTGACCATTCATTGAGGAGGCAAGCAACTATAAATAGGGGTTGATACTTCATTTGTAGTGAAGCAACGCAAGCAACTCCAGTGAGAAGCTAGGTAGCTAAAAAAAGCCCACCTCAAGGGAGAGGCCACCAGGGTGTAAGCTAGTGTGAATGATACATAGAGAGTTCTTTTCCAATCTCTAGCTTTCTTCCTTAGCTTACAAGCTTCCCACATTTTCTTTCACACTTCTACAATTCAAGTTGAACTTAGCCTTGGTGCCTTGAGTGCATTGCAAGACTAAGTGTCACATGGGCTTGGTTCAAAGTCATCCCTTGATAAGGGGTATCAGAGCAGGTTACCTTTGTGTGTCCTACAATAGTCATCATCATGGCTTCCTCTGAGGTTATCCACGGCAATGTAGAAGATGCCACTGAGGCTAAGGGGCATAAGTCTAAAGACGTCATGTGTGTGATAGAAGCCAGGCTAGTTAAGGAGGAGCTAGCCATGGAAGATCTAAGAATAGATCCGAGGATACTGCTAAGAGTGTAGAAACTCAAGTCTGTGCAAGAGGATCTACTGGAAGACACCCCATGTGCCATCAGAGAAGCAATTGATTATTCCACCAGTAGGATAAATGACTTGGAGGTCATTGTTGAAACTCTAAGTTGAGAGGCTATGTAGCTGAAGGTGAGCTTGCTACCTGCAAAGCAACTAGCGGGGTGGTAGCAATCCAACCAATGTGTAGGTTGGAGGTACCCAAGCCAAAGAGCTAGGGGGGACAAAGGTCAACCAAAGGTTGACAACTGCCCATGGGATATGGAGTAGTACTTTGGAGTTATAGGCATTGCAGACGAGGAATTAAATATACATACCGCATCCCTATACTAAGTGGATTTTGCACTACTATGGTGGTGATGTAGGAAGGGGTTCCACTAGTATAATGACCTGGGAAAGCTTTGTTAAGGAATTGAAGCAATAGTTCTACCCCAGATGTGTTGAGGACGAAGCAAGGGACAAGCTTCAACATCTCATACAGAAGGGTGATGTGAGGGAGTATGTTGAGGAGTTTTCTGAGTTACTCATTGAAATACCATATATGAGTGACAAAGATGCTCTGTTTACATTCTTAGATGGCCTTAAGGGTGGGTCAAGATAGAGTGTAGGTGTGCAAGCTTTGTCGCAGGCCATAGAGGTGGTGGAGACGCTTGTGGAGTACCACAAGGGTGACTTCCACAAGACCTCTCATGATGCATCAAGTGAGAATGAGAGGAGGAGTTCCCACAGTGAGAGGGGTCACAGAAGATTCCAACTATAAGGGGAAGTGGCACAAGTAAGACAAACTGAAGGAGCCACTCAAGTGCTTCCTTTGTGATGGACCGCACTTAGCCCATGAATGTCCCAAGCGTTCTAGACTTGTTGCTATGATTAGATAGGAGGAGGAACGTGAACATGAGAAGTCGGCACAATTAGGTGCACTACAATGCCTAATTTGCATGAGGGTACTCAAGCTTGAAGAGATGATGGACAACAAGGATGTTGCCACACAGAAGAGCACAAAAGGGGATGTGCTACCAAAGGAAGAATCCACTACGAGTGTGGAGACGACACAATTAGGCTTGTGATGCCTAGGTGCTAAGGCCTGAAAAACTTGAGGAGAAACCAGTGGTGAATGAGGGTGTTCCCACAGCTAATGGCACCAAGAGGAGTGCGCCACAACAGGAAAACTTTAGGAGAAGCAAGACTAATTAAAGATGTGCAGGCAGCATAGTGGCTTGTAAAAGCCACACGGATGCACAGGAGACACAACAACAAAGGGCAGCTGCATAGACGCACAGAGATGCAATGACTTGTAATTGTGCAAGAATGAACAAGTGTGTAGGGATTCACACAACATGAAATGGGTAAAGAAAGCCCTAGTGGAGCACAAGAATAGCAATATGCCAATGTACAAGAAGACAAACAAGGCAAAGCCATCTCAAGGAGAGTAATGTAGGACAAGATGCAAACTGGCCTAATCTATATGATGATATCATATAAGAATTAATTTAAATAAGAAAACCATAAATTAAACTATCACTAGCATGTTTAACATGCAGAAAACAGCTTTAATAAGCATGATTGACATGTAATGAGTTATAGCATCTGTAGATCATCCCAGATCTCTATTGATTAAGGTAAGGTTGAAGATTTAATTTGAATATCCCTCATATTGATGAATGGTCTTGATTACGCTTTGGATCTAGGATTCCAAGAATTTAATGCAAAATAACAATCATAGATTATTGTTGAAGCATATCATGTAATCACACGCAACATAGAGATGCTTTGTTAAAAGATATCTCCTGAAGTCACGTCCAAGATGGTGATCATCATCATGGTTGCCTTGTGGTGAAGGTAGGGCTCTTGGTGTAGCAAACCGTCGATAATAATCCAAAATGTCTGGATCTAGGAGCTGAAGTTCGAATATGTGATCCGATCCTGTCCTTCCACTTGATAAGGAATTTTCGATAATCCCGTTGTTTAGTGAACACTATTATGTATGTCCTCTATTTGCACTTTTGCAGGACAAACCTGTGGTTGTGGAGGTAATGGCTGCATGGGCAGGGCATGGGGCCAAGGAGTTAGAAGCGTTGAGATAATACCTTTCATCCTAATCTCATCTACTAAAAAAGGGGGATCCTCTTGATCACCTGAAGGGATTTTTAGGCAGAATTATCATAATTCGTACCGTGAGGATTGAGCTTCCAAATGAGATTATCCTCGGGGCAAATTCATGCAAAAAAAAAGAAAAGAAAAGAAAAAGTATTCTGTAGCCAAATGCTCTTGGATGGGCAATTGAATAGGGAGAGAGGATTTTTTCTCCTTCATCATCGAATTTAGCCCTATTAGGAAGGCACTTTTTGGTCATGAGAACCTTGTGAATTGATGACAATTATGGCATGCATCTTTGAGGTGGCACGGCCAAACATCATCCTAGAAGTGAATCAGCTTATCATTGCACAACCAAAGTCTTAGCCCTAGATGAGTTGGCTGGGATCGGTGCTCAAGTCAGGGTTAGGGTTACGGTTAAGGCTAGGATCAATGGGTGAACTAGTGGGGGGACAAAAATGAACTATATCTTCCACATTAAATGTTGAACGAATTCTCCAATTAGGAGGAAGATTTAAGATATAAGCATTCCCCCCCTACCCTCTTTCGTATTTGAAGGGAACGACACTAAGGGTAGACCCGATGCATGAAGCTCTTGCCTATGCGTGGTTAGGGGAGGGGGCGAACCACAAGGGCTTATAGTACACAGCCTTATCTTGTATTTTTTGCAAGAGGCTATTTCCATGTCTTAAACCTGTGACTTCAAGGCCACATGATAACAACTTTTACCGTTGCACCAAGGCTCCCCTTCATTTGAAGGGAATGGCAATGCAAGCCTATAATTTTTGAGTTACTTCTTGTGGAAATCATTCAAGTCTCATGCGGATCATGACATGATCACTTGGCTGAAATTCCTTATATTGTCTATGCAAGTCAGCAACAAATTTATACTTAAATTAACCCTTCATCTGATCTCAGAGTGCAAATCATCTATGTGCTGTGCAAAGGATTGGGTTGGTATAGATGGGGTGTGTGACGTAGACATGGGTATAAGATCTACAGGTATCCTAGGCTTATACTTGTGAATGACCTCAAAAGGACTCATACCAGTTGTCCTATTAACAAAATTATTATATGTGAACTCAGCAATGGTGAAACGTTGTCCCAACTCCTAATTTGCTCTCCCAATAAGCACCTCAACAAATTTTCCAGGCTTCCATTCACAACTTCAGTCTGACCATTCATTGGTGAATGGTAAGCAGAGGAGAATTGAAGCATAGTGCCCATCATGTGCCATAGTATCTTCCAAAGCCAAACTTGACATCCCTATCAAATACTATGAACTTTGGCAGTCCCTATAATCGAACTACTAACTGAAAAAAAAATACTGGCGATCCCAGATACATCAACAGTCTTGTAGTAAGGAATGAAGTGGGACATTTTAGAAAAATGGTCCACAACGAGAAATATTGAGTCATGCTTCTTGATAGTCTTGGGTAATTCAAGCACGAATCCATGCTCAAATCTTGCCATGAAGCACTGGCAAAGGGGTGTATAATCTTGTATTTTGTTTGCACTACTTTGCCAGTTGACAAGTACGTCATTGCCTAGGTGGCGCTTTGGGTGGTAGAGGATTGAGCTAGATCCTTTTGATGTCATGCAAGAAAAAACACGAATTAGACCTACCATAAATAGTAACATCCATATCATAAAGCTATGACCTGCTTAAGTTAATGTGACATGCATCCATATGTACCACATCACACCACAAGGTGTCCTTATATATTAGAAATTCAATGGGAACTTGACACCTTTGAGTAATTGGGAGCGTTGAAGGAGCATCAACTCACTTAACTCTACAAGGCCTAGGGTGGGAAAGAGGCAAAAGTCCTAAATGAGAGATAGCATGGGTGAAAATTATATTCATGCAACTCCCACTATCGATGACAACTTTACAATTTTTTTTGCCACTCTTGACATATATATGAAAAACGTTTGTCCTACACCAATTATCACTATCCTTTGGTTGTTGGATAGCACACTTGACTACCGTAACATATGGGGTATTACCCTCCTCATGGGACCTCTAGGTCTCTCGCACTATAGCAACTCCCTGACTGTTTGCTTCAAGGGCCTTCTCATCACTGGCCTCGCAACAGGCTTATAAACCTCCTCTTGTCATCCTTCATGCTCATTGTTGACATCCTCACCTTCTATAAATAGGGATTTAAAGGGGGCTCTAGAAGGGCATTGTATAGCAATATGTCCTAACCCTGGACATTGATAACACCTAGTGTTGCTGTTTACCCTTGAACTCTCTCCTGACACATCCTTTCCTTCATTGATATTGGACAAAACAGTTGCTTGTGTTTTAGGTCGTTGACTTCCAAATGTGAATTTAGCCCTGGATTCATACTACCTAGTGGGTTGTGGTTTGAGATGCTACTCTAATTCTTACACTATTCGGTAGGCATGGTCCATGGAATTTATATTATGGTGAATGATTTCTTTTTGGAGCTCAAGGCGAAGGCCTATCCTAAACCTAGATAAAATGACAGAGGGATCCTCCCTTACTTTGCACCTCATCATAAAGTAACCTAGAATGGTAGGACAAGGGGACAAATTTCTCCATTATCCTTCATGTTCTCCCAAGTGGAAATGGGTGGATGCATGGCTGCAGGTCCTGATGCTCTAAGTTGGTCCAATAGAGCCTTGCTTGACTGATCAGTTTAATCTTGCAAACTGGACCTGCTACTCTTTAGATATTTTATACCGGTCGAAGTAATGATCCATGTCTGAAAACCAGTCAAGAAATCGCATTGGATTCAATTCACCATCATAGGTAGGTGCCTCAAGCTTGACAAATTTCAGGGCCTAATTTTCAGTAATATGTGACTCGTAATTGCGATGATGGTGATTACCATCTTCTCTATGGTTACCTCGCTCCTAAATTGCTAGTCTAGCACGTGCGTTACCTATGGGAGGTTTGGGTCATGATTCCAAGGCCTGATGTGAGAGCCTTGATCATCTAAACGTGCTGTCATTTCAAAAATTTGGATGATTACACAATCATATAAGTCTGCCAATTATGCCTAAATTTCCTGAAGGATTTTTGTTGAGTTGTGAATCCATCGGCTAGTAGGAATGACCCCTACGGGTGGACATATGGTAAAATCCCTAAACCTATATGCAATGCTCTAAATCTAAATGGAATATGCACACAAGACCTTTAAAATGCAACTAAATACAACGACCTATATTACGCTTCGCAGAGTTTTCATGTGCTTGAACCCTCAACCCTAACCCTGAACCCTGCTGGGGGCTAGGGGTGAAGCCCTTGAAAGGTAAACAAAAATCATGTTTTGTGATATGACGAAACACGAAAAAATCTAATGCAAATTTGTTCTGGGGGGAGGGGGGGTATGAATGCAAACTAATGTAGATCTTAAGCAAATACCAAATTTTATGTAGAACAGCGTGCAAAATGGCCTAATCTATAGCTGAGATCAGATCAAAATTACTTTAAATAAGAAAAGCATAAATTTAACTACCATTAGCATGTTTAACATGTAGAAAACAGTCTTAATAAGCATGATTGGCCTTACAATGAATTATAGGATATGCAAATCCTCCTAGATCTCTACCAATTAAGGTAAGGTCAAAGACTTAATCTGGATTGTCCCTTGGATTGATGAACGGTCCATATTAAGCTTTAGATTTAGGGTTTCAGGAATTTAACACAATAACAGTCATAGATTATTACTGACGCAGATTATTTAACCACACGCAGCACAAAGGTCCTCCGTTAAAAGATAAAATAGAAAACTTACTGACTTATAGAGGCCGACCCCTAATTGGGATAAGGTCTTGATGATGACGATGATGATGACTGACTTATAGAATAGGATGAAAAAATAGTAATTTCGCCTTGTACCGAACACGGCTTCACATTCACAGGAAGGAAGCTAGAATAATGAATCCATCAAGTCTAACAAAATCTTCATTCATGATTTGTCAAAAACTCCTTACACAAAAGAGAAAAAGATCTTAAGTAGGGGACATCCAACCCTAATCTTGGAAAAAGACAAAATTGCCCCTACTTAAGTCACAACACACTAAGAAATCTAATACCCTTAGTGGTTGATATCCAAAGTAAACCTAAACTATAATATAACATAAATAAAAAAAAACATGGGATGATGGTCCTCGTCAGAGAGGCCACTAGGGTATAAGCCAGTGTGAGTAATATAAAGAATTCTTTTCCAATCTCTAGCTTTCTTCCTTAGCTTCCTTACAAGCTTCTCACATTTTCTTTTATGTTTCAGTAATTCAGGCTGAACTTAGCCTTAGTGCCTTGAACGCATTACAAGACTAAGTGCTGCACGGGCTTGGTTTAAAGTCTTCCCATGACACCATGCCCACTTCTGTTTTCTGCAACAGTTGTCACTTTCACTTCATCTCTGCCAATTAGGATAATAAGGTATAGATGGTACTATTTGCATAAGTTGTATTTGTTGTCAGTTTGGACTATGGAGAAATTCTTCTTTTTGTAAACTTTATAATGATTAAGTGTCGGTTCTTGTCTATATCTTTGTCCTCAAAATCTGATATGAGAACATCTGGGAATGGTGCATTTGGTAAACTCAATCTACCTTGTTGGGGTATTGCCAGAAATCATGTTAGCATGTTAATTTTGTGAGCAATTCCACTAAAAAATGAGATGGGCTAAAAACCTCCCAGCTGTTTCTATCCCTTCCACAAATGGGGTGGCTGCGTGCTTTTGCACTGTCACACCCATACATTTCCCTAACTTATTAGTGAATATCATCCATTGCTCTTGGTCCCTGACAGGTAAGAGTTTGGAGTTAGTAGACACGATGAAACGTAGGAGAGTCAACATCGCTTGTATCCAAGAAACAAAGTGGAAAGGAGCTAAAGCTAGAGAAATAGATGGGTATAAATTATGGTACGTAGGAAAGGAAAATAATAGAAATGGCGTAGGAATAATAGTGGATAAGGAATTAAAGGATAAAGTTGTGGACATTAAAAGAATCAGTGATAGAATTATAATAATAAAAATGATTCTAGGAGAGCAGATTATAAATATTATAAGTGCATATGCACCACAAGTAGGGTTACAAGATATAATTAAGAGACAGTTTTGGGAAGATATGGAGGGAGTCATGCAAGAAATTCCCAACACTGAGGGGATATTTATAGGAGCAGACTTAAATGGCCATGTACGAAAAGATAAGGAAGGATATGATAGAATACACGGAGGGTATGGTATAGGTGAACGAAACGAGATGGAGGAGAATATCCTCGATTTTGCTTTGTCATATAACCTATCCATTGCAAATACACTCTTTAAGAAGAGGGATGAACACTTAATAACCTTTAAAAGTGAACTTCATAAAAGTCAAATAGACTTTTTTCTACTTAGGAATAATGAACGATCTATATGTAAGGATTGTAAGGTGATACCCGGTGAGAGTTTAACCTCACAACATAGGTTAATGGTTATGGATATTCATATTAAAAGATGGAGTAAAAGAACTGAACTTAATACATATCCAAAAACTAAGTGGTGGAACTTAAAAGGAGAGAAAATAACCTCATTCAAAAATAAGTTAATGGTAGAAGGAAATTGGAACTATGAAACAGAAGTAAATACCATGTGGACTAATATGGCTGAGTCTATTAAGAAAGTGGCAAAAGATGTCTTAGGAGTATCTAAAGGTAAAAGGCTATTAACAAAGGAAACATGGTGGTGGAATGAAACAAAGGCAAAAAGCTATTAAAGAAAAACAAATGCATTTTAAAGCATGGCAGAAGATTAGAAATAATGAAAACTATGAACAATATAAGAATGCTAAAAACGTTGCTAAGAGAATAGTAAGTGAGGCAAAACTTAAAGCATATGATGAGCTCTATAATAGACTAGGAACAAGAGAAGGTGAGAAAGATGTGTTTAAACTTGCAAAAGTAAGAGAACAGAAGGGTAAGGACTTAGAGCATGTTAGGTGCATTAGAAGCGATGATCAACGGGTATTAGTCAAAGATGATGAGATCAAACAAAGGTGGGAAATATACTTTCAAAAATTGTTAAATGACAATGGCCCTGAGAATATAGGGATTGAAAATACTATAAATCTAAATAACACTGGATATTATAGATATGAACGTAGGATTAGAATGCTTGAAGTAAAAGAGGCCTTGAGAAAGATGAAATCAGGAAAGGCCATGGGGCCTGATGGTATACCAATAGAGGTTTGGAAGCATATGGGAAATAGTAGGGTAGTTTGGTTGACCAAGTTGTTTAACAAGATTATAAAATCAAAGAAAATGCCTGGTGAGTGGAGGAAAAGCTCTATTGTACCAATCTATAAGAATAAAGGAGACATTCAGAGCTGCACTAATTATCGAGGGATCAAACTTATGAGCCACACCATGAAACTTTTTGAAAGAGTGATTGAGAAGAGGCTACGACATGAAACAAGTGTATCGGAGAATCAGTTTGGTTTCATGCCTGGGAGGTCTACCATGGAAGCTATTTTCTTACTAAGACAATTAGTAGAGAAATATAGGGAGAGGAGAAAAGACTTACACATGGTCTTTATTGACTTAGAGAAAGCTTATAATAGAGTCCCTAGAGAGTTAATATGGAGGGTGTTGGGTGTTAAAGGGGTTTCTCAGGGGTATATAGACATAATTAAAGATATGTATGAGGGAGCAAGAACAAATGTTAAGACCATTAGTGGCGTGACTGGTGATTTTCCTGTCACTGTCGGATTGCACCAAGGATCAGCATTGAGTCCATACCTTTTCACATTAGTTATGGATGAGTTAACAAAACATCTGCATGAGGAGATTCCCTGGTGCATGCTATTTGCAGACGATATAGTCCTACTTGATGAGACAAGCGAGGGTGTAAACATAAAGCTAGAGTTATGGAGAAAAGCATTAGAATCGGAAGGATTTAAAATTAGCTGAACTAAGACAGAATATATGGAATGTAATTTTAGTAAGGAGAGTAGTAGTGGAGCACCAGTCAAGATTGATAACCAAGAGGTCCCCATGAGAGACCACTTCCGATACTTAGGATCATTGATCCATGAGAGTGGAGAGATTGAGAGGGAGGTCACCCAGAGAATCCAAGCAGGTTGGAACAAATGGAGATGTGCATCAGGTGTTTTATGTGATCGGCGGGTGCCACTCAAACTAAAGGGAAAATTCTATAGGATGGCTATTAGGCCGGCCATGCTCTATGGATCAGAGTGTTGGGCAGTTAAGGAACATCATACTCATAGGCTGAGTGTCGCAGAAATGAGGATGTTGAGATGGATGAGTGGTAAGACAAGAAAGGATAGAATTAGAAATGAAAATATTAGAGGAAATTTAGGGATAGCACCAATAGGTAACAAGATGAGGGAGATTAGACTTAGATGGTTTGGACATGTTCAAAGGAGGCCACCAACGGCACCAGTTAGAAGGAGTGAGGCAATACAAGTTGAAGGTTCTAAAAGGGCAAGGGGAAGGCCCAAAAGAACGTGGATAGAAGTGGTAAGGAAAGATTTAAAAACTTTGGGACTAAATGAAACCATGGTATTTAATAGAGTGGAATGAAGGAATAAGATTCATGTGGCTGACCCCTAATTGGGATAAGGTCTTGATGATGATGATGATGCTCTTGGTCCCTGACACTTTTTTTGTACAGTCTTATCATTAAAAGGTTGATACTTTGAGTATTCTTTAAGCATAAGAGTTGTACTCTCACAAACTGGTTTATTATTTGAGGAGTCTTGCAATCACTTGCTTATTCATTGAGAAGTCATTCATTCATTTTTTTCAAAGGATTCATGATAGATTCAACAGTATGTGGGTGTTTCAGAGATCTATTACGCCGTCTTCTTGCATGGAGATGTGATCATATTGGGGGTAAAGGAAGCTTTGGTCATTAGTAGCCTTGCATTTTATGGTCCATTTGGTCATTGGTGTCAACAAAATCTAAGGACTTCTAAAGATAAGGAAAAATTCTATACCTCTCTGTGTTGAAGTATATGGGGATATTCTTTCTCGGTCAGCATCAAGAAAGGAATTTTACAGATTACTAAATTATTGATATTTATGTGGGATGGGATGACATCATAGTGGAGAAAGTGGGGAGCAACTAAACCCATGCCGATATGGCCCTTCCTTTTGGTTCCTTTAATCTCAATTGTGGTGGTGCTTTTCTTGGTAATCTGGGTCCTGTTCGGATTGGAAAAGTCATCCATGACCATGAGTGGGTTGTGGTGTGGGCATACACTGCCCCAATTATGTCTAAAACTTTAATGGGTAAGAAGTGCAGGCCCTTTTTCTTGGATTGAGGCTTGTGTTGACCAAGTTGGAGGGCGTGGTGATTGTCGAAGGTCACCTGGTAAAAGTTATTGCCTGGGCATCAAAGTACCATTCTGATCCTTGGCATTTTGAGCCAGTTATTGATGAGATTTTTGTATTTAGCTAGCACTTTTTACTTCTATTTTAACCATGTTTTTAGAAGCTCTTGCCAAGAGAGGAGTTCTGGGTTCTTTGAGTTGTATGTGGGGCAATCTCCCCTTTAAGAGTGGCTCTGTTTATGGTGTATCTTGGTTCATATTAATATCTTTATCTTTTCAGAAAAAAATTGTAGGACTTCTATCTCACTGTATAGGTTATATTTAATGCTTACACTATGTTGGAAGCCTAAACAAATGAATTTCTATATTACTGTTTCTGTAACTATTCAGCATGTACGTAACTTTTCATGTGTTACCATTTTATTTTTCTCTTATGACAGGAAGGTCTAGTAGAAATTAGGGAGGACTACATTGAAGAGCATCCTACTGAAATGGAGTCTGAATCAGGCAAGTATCACTTTCAAGGATGCTAGTGACATTTTTGTGTTGGAGTTCAAGATTTTGTCATCTGTTTGGCATTTTGGTAAATAGACTTTTTACTTTTCTTATATTTTTGAATAATGTATCACAATAGGAATGTCAAATGTTTAACTTGAAGCAATAAAGAGAAAAACTAATCCTGTTTGATTTTGAAGGTCGGTATATCAATGTTATGAAGTTATTTTCCATGGTTGTAACTCCCTAGATCTGCAGAGATTAGGTTATTGTAATCTCTGAAGCAATCTCAAATGAGCTGTTGGAGACACAATTATCCATGTTATTTCAAATACCAGCATCTTCAACAATAAATAAGTGGTTAACTGTGAACCAAGTCAGTACTTAATGAATAGTCTTTCTGAGTCTTTCGGTTACATGTGTCCATGTTCTTCATCAGACTACAACTTAACCTGAAACCAACACGTCTCCCCTCCGCCAGCCCTCTGTAATGCCTTACCACTATAGTTGTGAGAGTTTCCTGCAGCTCTTGTATATGTTTCGAATCAATCATTTTATCAGTCAGTAGTTGTTTGGGTTAGTAGGAGCATCATGTTCCCATTTAAATTCACAAGTGTACGAAAACAAAATGACCAAGATCAGGAATGTCTTCAAAAAATCTTCCTACCTTCATTTTGGCTAATGGATATATCCCTAAGCTTACATTGCCTTCAAAGACAATCACAGATTTTCTAGCTGGATGATGCAAGACGAGTTGATAATTACTCTAGAAAATATTCAGAGGAAACTATTTGACAACAATAAGAATTAAGTGTGGAAGCAAGGATTCAACTCAGAAATTTGGATTTAACAACTTAAAATTTCTGAAATTCACCAGACTTCGGAAAACCTGTTTGGAGATTTTGTTGTTACTTTTCAACAAAAATGTGGATTGGAAATCTGTTGAATACACAATTGAGATTTGATTTAGGAATAAAAACCCACTGAAATTCACGCAATTTTGATATGGGAAATTGATTCAACAATATTCAGAAGAAGGAAAACAAATTTGCAAGTGACTGAAACTAGATGAAAGGAACTAAATATTCAGGTCTTTATATGAAAGGCAGTGGAATTCCTATAGAAGTTTATGCAAATGAAGTGTTGGAAAACCCATAATACTTAGGTATATTTCAAGAAGTCCACACTGCAGACCAGGGCCACCTCGTCAAACCTCCACCTCCACACATAGTCAAAATAATGACAAAGGATAAGTAATATACTAAAATGGAAGAACAGGCCACAGGATCCACTTGTCACAACTAAATCTCCTATCATGAATCCTTCTTAAACAGTCCATTTAACACTTATGATGTCAAGTGTCAATTCCAGTTTAAGTACATTAATCCATATGAGTCTATAAGAAAGCCAGGAAGGGGAGTCTTGGCGCAATGGTAAATTAGTTGTCGTGTGACCTTGAGGTCACGGGTTCAAGGCATGGAAACAGCCTCTTGCAAAAATGCAAGGTAAGGCTGCATACTACAAACCCTTGTGGTCCGCCCCTTCCCTGGACCCACCCTGCATAGGTGGGAGCTTCATGCATCGGTTCTACCCTTTTTAGTCTATAAGAAAGCCAAAACTATTTGACAGTCTACTCCACTTAACACTTACATCTTGAGTCAAGTGGCGGTCTCCTTTGCCTTCCCTTTCTCCTTTGCACTGAATCTACCTGAAGACAAAAAGGGCAGCCCCCGTGCACGAAGCTCCTGCATATGCAGGGTCCGGGGAAGGGGCGGACCACAAGGGTCAATAGTATGCAGCCTTACCTTGCATTTTGCGGGAGGCTGTTTCCACGCCTGAATCTACCTGAAGACGATCTTGAAAATGTTGGTGGAGGGTGAGCACAACTGCTCAGGTTGGAAAACCTTAATATAGCTAATAGAAAACATGACAAGCAATACATATCTATATTAACATGTTAATACGTATATGTAGAAGATTATGAGACCTATGTAGTTAAAGGCGCGCCTAGGCGCAAGGCGTGAGAAGTGCGCCTGGGATGGTGCAAGTCGCAGAGGATTGGAGGCGCGAGCGCCTGGGTGCTCCTGAAGCCTCGTTTTAGGCCCACCTCCGACTCTAGGTGCAGTCAACCAGCTGGTAAATTATAAAACTGTTTTTTTTTTTTTTTAATCTTCTAACCCTATTTTCACTATTCCAAAGAGCTGAAAAGGTGAAAATGACCATTCCTCTCCAATCTTTCACATATCTAAGCAAAAAAAGGTATGGCTTCATGAATCTTACCATCTTTTTACATTTTTTTTTTTAAAAACATAAAAAAAAAATGCCAGATTTTTAGAATTTTTGTTTACTTTTTTTGATAAATCGTGATGGGTTCTTATTCAATATGTATAAACAAACATTCCATTTTTATTTTATGCTTCTTTGCTCTAGATTTGAGCTTATTTTAAGGTTTTTTCATGTTTTTTCTAAAATATCAATTACAGAAATTTAAAAAAGTTTTCGTTTTTTTGTATTTCTTCATTGGCATGTACTTCTATCCACATATATAGCTTTCCCATGCTTGTGTCTTCATGTTTGACATTTTTTTCATGCTTTTTTGGTATTTTAGGGTTTTTTTTTTTTTTTTTTCAAAATTTCCAAAAATAACGGTTACAGAAATTGGAAAAAATTTGTTTTTATTTATTTATATTTATTGGGTAAAACATATTTCTATCCACATATATAGCTTTCCCATGCTTGTGTCTTCATGTGTGATGTTTTTTTTCATGCTTTTTTTGTATTTTAGCTTCTTTTTTTCAATTTTTCTAAAAATAACAGTTACAGAAATTGGAAAAATATTGTTTATTTATTTATTTATTAGTTAAAACAATCCACATATATAGCTTTCCTATGCTTGTCTCTTCGTGATTGATGTTTTTTCCATGCTGTTTTTGTATTTTAGGGTTATTTTTTCAAATTTTTTTGAAAATAACAGTTACAAAAATTAAAAAAAATTGCTTATATATTATTTGTTCATAAAAAATTGCATGTTTAGATAATATTTCATCATAGAATTATGTTTCTATGTTTTCATACTTTTTTTAGGATTTTTTTTAATGAATTTTAGCATTTTTGGTTATTTTTTTTAATTATTAAATATGTAATTTTGTGCCTCATGCTTCAGGCGTGCACCTAGGCGCACCCCTTTGCGCCTAGGTGTGCCTCGCTTGTCTAACTACATTGCATGAGACTAGTAGTTATGGCTTCAAGTTAGACTATTAGTGGGAAGCTAGCATAATACTAGTCTATGTCATTTCATAAGCATTCATCACATTTAGTTCTTTTGAGTAAAGCACAATGAGCTTGCACCTGCATATGAAATGTAATTTATCAAGCCTCTCAAATTGATAAAAGAGTATCTATAGAAACATGTAGTTGATTGGTTAATCATCATTAGTGTCATACCATATCAGCGAAATAGACTAGTGACAGCGAAATAGACTAGAGTACACTCTTTCTAGCTCCTTGTTTACGATCATATCTATATACTGGATCGACTCATTATTCAATAACCCAAATCAAGTATAGTTTCCTACTGAGTGGCCCAGCCATTCTACCATAGGCTTTAGTCTAATTGTCAAGAATGATCGACGCGTCAGCCTATGTCACCATCATCATATCATATAGCATCGAGACATCTATGCACATAGTGCAGCTACCATTACCCAAGCAACTGCCACCTCCACTACGTTGGCCATGGATATTGCACGGTCCACTTTGAGCTGGCCCTCACGGGGTTAACATTCTATCCTAGAAGTAGCTCCATAAAGCTCACTCTCATATCATCATACCCAACTAATGGGGCTGATATCTGTCAGAGGCTAGGGGCCAGTCTACACCTCCTAGCATAGTGCCTTTTGGACTTATATGTATCCCGTGAATTAGGGACTCATAATTGCCCGTCAACCATTCCTGATTACATCAAAACAAAACAAAACAAAAAGATAAAAGATATGACATGCTCACATCCATTTCTTCCAAATCACATGAGATCCATTTCAAAACCCTTCTATCAATTAGATGAAGGAGTTCATACATGCATGTCATTGAATAATGCACAATACTTTGCCTTTAGAAAATCATTTATCAACCAATGCGTATACACCGTGCATGGGTCCCATATCAAAAGCTTTTCTGTGCATTTATTTCAAAAGCTTGCTTGTACTTCATTTCAAAAGTATGAAGTCTTCCCCAAAATCATTGCCATAACTACCATGCAACCATGGTTTCAAATGAGTTCTCTAATCATGGATTTATCATTACTTGTGATAGATTATCATGAGCATGTATTCATTAAATAATTGAAGGTGAAGCTTAGTTAACCCTTCAATGATATATTCAAGTTCAAGATCATGCGTAAAGATATTTCAACCAACCATGATAATGTAAGTCAAAGATTTACTATCATATGGATCATGATGATTCAAGTATTTCCATGGCACCCTCATGTCATTTCAATAGCATTGTAATGCATCAATTCATGATAATTGTGGCATGCAAAATTACAAATCAACTAGCATTGATAATTACCACATGGTGTTAGGAATCAACATGCTTAAGTTATAGTTACTTTCAAGCACTTCTATGTATTCAACCATAGTCATCCTTGTGAGAGTTATCACTTAGATGTCTTTAGGGTTTCCTTTCCATAGCTTTACATTGACTTAATTAAGGTATCATTTACCTTCCACTTGTCATTTTCATAGGTTCCCATCATGTCTTTCATTATGTAATAGTTTATGTCAATTATTCCAATGTATGTAGTTCTTAGGCTATGTGTCTTTTAGTGACAATCACCTTCATTCTTTTAGGCCTCAAGTTAGGGTCATCTTCTCCTCTTGTCTAGTCATACCATAGGGTCTTAGAATTGTATCAACTCAGTAGAGAATTCAGTCACTAATATATTCCTAATCAATGGTACAAGTAAATTCACATTTCACTCCTAGGGCAAGTACAACGTCCCAAGTCCAAAATGCCATCTATTTAGAGTGTAAATGTCATGCATCTTTAGCATCTTGAGGCCATCATTCTTTCTGGTTTTAACCATGTCTTAGGGTTTTAGTCGTAGGGAAATTTTCTTCACAAAGCCAACAATGGCAGTGAGTCATACCAATCCCATACTCAGTATTCTAACTCGCTTACAAGGTCTGTTTTGGGTAGTGATTCTCCTTCAATGGTAATTGTTAGGGCTTTCGTTAGTCCTTTAATCCTTGACATTTCAGTCACTATTTTCCACATGCCAACACTTACAACTTTCCAAGTTTCCCTCCAAGTCACTTAAGAAAAGTGCTCCAAAAGCTATAGAATTTGATGGCTTTCAGTTTGCCACTTTTAGGGATTTTATAGTAGATTCATAGCACATGTTTAGGGCATGAATCGTCCAAGGAAAATCTCAGGGTTTCCAGCACTTTGGTCTACCCAAAATTGCAAAATCTCAAGCATCATTTTCAGCAGGGAATGCAGAAAACGCCTACTGTTGTGGGGGCCAATAGACTTGGGAAATCCCCAAATTTGGGACATCCAAACTGTCAATTCTTTAGTTAATATGATGATGGATCAAAATCATCATCATCAAGACCTTATCCCAATTAGGGGTCAGCCACACGAATCCTGTTCCTCCATTCCCCTCTACTAAGTACCAATGGATCAAAAAAATAAAATAAAATTTCCAATACATGTTCAGTCAGTCAAAACAATTCATGAAATCACCCCAATTCTAGCACCTATTTCAGTTCAAAATGGCGCCTTATAACATGCTTCTATTTGTAGAGTTTTTAAGCCCTAAGTTCATAAAAGGTACTACAGAAAAAAATTCCATTTTTTTTCTGATAATTATAATAGAATTACATTATTCCTCATATTGTACTTTAACACTAAAAGTCTAGTAAAATAAAATTAATTTATATTTTTTTTCTCAATTTTTTGAAAATAAATTGGA
This sequence comes from Warburgia ugandensis, assembly GCA_035236585.1. Classification (NCBI taxonomy): domain Eukaryota; kingdom Viridiplantae; phylum Streptophyta; class Magnoliopsida; order Canellales; family Canellaceae; genus Warburgia; species Warburgia ugandensis. The sequence continues at coordinate 85,499,927 of CP141130.1, read as the reverse complement.
TAACTAGCAAGAGTGACTTGCTGGAAAGATGTGAAGAACTCAGATATATCAATGAGGACTTATGCAGATCCAAGAGTTGTAGTCTTTGGAAGTATAACAATCAAGAGTCACACTCTCAATGGGACAGCAAGGATTTTGCATCCTTGTTTTAAGAGAAGAACCGTTACAGTTCTAATGGAGAATCAATCTCAACTTAAGCATTAACTTCAATTCATTCAAAAAATGTGCAGTCAGTTCATAGGGTGCTCTATATATAAAGTTCAATCCCCATGTAAAACCCCTATGTGCTTGGTGATCTAGCGACATCATTTGCTAAACTTGAAACCATATTACCAAATGTCAACCCATGTACTAAATTCTTTTTTCTAATGCTTGGAAACTAAGATTCAATAGCAAATGAAACTAAATCCTAAACTAGAAGACTCTAGAAACTAAAGAGAAAACCACACCCTTTTTCTGTTCAGGCCCCTGTGGGTTCTGGTGGTAAAGGAGTGGAGCCCATTTTGATGGCTGATTTGAACTAGGCCTGGCAATTCGGGTTGGCGGGTCGTGTTTGTGTCCACACGAACATGACACGCTTCGAGTTTAGGTCGACACGAACACGACCCGCATAATAATCGTGTCAAAAATCTGTAACCCGAACACGACACGATTATTAAACGAGTCGACACGACACAATTATTAAACAAGTTGACACGACACGACTCGTATAACACGATTAAATAATTAATATAGTAATATATGACGGTTTCAGAAGAACCGTCCTATATTACTGCTCTAATATAAAAATTATGGTGCGACAAAAGATAAACTCAAACAACGTAGGTCTATTATTGTAGGGACACTTGATTAGGCGGAGGTATATTGACTTCATACAAAAGATATTGAGAAGGAACCGGAAGATCTTGTTGGCTGCGCAAAGGCCCCAAGCCCGTCCAATCGCCGTCACCTCACTTAAACAACCCAAAACCTTTGCTATTCAGTAGCTATTTGGATATGAAAAGGTTCATAATGTAGCTGGAGCACCGCCTGTACTACTGCTATCATATCGGCGAATTTGACTACCCATTTGTTCTTTTTGGTGCACCGCCTGTACTACTAATAGCTGTATTACTGCTATCAGCTGGAAAGGTTCATAATACAGCTAGAGTATTGCAGGAACTGGAAGATCTGATTGGCTGCGCAAAGGCCCCAAGCCCGTCCAATCACCGTCAATCAAGATGGTTGTAATATATATTACATGTTACAATATAGGACGGTTGGAACCGTCCTATATTACATGTTAATTACAATACAGGACGGTTCCAAAGCAACCGTCCTATATTACATGTTACGATGTACTTGTATAGGAGGACGTCCTCTATTACATGTTACATATAGGACAGTTCCAGATGAACCGTCCTATATTACATATCATATTGTAATATAAGACGGTTCCAAATGAACCATCCTATATTGCTGTTAGTTCACGATAAATAAATAGGTCGCGTGTCAAATAGGTCAACACGATGGGTCATGTTGATTGACCCGAACACGACACGATTTTTGGCATGTCGTTTTCGGGTTGACACGAAAATGACACGAACATGATAAGACTCGACCCCAACCCGCTAAATTCGTGTCGGGTTCGTGTCGTGTCATATTTTGCCACCCCTAATTTGAACTAAGGGGGCACACAGCTTTTTAAAAACTTGGTTTCATCTTTATGAGTAATTTATGAAATGGGGTCCAATTTTAAAAAAATCTGTTTTCCTCTTTGTTCTACTTTCTGCTTATGCATTGGCAGAACACAAGGAAAACTAATTTTGATGGTCAAAAAAAGTTTTTCTTTAATGAGGCAAAGGTGCAGGCATACTTGTGTTTCTCATTTGTCATGAATCCCAGTATGGTGCCAACATTGTGGTGGAGGAAGATTCTGCCAATGTAATCCATTGTGGTGGACAATGGTCTGTTGGCAGGGCATTGCGATTTTGGGGCATTCATTGACGAGCTTCATAAACTGCTGGGAGAGCATAGTTTTCGTTCTCTTGCATTTCATCTATCCCAATGAGCTGACTGGCATCCTAGATAACAGTGGTGAGAAGTCTAAGAGCTTGTATAGGGGAACATCTTTGCCAGTATAAATTTTTTGTACTGCACATTTGTATGAAAATTTTCCGCTTAAAAGAAGATAGAACAAGAAAAATTATTAGAAGTGTCTGGAAAGTGACAGATGAACTCTGTCCTCTTGTTATTGATGAGTTTGAACTACCATTGTCATTATCTATAACATATGAAACAATGCAATACTGAAGTCAATTCTAATGACAATGAGTACATTATATCTATTTGCAAATATTTATCTGCATTAGATCTTCTTTACTTTCTATCATATGTTGAATAACACCTCTTTCATTTGGAGAGGGATTTTTAGGATCCTTTGGAGTATTACAGCTAATTTCAAAATCCTTGCAAAGAACGCCATTACGTGATGATTACCTTTAGGACATAGAAACGATTAAGGAAACAACAAAAAGATTGAGGCATTACAAAGTTCTTAATAACATACAAAAGAACGAGTAAAGAAAATATTACTGGTCTTAGGATGCTTAAACAATGAAAAAATGCTGAAATATTAATTTTTTAGGAATTTGGTGAGTTTACCTTTTTATCTATTACATCTTGTGCTGATTATGTAGGAAACAGTAAAAGAATAAAAGGGGAAGAAAAGAGTAGAAGATAAGGTTTGACTACCTGAAGTTTGATGGGTTGAATTGGATATATTCTTGTTATTTAAATATTTGCTTCTGAATATATTAAAGTGTCCACTACCACATGGGCAATGATCAATAAAGCATATTGCGGAAAAGTTCAATCAGGATCTGTAAGTAAAACACTAGATTGTGTATGGCCATTACATTTACTCTTTGTTGTATTTGCAGTACGAATATATTATAACATTTCTGGTATGGATGCCTTATTCCTTGGACTTATCTCCTTTTTAACCAAGTCAATTTGTATCCATTAACTAGGCAACATATTGGGGCTATGACCTTTGGGTAACGCATTTTGTTGACGATAAATCCCCAAGTTATTTAGGTTTGACACTCTTAGTTGTTGATTGTAAGTGCCAAATGAGAGCTGGTGGGATGCTGAAGGTTTATAGAAATTCATAGAGGTAAAAATCTTGCTTCACTAAAATGTACAACTGTATCTCCCGCACCTGTAATGTTTTTGGCAAAAAGTCACAATAGAGAACCTTTTTCCATTTACATTAAACAAATCTTAGAAGCAAGGTGTCTAGTAGAAAACTGGTGTTCCTAGTTTCAGATTTGATTTATTGGGAGGAAGACCACCAGGTGTGATTGAATTCGTGAACCTTGATTGTGAATGTCATTTTTCAACTTTGTCAAATTAGTCTTGAGTAGAAAGCTGCACCTGTTTGTAGTTTCAAGTTGTTGCAGTGCAAGGTCCTGTACTGCAAGCGTTTCTGTGATATGCCAAACACATGTAATGCGATTGATGGTCCTGTTGGAGTTGTCTTTTCTCAATTTATTCAGTAACACCAAAAACAAATAAAACACGTTCTTTTAGATCTGGAAAGAAATATGTATATTCGTGGCTTTGTGTACCATCAATGACAGTAGAGGAATAGGAATATGGTACTATTTGGTGTGCATCTTTGGAGGCTGAACTATTTCTGCCCTGCATTTCCAAAGAACTAATATTTTTATGCTTTGATATCTTCTGCTTATTAACGTCAAATTCTCCAGGTTCATCTCAATCAGAGAAAATGAAAGTGAAGGTTGATGAAGAGGAATATTCTCGGATTATGGCTAGGCTAGATGAACTTGAAGAGGAAGAACTTGCGGCTTCAAGAAGTGATGAAGATGATGAGGAAAATGCTGATACCCAGTACTCTGTATGCTGGCATTCCTTTAATGATTACTTTCCCAGAGAATGAAATTTTTATCATCCAGTAGCTAATTAAATTCCAATTTCTAATGGGCAGGAGCATCAGTTAGAGGATCAAATGAAGGAGTATGAAAAACTGTTTAATACTACTCCACAACCTTTACATGGAAGTTACTCCCAACCAAGTCAGGCCAGTAACTCTACTGTTAGCAATCACAACTTGTTTTTCATCTTTTCTTTTGCCTATTTCTATTTTACTATTCTTTTTTGTGAATAAATGTCTATATTCATTATCATTAGCACATACTGTATATGGGAATATCCTTTGGAATTGATACACTGCTGTCTGATGCTGTTGTGCAGTTTGGGGATATAAAGGCACAAATTTTAGCCAAAAGTTAGTTCTTAATCACATTTTACCCATTTATATGTGATTTGCAGGCTTACAGTGCTACATTTCCTTATTTTATTAAACTGTAATATGGTGAAGTCTCATGTTCCTTACCTACTTTGAGGTGTTTAATGAAATCTTGTTGGATTTATTGTGAATGGTCAAGTGATCTTCGGTTAGTGTCAAGTGATCTTCGGTTAGTATGGTTGTTGTTTTCTACTAGTGCTGTATAGTAGACACAGAGATTTTATGAACTGTTTAGGAATAATCTTATTGAGAAACTTCTTCTTTTTGCCTTTTCTGCTCGAAATGGATGCGTCACTTCATAAACTATATGAAATGATATTTATATCGTGTACTTATAATTGATCCTACTGTCCTATTCTGTTGATGTAAATAAAATCACTTCTCTATCAATTTGTTAAAATAAGGTTTACTGGAGATTTCTTCTCCATATGTATTTTTCTGCTCGTCATGATATATAATTATCTTAGGCAATATTTTTACTAGTTAGGAAACTGAGGTCAGGGCATCCTGGTACTGTTCTGGTAGGAGACTATCTCTTGATGAGGTTTGTGTGACAACAAAGTGAATTACTATGCAGATAGTGCCACTTATATTGCTTCATTTTTAGTTGTCATGTTGTAGTCTGAGTTCGAGGAGTCTTGTTCATAATCCGTTCCCCAGATGGAGTATCCACTTCATTCCCTCTTTTAGATAGCAGGTGGTTTTGCCTAATGCACTTTTAAAAGAATATGAGCAATGTTTTAGAAGTGAGGAGGTGTACTTGATTTCCTCCTTTTGCTTTCTATCAGTGCTTTGCAGCTTTATATTACTTGAACGTTGTTAGTTTGGCTTCTGTTCAAAATATAATCAAACTGCTCAATGACTTTGGAATATATGCCTTTTTTTCCCCCAATGGTGTGATCCAATTTGGAGTGCTAAATTGGGCTGCAGCCTCATGAATCAGCATACTTCTCATGTCAAATTGAATGATGGTGGAAACAGTATGCTGTAACCATATAGTACTAAGTTTGCTAAACTTATTGCAGGAACTGGTAATTGTACTACTATGAAATGTTAAGTTAACATATTACTCCAATCACATTTATCTGCATGATTATAATTCAATTGCTTGCTCGAAAAATGTAATTTGAGTTTTTTCACATTACCAAAGTTAGATATGCTGATCTGATGGATGACCTGAAAATGTAGCTCAAGCAATTGAATAAACTGTTGGCAATTACTCCACCAGATGTGCTTCAACCTATTGTTTCTTTTAAGTTTCTGTATGCTGTACTGTTCATGTCAGAAATCGTGTATGTAATATAACAGCCTGGAGACTTCTTGTTATTGGCAGTCGTTTTATCATAGAGCTAAAAATACAGTTTTAAAAGCTATGCTGGAACTATGTATCCTCTTTCTGTTTGAGTAGGATTGCCTTCAAATATGACTAAAGAGAGCTGCATCCTGATGAAGTACTGATCAATAATAGTGACCTCATTGGATGAATGATTGACTCAGTGTATCAAATTGAGAAAGTACAAGAGTAACCTAGTTTATGCTTGTTCTGCTATGGGCTTTTAGACTTTCGTTAGTCATTTCAATGCATTCGGACTTCAGCATCATATTCTCCTTTCAGATGACTCCTTGGATGGAAAAAGTTCAGCAGATGATATGCTGAAGTCAAATCTGAAGGAGAAGTCTTTGGTTTTTCCTGAATCCAAGGAGAAGATTCTTGTAGTGCCGGCACCAGAACCTGAAAAGGTCGAAGCAATATTAATGCCAAAAGTTGAGGTATTATTCATTTGTTTCCATCCATTTTATTACAGTTTCATTAATGGTTTTGCAATGGTATTCATATCAAACCTAGTAATTAAGGAAGAAAGGTTACTATTTGTGGATGATGCCATGAGCTGATCTTGTAATTCTTAATCCTTGAACATTTGAATCCTATCTTTTCTTGCTTCATATTATTTGCATTTCTCCATAGTCAGGTAAACACCTCAAACATTTTCATATTGGTGTATTAGATGTGTATTGCGGCAAAAATGTTTTCTCAATCAAGTGAATATCCAACCCTTTTTGCCATCCTCCTGACTTGTATGAGCGAGCTTCAGAGGAAGTTGTTTGCAAAAGGAGATTCTTTTATACGTAGTGCATAATCAAGTAATCTTTCACTTGACCTAGTTCAAATTTCAAGTAACTGTTCAAAACCAAAAGTTTTACATACTTCAACAGTTCTCTTCTAGCTATAGCATGTAACTGGCCCCATGTATATCTTAATCAACAAATCTTCCATTCCTAATGCTTAAGAGAATGTTAGCCACTTTCTCTAAAAAGGATATTAAGTTAATAGAGAATGTCAGCCACTTTCTCTAAAAAGGATATTAAGTTATTAGTTTTTGGTCTTTGCGTGAAATATATTTTTGTGACAAGTTGTTTGGCAAAATATCCTGCAACATAGACCATGGAAATATCGCCATATCATCGACGCTTGTGAGGTTGCCATATGGCTGTGGGGCCCGGGTTAGGTCCGGCTTCAACTCAATCTTAGGTTTGGTGAGTTTTGATTTCTGTAAAGGGTAATGCTTAACAGAAATACTTTCCAAGATGCTGCTATGGAAGTGCCTCAGTTTTGCGTGATGGGTCCACCTTTGGATAATCTTACACGGGCATTTAATCCCTTCATATTTGGACGATCCTTCTTTGATATCTTCAAAGATTTGGTGAAACTTGCCAAAACATGGGCTGTGTACCCTTCAGTCCGTATCAGGCCTTCTCCAGTCTATAGACATAGTTACCTCTTTGGACAACTTTGATATATTCAAGTTGTTAAAGTGTACTCATATTCTGATGTCCTGTGGGCAAGAGCATTCTCCACGTCTATTTGGTTAGGGTCCAAGCATAAGAAGTTGTAGTTGTTAGAGAACGAGCCTTGTTTTGGGCCTTTCTCCACTAGATTGAAGGCCTTATCTCCATAAGCATATGTATATCATTCCATTTGGCTACTGGTCTAGTTTTATGTCTATATATCATACCATTTGGTTTTTGCTTTACCTTGCCCACCTATTTTAAACCCACTGTAGTTTACTTGAAGATTTCCTCAAAATATCCTAGTTGTGACTCTTGTAAAGCCTCTCCATGTTTGCTATTGTGGAGCTTCTATCCATCTGTCATCACCAACAACTCAAGAGACGTTCTGGGTGTCAGAGGTGGTTCCTGTCTGCGAGACATTATACTCTCATAGAGCTGTCTAACGCGGACTTGGCTTTTGGTGCTATGGTAAATCTGCAGCTGTGATAAGTGAAGCGGTGATAGTGATATGTGTGAGGCTATAATCCCCAAATCTCATCCTGACCATGGAGTAGTCTCACTTTGATCCCATCTCCATTGAGCTATGAGGTCATAGAAATGTCGCTTGTTGAACATAATATGGTGTGGGATTACGGTCCTGTTTGTGGAGAAAGATCAACCTCAATATCCATGGTGGTGATCTTATGACTTGCAAAATTATTATGAGCAAAACTGTAAGGGAATGATATTCCCACGTCCCTTCAAAACTACTGGGACACTCATTTTACATTTGTGGTAAAGGTACAAGTGGATCCCTCCTCTTTGAAATGATCTGAATTGTTCGTCTTGATGGTCTTACCACAGATGAGGCCTTTCCAAAAAAATTACATTGGATGATTCTGTCATTATTCTTCTGACCTTTTATTTTGGTTTGGGTGGCAGTAGAATGACTATAAGTAGAACACTTAAAAGATATGGACGGAGGATCATCCAAGAGCTTGGGTTTCTCTTTTATTACATTTTATTCTCTAAAATTACTTGTTTTGTAACTTTTTCTTCTGTGAATATTTTGCTGTTTTGGTTTATGCGTTTGCTGGTTTGGTTAATTTTTGCTGAAATCCTAGTAACTTCACTTTGGTTTTTTAGTTCATGTTTGGTTCTTGAATTTCATTTAACTACCCTCTGTGGCATTGTGATCACTTATTACTATTTTGGTAGCATGATTAGTATTATTGATTTTACATTTTAGTTTATTGATTTTGTTTGATTATTTGTTTACCGGCTTTAGTTTACACTTTACAGTCCCATTGTGGTACCCTGATGGTAGTTTACTGACTTTATGTTAGTTTTGCTGAAATACAAACATTAGTTTATTGATTCTATGTTCAGTTGATGTACTTTTTTGTATGCTATGTTGTTTGGTGTTTTGATCTTAGACTTTTTTAGCATAGATAATTATCTTCTTTATGGATGGATAGAGTGAAATATGGATGTTATGAGACAGAGGGAGAACTTCAAGTGAAATATGGATGAATAGCATACAGAGAGATACAGATTGAAAGCAGTTTTTATTTACCTTCTTTTTAAGCTGTGATTTAGAGCTTGTTATGACTCATTTTCTTTAGGATGTTGTGACCCTTAGGGGTTGTGGCTTATGAAGTAACGAATCATGTTCCATGTTCTGTGGAAGTGGAAGTGGAAGTGGTGTTGTGAACTGTGAAGTTGAATAGTTGTTTGTAGTACTAGCGATTACTGCTTGAATTTTTTCTGCAATCTTTCTTGTATTCTTTGCCGTTTTGGACAATTTTTGCATTTTATCAATTTTTTTTGTATATGCCTGTGTGGTTTTATGATCTTTGCCTTTGGTTCCAAGCTCGGACAAAGGAGGGTTGTGTTAGGTTGCCAGTCAGTGTAAAATCTTTTAGCAAATCTTATGACATGAATATAATGACTAAGACATTTCCTCAGACTAGTTCCTCGTAATCGATACGTTACTTTGGAGCCTAGATGCAGTGAGAAATGGGCAAGGGTTGCTAGGGCGTCCTCCTATAAGCAATGTGTTGCATTGGATCCCTAGTGTAGCAAGAAATGGGCAAGGGCTGATAAAGTGTTTCCTTGAAAGCGACATGCTGTATTAGAACCCAGGTACAGTGTGCGAGTAAAGAGACTAGCTCAGGAAAATAAGATTTGTATCGTTGCATGGAATATAGGCATATTGACATGTAAGAGTATGAAGTTAGTAGATGGGATAAAGCTTAGGAGAGTCAACATAGCTTATGTCCAAGAAACCAAGTGGAAAATGAGCTAAAACTAGAGACCGATAGGTATATAAGCTCTGGTATGTAGGAAAGGACAATAATAGAAATGATATAGGGATAGTGGTGGATAAAGAATTAAAGGATAAAGTTGTAAACATTAGAATAATCAGTGATAGAACTAGTAAAACTTGTTATATGAGAGAAGATCATAAATCTTATAAGTGCATATGCCCCATATCATTAGAAGTTAGAATCAAGAGAGTTTCTAGAAGATATGAAGGGTTAATATAAGAAATTCCTAGCATAGAGTGGATCTTTATAGGAGTAGATTTAAGTGGTCATGTAAGAAAAGAAAATGAAGGATATGATAGGGTACATCGAGGGTATGTGTGAAGCCTTGGCCCGATGAGGGCGGGCCAAGAGGGCTGGCAGGCTTCTAGGCAAGGTGAGGGACTGAGAGTTAGCCTCACATTGTTAGGGGGAAAGTTACTGGGCTCTTAATAAGAGTGTTGAGGACTTCCCTTGCACGAGGCCTTTTCCCCTACGGAGGGAAGAACAAAACCGTAGGTGGGCTGGGTGATATGGGCCCCAGTTTGCTGACACGAACAATATCATTGAAAGGTGTGGGCCCTCGGGCTGTTACAAGTGGTATCAGAGCCAGACCCTGACCCGGTGTGGGTGGTTAGCCGCAAGCGGGCGCTCGAGTGTGGTAAGACATGCGGGGATGCGTGTCCCCTAAGGGGGAGAGGTTGTGAAGCCTTGGCCAATGAGGGCGGGCCAAGAGGGCTGGCAGGCTTCTAGGCAAGGTGAGGGACTAAGAGTTAGTCCCACATTGCTAGGGGAAAAGTTACTGGGCTCTTGATAAGAGTGTTGAGGACTTCCCTTGCACGAGGCCTTTTCCCCTATGGGGGGAAGAACAAAACCGTGGGTGTGCTAGGTGATATGGGCCCCAGTTTGCTGACACGGACAATATCATTGCAAGGTGTGGGCCCTCGGGCTGTTACAAGTTATCCCTCCCAGTTGTGAAGCCTTGGCCAATGAGGGCTGGCTGATGAGGGCGGGCCAAAAAGAGCTGGCAGGCTTCTAGGCAAGGTGAGAAACCTAGAGTTTAGTCGCACATTGCCCGGGACAACGCGTCCCGAGAGAAGAAGTCCAAGAGGGGTGAGGGACCTAAGGGAACAAAACCTTGAGGGGTGAAGCCCAAGAGGGTGAGGGACCTAAAGAGGACAATATTGGCTCCGCTGTGCACTCTGCCCACGGAACAACGCATTTTTCCTAGGAAACTTGGGAAGAACAAAACCGTGAAGGGTGTATGGGTGCCCTAAAGCGGACAATATTGTGACTGTTGGAACCTTGGGGTGTTACAGTATGGTATTGGAGAAAGAAATGGGATGGGGGAATTCGTCCTTGATTTTGCTTGGACATATAACCTAACTTTAGCAAACACATCTTTAAGAAGATGGATGAATGCTTACTAACCTTTAAAAGTGGATTATATAAAATTTAAGTAGACTTTTTTTCTCCTAGGAACAATGAAAGATGTGTAAGGATTTTAAGGTAATACTCGGGGAGAGTTTAACCACATAACATAGGTTAATGGTTATGGGATATTTACATTAAGAGATGGAAGAAAGTAAATGAACTTAATAGGTGCAAAAAACTTAGTTGAACTTAAAAGGAAAGAAGATAACATCATTCACGAACAAGTTGATGGTAGAAGAAAGTGGAACAATGAAATAGAAGTAAAAATCATGCAGACTAATATGGTCAAGTCCATTAAGAAGGTGGCAAAAGATGTTCTCGGAGTATTTAAAGGTAAAAGGCAACCAATAAAGGAAACTTAGTGGTGGAGTGAAAAAGTGAAAAAAGTTATTAAAGAGAAATGGGCATGTTTTAAAGCATGACAAAGGACTAGAAATACTGAAAGCTTTGAGCAATATAAGAATGCTAAAGAGGTTGTCAAGAGAGTAATAAGTCTAAACTCAAGGTGTATGATGATTTCTATAATAGACTAGGGTCATGAAATGGTGAGAAAGATGTGTTCAAACTTGGAAAAATAAAAAAATAGAAAAATAAGGACTTAGACCATGTTAAATGGCAAAGGATATTAGTCAAAGATAATGAGATCAATTGAAGGTGGAAAAGTTACTTTGAAAAATTGGTAAACGATAAACATCCTGAGAATATAGAGATTGAAGGAACCATAAACCCAAATGACATTGGACTATATAGATGGGACGGTAGGATTAGAATACTTGAAGTAAAAGAGGTCTTGAAAAAGATGAAAGCAGGAAAGGCCTTGAAGTGTGATGGTATACCAATAGAGGTTTAGAAGTATATGAGAGATACTGGAGCAGTTTGGATGACAAAGTTGTATAACAAGATTATAGAATTGATGAAAATGTTAGATGAATGGAGGAAAAGCTCTATCGTACTAATTTATAAGAATAAAGATATACAAAGTTGCATTAATTATTGTGGCATCAAACTTATGAGCCATACCATGAAACTTTTTGGAAAGAGTGATTAAGAAGAGGCTACTACATGAGACAAGTTTATTTTGAAACCAGTTTGGTTTCATGCCTGGGAGGTCTATCATAGAAACTATTTTCCTATTTAGACAATTGATAGAGCAATATAGGAAGAGGAAGAAGGACCTTCACATGGTCTTTATTTACTTAGATAAAACATATGGTAGCAGCCCTAGAAAGTTAATATGGTGGGTGTTGAGTGAGAAAGGAGTTTCATGAGGATATATAGACATAAAACATATGGGGATATATTGACAAAATTAAGGATATGTATGAGGGAACAGTAACAAATGTTAGGACCATTAGTAGAGAAACTGTCGCGACCCCAATCCCGGAGACCGCAATTTGACTTAATCAAGCCTAGTGATTGGCTGAGCTAGGCCTACGTGGCCTTGCTTCTTTTTTTATTTTCTCATATATATCACAGCGGAAGTATTGAGAGAGCTAAGTGCTCTTATCCTACGCACTTATTCGATTGATTGATAAAATCTTCTACTCTTCTTAACTAATGAGTTCTATCAAAATTTAGGCAGAGTCTCCCTTATTTTTCGAACTTATGCATTTAACGCATGCAGTGTGGTTTACCTGATAAACAATATTACAGTATAAAACCTTAAAGGAGCCTTAGTCCCCATACTATTCATCACAACACATCATTTACACTTGCTTGATAACTAGGAGTTCAAGAAAGCCTCATACATGCCCTATCAAAATAAAACATATAGGATGCATACGGCTAACTATCAAAAAATGAGATATAACTCATACTTGGTGTCAGTACACACACACACACACACATATATATAATACAAAATTTTGCATCTCCAATAAGGCATCTCCCTCCAGTAAGGGAAAAGAACTAAACCCATGCATATCCAATCATTCTCATTGAGCTACACTTAAAAGCACGTTCAAATCCAACACTAGAGCATTCATTTCCATTTTAACTGATTATCTATAAAGTAGTTAGCATGTAATGATAAGTAAGGCCTATGGGTATTAAAGCAGAATTTCAATTTATTCCAAATTCAGATATGATGCAATAGCCATGGAATGCAGACAAGCACACCCCATAAGAAGTTCCCATTCATGTCCAACCACAGGACATTCACTAGATGAGTAACCAAGTTATGGACTTCATTCTAAAGTTAAAATGCAAACCATAAGCATAACATTCAACAAGGTTGCTTACTCGTTTAATGATTTTCTCAGCAATATTAAACATGCATAACATTACCACCATGACCCAGTAGTCATCTCTCTCAAGGTTTACCATCTTGGGCGGCTCACTATGAGTATTATCAACAAGGCAGCTAGACCCTCAGGGTTCACCATCTTGGGCGGCGCCAAAGTCAGGTTCCCTCAGGACTTATCATCTTGGGCGGCTCCACCTTAGTTGAAATCAACCAGGCTGCCCTTTCCCTCAAGGTTTACCATCTTGGGTAACTCAAATCTGCCAGCTCATCCCTCAGGGTTTACCATCTTGGGAGGCTCAATACCTGACATCCCTCAGGGTTTACCATCTTGGACGGCTCCACCATGATTCTAAGGAATCGGGCAGCCCTTTCCCTCAGGGTTTACCATCTTGGGAGGTTCAATACCTGACAGTCCATTCCTCAGGAATTACCATCTTGGGCAGCTTCACCTTAGTTGCAATTAACTAGGTAGCCCTTTCCCTCAGGGTTCACCATCTTGGAAGGCGTCATCATAACTTACAGAGTGGCCCTTAGGGCTTACTATCTTGGGCTTGACCATTGTATAACAGTTTGTATCATCATGATAGTTAAGAGTAGTAAATTGGACAATTACATGACAATTGCAATAAGAAAGTACAATTCCAATCATCCATTCAACCAAGGTGATAACATATTCATTCTACACATTTATAATGTTAATTTCAAGTGAATAGATCAACAAGAATTTAAGGAATAGAAGGGTTTAGGGTCTTTACCTGCTCTCAAGGTGCAACTCAAAATTTAACTACCAATGTCGTTCACGCTACGCTCAAATCTCTACAACGAATACAAGTTCTATGTAAATTTCATAATTCCATGCAATTTTCTATAATCACTCCTAGCTCTTTATTCACAATGTTCTTGATCTAACCTCGTATATCTAGATCAAGGATTTGTACACCAATTGGTCTCTATCCAATTAGATCAGCACTAATGGTCTTACATCGATGGTTTAGATCGAGAGCGTACATTTAGAAGTTTCAATTTCCAACATTTTAGGTAAGTTATTCCACAATTCAATGCTTTGAGCCATAATTCATGGTCTGGTCTCTTTTCTTGACCTTCGATCTTTGCTGACCGAGTATTGGACGATTAGATGGGATCTTCCATCAATTTGTCCATAATTGGTTAGTCAATAATTCATTATTAAAGGGTAATTGGAGTTACATTCTACCCAGATCTACCTTTCGATCATCTTTTTAACGATAGGATGGTAAGATCTCAAGTTTTTCCTACGCACTAGCAAGTTTTTTATTACAATTTCATGGACCAATCGATTCCAGATCAACGATCCGTCTTCGTGGATGAAAAGATCATGCGTGATTTGTCGGAAAATGTTGCCGTCGTCGGAGAAGGTGACCAGATTCCGATCGTCACCGGCGACCCAGGCGACCTCATTTTTTAGTGAAATTTCACGGGAATGCTCAAAATTTCCTGAATTTTCATTTTTTAGTGTTTTCCCCTTTCGATTTCCACTCAAACTATCAATTTTTGCCGGATTTTTCAACGATTTTTGGACTTACCCTACGTGCTGGTTTTTGAAGATTCTGGTGTCGTTTCTTGACGGATCTTCATGAAACCAAAGGGGTTTCACTCAGAAACGTCCAAGGAACAATATGAACGGTTGGATTTTCAATCCAATCCCGTTCCGTTCCCTGTATACCTTGAATCTGTCGGATTTCTCATTGTCCCAGCTCGTCGGAAAAACGGTAATATGCATGGGAGAGAAATGGAGGGGTGGAGGGGAAAAAAGAAACAAGGGGAGAAGAGGAGTGGAGGAGTGGAGGGGACTTACCCGTGACCTCCGTTGGTGTGCGAGTCATCGATGGAGAGGAGATCCAGTGGAAAGAGGGAAATCGTAGGTGAGGTGGTTCCGTTTCGCTGGAGAAACAGGAACGACCTAGTTCCTAGGCGGGGTGGGGCTTGATCGGAAGAGGGGGAGAACCAGGGGAATGGGGGGATAGGAGGATTACCGCAAATGGAGTGAAAGGGGAGGGAGGTTGCCGGCTTTGGCTTCCTCCTTCCCGTTTGCAGACGCGTGGGAGTAGAGCTCCATGCGATGAGTTCCACTCTTGCGTGTGGAGTCGCTCCCACGTGCCTCTTTGGGTCATCCTCATTAGAGGGGGGTGCCATTATCAATTTGGACCCCCTCTACCTCGATGATAAAATTCTTTGGTCTTTTGCTCCCGATATCCATTTTATGTGTTCTTAGTGTCGTTGGAAAGCTCTCTCCGAGCACAATCTAATGAATGACCTTTCATCATTAATTTTCAATGTTCTTGATTTTTTTCATTTTAATTACTTAAATTTTCATTGTTGTCCTATTTAACCGTAGTTGTGAAGATCTGTGTGCCAATTCACATTTTAATCCACTATTTAGGGCAGGGGTGTGACAGAAACCAATAATTTTTCTATCATTATAGGATTGCACCAAGGATCGGCATTGAGCTCGTACCTTTTCACATTGATTATGGATGAGTTAACAAAACATTTCCACGATGAGATTCCGTGGTGCTTGTTATTTGTAGATGACATAGTTATGATTGATGAGACAAGGGAGGGCAAACTCCGCCGATACCGGTCCTAAGCCCGGATGAAAAAGGAGGGTCTTGGGTCAAGTGCTAGCCGGCAAGGAAGAAGTTGAAGATGATTTTTTTATTTCTTTCCTACTGGCAAATGAATATGAATTTGTATATTAGTTTGCAAGTAAGAAGTGAAAATCATCTCAAGCTTTTTAAAAGTATAGTAGCCCTAACATAACATGAATTGAAAACTGACATTCCCTCAAGCTAAGGCTACCCCATAAGCGACGCGTTACATTGGATCCCCGGTGTGGTGAAAAATGGGCAAGGGTTGCTAGGGCGTTCTCCCAGAAGCAACGCTCTACATCGGATCTCGGGTGTAGTGGAAAATGGCAAGGGCTGCTAGAGCGTCATCTCGAAAGTGACAGGCTGCAGCAAAAAGTGGGCATGGGCTCATGCTATAGAGGTCGACAAGTGTGCGGGTAAATTGGATATCTTAAGAGCATAAGATTCGTATTGCCACATGGAATATAGGGACATTGACGGGTAAGAGTTTGGAGTTAGTAAATACGATGAAACGTAGGTGAGTCAACATCACTTGTATTCAAGAAACCAAGTGGAAAGGTGCTAAAACTAGAGAAATCGATGGCTATAAACTTTGGTATGTAGGAAAGGATAACAACATAAATGGCATAGTAATAATAGTGGATAAAAAATTAAAGGATAAAGCTGTGGATGTTAAAAGAATCAATGATAGAATTATAATAATAAAACTTGTTCTAGGAAAGCAGATCATAATGTTATAAGTACGCACTACAAGTAGGATTAGAAGATAAAATCAAGAGACAGTTTTAGGAAGATATCAAGTCATGTGAGAAATTTCCAACTCTAAGAAGATATTTATAGGAGCAGACTTAAATGGCCATGTAGGAAAAGGAAAGGAAGCATATGATAGAATACATGGAGGGTATGGTATAAGAGAACGAAATGAGATGGGGGAAACTATTCTCAATTTTTCTTTGTCATATAACCTGGTCATTGCAAATACATTATTTAAGATGCGGGATGAACACTTAATAACCTTTAAAAGTGAACTTCCAAATAGACTTTTTCTACTTAGGAATATTGAAAGATCAATGTGTAAGGATTGTAAAGTAATACCCGGTGAGAGTTTAACCCCACAACATAGGTTAATGGCTATGGATATCTATAGTAAAAGATAAAAGACAAGAAATGAACTTAATATGTATGAAAAAAACTAAGTGGTGGAACTTAAAAGGAGAGAAAATAACTTCATTCACAAATAAGTTGTTGGTAGAAGGACAATGAAACTATGAAACAGAAGTAAACACCTTGTGGACTAATATGACTGAGTCCATTAAGAAAGTGGCAAAAGATGTCTTAGGATTATCTAAAGTTAAAAGGTAATTAGTAAAGGAAACATGGTGGTAGAGTGGAACAGTGCAAAAAGTTATTAAAGAAAAACAAGTGTATTTTAAAGCATAACAGAAGACTAGGAATAATGAAAACTATGAACATGATAAGAATGCTAAAAGGGTTGCTAAGAGAATAGTGAGGCTAAACTTAAGGCATATGATGACCTCCATCGTAGATTAGGATCAAGAGAAGGTGAGAAAGATGTGTTTAAACTTGCAAAAATAAGAGAACAGAAGGGTAAGGACTTAGATCACATTAGGTGCATTAGAAGTGATGATCAAAGGTACCGGTCAAAGATGATGAGATCAAACAAAGGTGGGAAACTTACTTTAAAAAATTGTTAAATGACAATGGATTTGAGAATATAGGGATTGAAAATACTGTAAACCTAATAACATTTGACATTATAGATATGCACGTAGGATTAGAATACCCGAAGTGAAAGAGGCCTTGAAAAAGATGAAATCAAGAAAAGCCATGGGGCTCGATAGTATACCAATAGAGGTTTGGAAGGATATGGGAGATACTAAAGTAGTTTGGTTGACCAAGTTGTTTAACAAGATTATAAAATCAAAGAAAATACCAGATGAAAAGCTCTATTGTGCTAATTTATAAGAATAAAGGAGACATACATAGCTGCACTAATTATCAGGGGTCAAACTTATAAGCCACATTATGAAACTTTTTGAAATAGTAATTGAGAAGAGGCTTTGACATGAAACAAATGTATTGGAGAACCAGTTTGGTTTCATGCCTGGGAGGTCTACCATGGAAGCTATTTTCTTACTAAGACAATTGATAGAGAAATATATAAGAGGAGGAAAGACCTCCACATGGTCTTTGTCGACTTAAAGAAAGCTTATGATAGAGTCCCAAGAGAGTTAATATGGAGGGTGTTGGGCAAGAAAGGAGTTTCACAATGGTATATAGACTTAATTAAAGATATGTATGAGGGAGCGGTAACAAATGTTAAAACCACTACTGGCGAGATTGGTGATTTTTCTATCACTGTAAGATTGCATCAAGGATTAGCATTGAGCTCATACCTTTTCACGTTAGTTATGGATGAGTTAACAAAACATTTGCACGAGGAGATTCTATGGTGTATGCTATTTGCAGATGATATAGTCTTACTTGATGAGACAAGGGAGGGCGTAAACACAAAGCTAGAGTTATGGAGAGAAGAAGGATTTAAAATCAGCCGAACTAAGACAGAATATATGAAATGCACTTTTAGCAAGGAGAGGAGTAGGAGTGGAACACCAGTTATGATTGATAACTAAGAAGTTCCCATAAAAGACCACTTTCAGTATTAGGATCAATGATTCATGAGAGTGGAGAGATTGAGAGGAAGGTTACCCAGAGAATCCAAGTGGGTTGGAACAAATGGAGATGTGCATCTGGAGTTTTGTGTGATTGCGGGGTACCACCCAAACTAAAAGGAAAATTCTATAGGATGGCTATAAAGTCGGCCATGCTCTATAAATCGGAGTGTTGGGCAGTTAAGGAACATCATGTTCATAGGATGAGCGTCGCGGAAATGAGGATATTGAGATGGATGAGTGGCAAGACAAGAAAGGATGGAATTATGAATGAAAACATTAAAGGAAACTTAGGGGTAGCACCAATAAGTAACAAGATGAGGGAGATTAGACTTAGATGGTTTGGACATGTCCAAATGAGACCGAAAACAATACTGGTTAGGAGTGAGGCAATGCAAGTAGAAGGTTGTAAAAGGGCAAGGGGAAGGCCCAAAAGAACGTAGATAGGAGTGATGAGAAAAGATTTACAAACTTTGGGACTAAATGAAATCGTGATACTTAATAGAGAGGAATGGAGGAATAAGATTCATGTGGCTAACCCCTAATTGGGGTAAGGTCTTGATGATGAGACAAGGGAGGGCGTAAACACAAAGCTAGAGTTGTGGAGAGATGTTATGAGTCTAAAGGATTTAAAGTAAGTCGAACTAAGACAGAATATATGGAATGCAATTTTAGCAAGGAGAGGAGTGGGAGTGAAATACCGTAAAGATTGAAAACCAGTTAAGCACCATGAGAGCGGAAAGATTGAGAGGGATGTTGCCCAGAGAATCCAAGTAAGTTGGAACAAATAGAGATGTGCTTCTAGTGTTTTGTGTGATCGGCAGGTGTCACTCAAATTGGAAGGAATATTCTATAAGATAGCTATAAGGCCGGCCATGCTTTGTGGATTAGATTGTTGGGCAGTTAAAGAACAACATGTACATAAGATGAGTATGGTCGAAATGAGGATGATGACATTGATGAGTGGCAACACAAGAAATGATAGCATTAGAAATGAAAACATTAGAGCTAATTTAAGAGTAGCACCAATAGGCAACAAGATGAGAGAGGGTAAATTTAGATAATTTGGACATGTCTAATGGAGACTGAAGACAGCACCAATTAGGAGGAATGAGTCGTTCCAAGTTGAATGCTCTAAAATGCCAAGGGGAAGGTCCAAAAGGAAGTGGATAGAAGTAGTGAGGAAAGACTTAAAAACTTTTGGACTAAATGAAGCCATAACAACTGATAGAGAGGGATGGAGGAACATGATTCGTGTAGCCAATCCCTAATTGGGATAGGGTTTAACGACGACGATGACGATGATATGTATGGGTTTATGGATGTCATCTCTCTCTCTCTCTGCACACACACACACATTATATGGCATTGATTTTGGCACAAGTAGATTTTTTAATTGCAACAATCTTAAGGGTAATTTGGTAATTACAGTTATAGCATATAATATTACCTTAGAAATGATACTTTAATTTCTAAAGAATAGAAAAAAAGACCCACCAATTAGTTTTAAAAATCAATTTCTTTCTTCCTGTCTCTTCCAGATGTTATACCATCCTCACTGACCTTGCAACCCATCTTCCTCTCCCCATTGTAGGAGATGGAGGTTTTGCAGAACCTCAAACTAATGTTGGGACCTTCCCTATCTAGGCCTCACCTTTAGATGACCTAACCCATTCATCTTATTCAACCTCCCAATTTTAGGCTACCTATTAAAAGTTTCATGCCCATTGGATGCTCCTAGCTACTGGGTTTGTAAGAGTGCAATCAAGTGATGTAGCTAAGATCTTCCTGTCGATCACGAATCTTAGTATCTTGTCAATCTAAGGTATTTTTCGAACAAGATGAACATATCAATTCATCCATACGTGGATCCTAGCTAGGTCAGTCCTAGAATCATTCAGGTAACATTTCTTTCTGGAAAAAGGGACACATTCTAAGGATGGATGGCTAAAAGTATAGGCAGCACTAGGTACTCGGTTGATCCAAATTGTTATTCTTTTGCATCCTAGGCTAGAAGAGTTATGCCGAGAATAAATTTTGGCATAGGAGGTTTTAGCTTTTAACTCTCTTAGTGTAAAATGGATGGTAAATTTAGGACTATAAAATACAAGATCAATCAATGTATGAATTTTATTTTTTTCCTTTTTTTTTTTTTTTTTTGAGTGCCTATCAAAGACAAGATTAGATGATGAACAATTTTGGTGCAATGGTAGAGTTGTCTCGTGTGATCATGAGGTCACAGGTTTGAGCTGTGCAAAGAGCCTTTTGCAAGAGTGCAAGGTAAGGCGTGCAAGGTAAGGCTATGTACTATAGACCCTTTGTTGTCTGCCCCTTCCTTGGACCCCCCCATACGTACATTGGTCTGCCCTTTTTTTTTTGTGTGTTTTTTAGTGAGAAATGCTGTACTTCTGATATGCTACTTTGGTGGAAGCTTGGTTGGTGCTGTGAGAGAGAGAAATCAAGCAAAAGTCAAAGAAGAATGGGACAAAAATTGTCACATATGAATGTCTTTTATGGCTTTATAGTTAATACATGATATACTATCATTGGTTTGCCTTTAATATTATTGCAGTTACAAATCTATTTGTGAGGTAGAATGGAAACACATTGAAATGGTACCAATTGTACTTAATAGTGGAAGGATTTGGCAGAAGTATGTAGAATTGTCACTCCTAAAAAGATTATTCTGAAATAAATGAGCAATAGTTAGGAGAGGTGCGGCAGTGGCGAGCAAAAGCAAGGTTATTAGATATCGAAGGGAAACCCTGGCCAGAGCCACATGTGCAAGTTTCCCTGCGTGTGGCTGGTCCGTGATAACTTCTATAGATTTGCGTGAACTAGTGGACCGATCACTAAGTGGGGATGCTCCCTCTAGCATGAGCGAACCTTTTCAGAACTGGTTAGGAATGGGTGCCACGAGACTGCCCGGATCCAACCATGTCCCCTTCCCAACAGTTGTACCTTGTCTTGGGGCACCTTTGGCTTTACGAGAGAAAGCCCGCCAGATAAAAGAGTAGTTGATGAATAGATTTTGTAACTGCAAGAATATTAAAGGCAAACCAATGATAATAAATCATGTATTAACTATAAACCCCTAAAGACATTCATATGTGACTTTTTTGTCCCCATTCTTCTTTGACTTTTGCTTGATTCTCTCTCACACAGCAAAGACCAAGTTTCCATCGAAGTAGGGTATTAGTGCCCCATGTATATATGCTATCTTTCAGTATTTTTCTGACAGGGAAATTGATATCAAAACAAATATTTCTATTTCTGGACCTGGACCTGGACTGATCTGATGACCGTAATAATATTGACAACATTGGTTTACCTTTAATACTAGTTCTAGTATACATATCAAGAATCTGAAAAGAGACAAAAGAAGAATAAATGGATGACCTGCATTGTGGTAGAAGGAAAATCACATCACCATGATAATGCAAGAAGGATAGAATGAAAAATAAAAGAAATAGGATTGCTACGTAATTTATGATAGGTTTAGTCACCATAATTCTGGCAACCTTAACAGTGTTGAAATAAGAGCCCAGTTCACGAGCTTACTGTCCTAGCCCATGACCAAGGCTCTTGGAAATAGAAGAATCCCGTTTGGTTTGTGGACTCAGCCTAAGGACTTAGGTCCATTGTGCAAGATCTTTGGAGCATGGCCTAGTTCTAGAAGGTCCATAGTCTAGAAGATGTGTAGAGTATTCATGTAAATATTTAGATATTCTAGAAGAGTCTAGTGATAGTTCTAGAAGCTAGTAGAACTAGGTCCATTGTGCAAGATCTTCTAGACTATGGACTCAGCCTAAGGACTTAGGTCCATTGTGCAAGATCTTTGGAGCATGGCCTAGTTCTAGAAGGTCCATAGTCTAGAAGATGTGTAGAGTATTCATGTAAATATCTAGATATTCTAGAAGAGTCTAGTGATAGGTCTAGAAGCTAGTAGAACTAGGATATTTTGTAAGAGAGTTTCAGAAAGTAATCTTGATAGTTGCTTGTAGGACACTTGTAATGATATCGGTCTTCCACTGAGGAGCTGAATGGAGGTAGTGGCCTATAAATAGGGAGACTCCTCATTTGTACAAAACATCCAAAGTTATAAGCTATCTTAGTGAGTATAGAAAGCTTCCTTTGAGCTCACTTTGAGTGTGCTTGTCGCTAGGGTGTGGCACCTGGCTAGCTTGGAATTGGCTGACTGGGGGCCAAGGTGAGGGACTTAGCACTGGTGCTGCACGGTCGAGGGCATTGAGAAAAGCTAAGGCTGTGACAAGTGGTAGCAAAGCGGGTTCGAGACTTGGTACCTTTCTACTTAAAGATTAGTTGTGCTGGTCGTGAGCATGATGGTGGGCAAGGTTGCTGGCATGGAGACTAGCAACATGGGTGCATGATGCCACACAAGGGCAAGAAGCACAGTGCTAAGGAGGCGAGCAGGGATCACCTAGATGGATTGGAGGAGCAGATTGCCAAGTTGGAGCTTGGCATGGCACATCAGGGCGGGAGCATGGGCAGGATGGAGCTGGCCATGGCCTTGGTGGAGGAGAAGACGGACTCCCTTGGAGGTGAGGTCCAAGGTATGAAGGCACTCATTGACAAGCTTGAGGAGTATTTTAGGGCTGCCATGGAGGTCTTCAAGGTTGAGGATTTTGAAGTTGTTGGATGGCGCTATGGAGCTTGTCATGGGAAAGGTATGTGCTGACTTGCAAAGATGAGGCACGACTGAACCATAATACAGGGAAGGCCACAGCACATCTATAGGGTGTGGGAGCCATGGCAGCAACTATAGAACAGATGAACGAGCTTAGTAGGAGGATAGTTCTCCGGTTGTGGTCAACGGGGGTGTTTCCACACACTAGGGCACGAAGAGGAGGGTGCCACAACCAGAGAAGTTCTAAGGCACATGTAAGGGCAAGGTGCCGAAGAACTTTATATGGTTCATGGACCAATATTTTAAGGCGGTGAGGATTGATGATGAGCAAAGAGTGGCCCAGCAGTCATGTTCCTCACTGACTAGGCGATTCTTTGCTGGAGGTGAACGTATGATGACACAGAGTGAGGTCTATGTGCCATAGAAACCTGGGAAGACTTCAAGGAGCTGAGGAGGCAGTTCGTCTCCCTGAGAACATGGAGTACTTAACTTGGAAGGAGTTGGCCAAGCTAAAGCACAATGGATCGATTAGGGGTTCATGGCTCTTATGCTAGATTTACCGAATATGAGTGAGAAGGACTAGTTGTCCTTCATGGGTGGATTGCAGCCTTGGGTGGAGCAGGAGTTACAAAGGAGGAAGGTAACAGACCTGGCTTTGGCCCATTTTAGAAGCAGAGAAGCTAATAGAGAGAGACGGAGGGGCTAAGGAGATTGGCTTCTCCAAGATGAGACAAGGCAAGATCTTCACACCATAAGGGGTATAAGATGATGCGGTTACAAGAGACCACACCTGGTTGCTTCACATGCAATAGGAATCACGCTGCTTGTGACTGTCCCAAGAAACAGGCCCTTAGTACATTGAGGAAAGAGAAGGCTGAAGAGAGGCAAATGAAGTAGCCAAGGAGCCAATATAGCTAATGCATGTTAGTGGCATGCAGCTATTGGAATCATAGTTGAGGGTCAACGAGGACGTTGACATTATTGGTGGGGGAGAATGTCACGGGCTTATTCTCCTAGCCCATGACGAAGGCTCTTGGCACTAGAAGAAGCCTGTTTGGTGCGTGGACTCGGCCCAATGCATGATCTATGGAGCATTGCCTGGTTCTAGAAGACCCATAGTATAGAAGATACATGTAGAGTATTCCATGTAAAAATCCAGATATTCTGGAGGAGTTTAGTGGTAGGTTTAGGAGGTAGTAGAACTAGGACGTTTTGTAAGAGAGTTCCAGAAGGTAATCTTGGACATTGGTTGTAGGAGACATGTAATGATCCTGCCTGTCCACCAAGGAGGTGGATGAGTAATAGAAAGTTGTAAGCTATTTTGGAGAGTAATAGAAAGTTTCCACTTTGAGTGTGCTTGTAGCTAGTGTGAGGTACCTGGCTAGCTTGAAGTAGGCTGACTCAGTGCTAAGGTGAGAGACTTTGCATGGGTGCTGCACAGTCGAGGGTATAGAGAAAAGCTATAGCCATGACACCAGGGTCTTTCCACTGTTGTTGAACGAGGAGGCATTGGTATAGTAGTAGAAACAACTCGTAGTGTGCTTCTGTGATCTAATATCCATACCTGTTCGGGTGAGTATTTCTAGTCCATGGGACAGAGAAGCAGGTGCTTCATATGTAATTTGTTAAGAGTGCGAATCACGTATGTCCATGAGGAGCACCGCATTGTCACTGGGTGATGATGCAGACCAAAACTGACAGAGAAACTTGTCTGAGAATCACTCAACCTGCTCTCTCTCTCTGGCCCAACTTGGATTGGAAATCATATTATGTTACCACTTAATATTTGTCGAGAATTTAGTGTAGGTTCAGGCAAATCCATGCACTACTTCAACAGGCAAGGTGTATCTAGAATGTCAGTTTTTTGGCATGTTGACCACCTTTTGTTACTTTTTGGTTTTTATAGTAATGCCTCATCATTCAACAGAATCATTTTTCTTATTCATTGTAGTTCACCTTGGACTCCTTAATTCCACGACCAGTGTTGAGAAGAAATCATGTTGATATGTTCTCTGGGTCCGGTATTTTCTATGGTAGTCTATATTTTAAAGCTCTGATTGGAATTTACACCAGAGTTCCTCTTGCAGGAATCTGTTCACAATGTTATGGACCATACCTCTAAAGTGGTTGCTAGCCAAAGGAAGGCATGTCACTCATCCCTTCAGATGCTTGATCCATTCAATTGTGAGCTTGGTGAAAATTGTTTATGTCATGAATTTATCTGTTTGTTCCTTGCAAACAGGCCTTTACAGGCTCCATAGTTGAGCACAGCCATGGCATCACATCTAATCTGACAAGCGAATCAACATCATCTCAGGTCTTCTTCTGAGCCGACATGTACATTACAAATTTCTGTTTATTCAACTGTACTAATATCACTTCGATTGAACAGGTGCATAATTCAAGTCCTTCAAAGCCCGTTTCCAGATTCAAGATGCAGAAAGGCAGTCGATGATACTGGATTTTCATCTGGGTATCAGTACGTTCTTGATGTTGTAATCTGTGTTGAACGTACATATTCAGTGTTACCTTGTTAAATGACTTAGTTTAATTCGATAATTGCGTCCAGCAGATTGTATGGTTCAATCGCAGGACCATGGAACTGTTTTGAGCGACCAGAAGCAGGTCTAGTTACTCTTTTCACACAATTTAGTTAGTGATACAACGGAGAATACAAGACGATGTCTTAGGTGCTTCTGCCAATTTGACCGATGCATATGCCGCATGAGTTAATTAACTGATTCACAAGTTTTTTGTACAGCAAGTCATATTAGCTCGGCCCTAATATGGTTTAAGATGGTTATGCTTCATTCCAGGTAACCTTAATATTAAGGTGCCAGTGGAAAAATGTGGAAAGGGCACAACATGATGTGCTATTCTTTCAATGTCCAACCATTTATTTGGTAGGCTAAAATGTGTAATAATTCTCCATCATTAGATGATTCATCGACTAAAAGTTAGAAGTAAGAGCCAATAAATGTCATGTAGGTTCAAATTTTGCTGTTCACCACTTATCAATAGCGGTGCCTGGCAGATCCTGCTTGGATAATCTAAATGGGCAAGCCTCACAGCCTTGGTGCACAAGGTCCCACCTATGCAGGGTCCGGGGAAGGGGCGGGCTACAAGGTTCTATAGTACTGTTTTCACACTTTGAACCCATGACCTCAAGGTCATCCGACGACAACTTTACCATTGTGCCAAGACTCGACAACTTTACCATTGTGCCAAGACTTGCTATTGAAAGCACTATGCGCATTAATATAACAGCTGCATCCTGAATGGGCCTTCCATTGGCAAAGCTTCAGAAAGCATTACGCTTAATTTTTCATGGTTAAAGGCTTTATGCATATGAAGTTTGGCAGTATTAGGCTGTTGATATGCACAGTGCACACCAATTTGCAATCGCTGGGATACCATGAGTTAACCATTTAACGTATAGCTGGACAAAAATAAATTATTTCTTTCCGGTTCATTGCTGTTTATGAAGAGAGAAGGGAGGCAGGGAGAAAGAGAGATGAATTGAAAGTTAGAATCAGACCATTTTCTTTGGTAATCCAAGCTTCATCTTCTATATTTTGTTTCTATATAAATTTTGCGTCAGATACGTCATTTATCGAGTGGTTCTTGCCACTTATCTTTTGTTGTAAAAGGATGCATGTTCTGGATATCCAAAATCGCAAAGAGAAGATCTAGTGGAAGAAATCTTGGAAGATGGCCTAAGTCAAGCTTATATCGAAACAATATATGTGTGTGTGTGTATAAAGAGGTTATCAAACTTGAGGAATATTAATTTGCGTAAGTAATGGGATTTAAAATTTTTAAACTTTTTATCTTATTAAGTTAACAAATTTATTAATTTACCACGTCAGCCTAAATTGAGTTCGCACACTTTATATTAGCTTAGCAAGATAATTTTTTTCAAATATTATTTTAAGATGTTCTAATGTAGTTTTGTCTAGCAAGAATATTACCTTGGATTTTAGTGGTCTCTTTTCTTGGTCAAAACCAGAAGCATATCCTGTTCTACAGTGGAGGATTTTTCAAATTTAATTTTTGGACAAATAATTTGCATATGCTTTTGTGGGAAGTGTCTAAAACTTGATATATACCTTAGTGTCTAAAACCATTTTTTTATACCTTGTCAAAATTGTTCAAATATATGTTACATATAGTGGAAACTATTCAAAACAATCATTTAATTACCTTTGGAGAGAAGGTGCGTGCCAAACCTTGACGGTGAGACAAAACGGTCAACGTATCCAACCTAGCCATCAACCGACAGAGGTTGATGATTCATTTAATTACCTCCATAGCATGGAGGTGTTTTTTTTGTAAAAAGTCGGGAATAACATACCTTGATATATTGGAGACCTTTGTTTTGTTAAGTTTAACTTATTCACTAAAATCGTGTATATAAATCTTTATAAAAAGTGCCTAAATTTTGGAATATTTTTAGAAGCTTACAACTGTAAGTACCTAGTAGCTTTAAAACTGTGAATATAAATCTTGGTGAAAAGTGTTTAAAACTGCTAGTACCTAGATAGCTTGCAGATACCTTCAGTACTTAAAACATTTTCTTTTACTAAATTATATTTTTGCCAAAATGCCATGTGTCTATACATTTGCAATATTTTGTTTTTTTTAATCTTAAACCGTCTTGTGTCTCTTCGGTGAAAATTGTCCAAAAACTGTTATTTCGTTACTTTTGTGGCTTATATAGGTACCTATTTTCTATAAAAACTACAAGTATATACCGTGATTTATAGGGGAATTTTGTTTTATTAAATTAAAAATTTATCTAAATCTTGGGCAGTGAACAGTGTATAAAATTATACGTATATGACATGGTGAGAAGCGTCCTGAACCATGTACACATACCTTGGTGGAAAGTGGATTAAACTTTGGTAGTCCTTGGTGGAAAGCGGATTAAACTTTGAGTATATGCCTTATTAAATTGAAAAACTTTTTCCCATTATCCTACATTTTTGCTTGAAAACCGTGTATATATCTTAGATTAAAGGGTAAATATGGTACGATCTCACAAACTACCAAGGCAGTGTGAACTCAACCCCTCTAACTATAAACTGGGAGAATTGATGAACCGTAGCTATCTGGTCCTTCCATTATTTTTCCTTTCATATTTCAGACAGAACTCCCTTGTGGAACCCACTGTACCTCCTTTCTGCCTCTGCTATAGTCAGTTTAACCACCTGGATGTCTTCTAGGATGCACTTTCTTCTTCCTATTTTAGTTACAAAAGGGCAAATATAAAAAGATAGAAATCTTAACATTCCGATCAAATCCAAACATGATTTATCCGCATCTCCTTCAGGGATTGGACCCACCAAGAGAAGTGGGCAATCTATCTAGAACTGCAAAATATTTGATTACCCACCTCTCTTAAACTCTAATAAGTAGCACCGTTGATTACTCTCATAATTTCACACTGAAGAAACAGGTTTAAACTTTAATAGCAAGCGTCAGCGACCTAATGTTGTGATCGAGGAACAGCTTGTCTAGTGAGAATTCAACCGAAGAACTCAAAGAAGAGGACCATCATGAGAAAAATGTAAAATAGAGAAATCACATGCAAGAGAAGCGATACTAATTTAAACCATTACATGACTGCTACTAGTTCAATTTATCTACATATAGTTCTTGTCTAATGACTTGGAATATATAGCAAAGAGATGGAAAATATATATAAAAAAAAAGAGGAGACAATTTAAAAATGTCAATGCAGGACAGTTTCAAATAATTAAAAAAGAAATGGCAAAAAATCTTGAATTTTTGAAATTATAAAAAGGAAAAGGATAAATATACAATCTACATAGCAACTTTTTGAGTAGAAAGAGATAATATTATAACAAAATTAAACATAATGTCTAAACTTTCAGATAAAACTTCAAATCAAAGTTCAAAGCTAAAAAAGTAGAAGAGAAAACAATCAAAGTTAGAAAAAATTTAAAACAATTTAATATATATAAGTTGACAAAGTTATTTAACAAGATTGTAAAAATGAAAGAAAAAAAAATTGCCAAATAAATGGAGCAAAAGCTTTGTCGTACCAACTTACAAGAATAAAGATGACATACAAAGTTGGACTAGTTATCATGTGATCAAACTTATAAGCCATACTATGAAACTTTGAAAAGAGTGATTAATGAGAGGCTTCAGCATGAGACAAGTGTATCAAAAAACCGGTTTGGTCTCGTGCTTGGGATGTATACCATGAAAGCTATCTTTTTACTAAGACAATTAGTGGAGAAACATGAGGAAAAGATTAACGACCTTCACATGGTCTTTATTGACTTACAATATGCTTACGATAGGATTCTTTGAGAGTTAATATGGTGGGTGTCGGGCAAGATAGGGTTTCACGGAAGTATATAAACATAATTAAGGATATTTATGAGAGAGTAGTAACATATATTAAGACCAATAGTAGAGATATGATAATATCCCTATCACTACATAATTGCACCAATGATTGGCATTGAGCCTACACCTTTTTATGTTAGTTATGGATGAGTTAATAAAATACTTGCACGAAGAAATTCCATTGTGCATGTTATTTGCAGACGATATAGTTTTGATTGTTAAGAACCTTCTACAAAATAGATTCATCAACACCCTAATTTTGCTAATATAAAATGATAAAAACATATCCCAACACATCCCCAATTCATTACAAAAAAGTTGGAAGACAAGTGGTACCGAAAGCCACCAACAATGTGCTTGGAGGTACTCAACTTGAAAAGAATGGGGCAATATTATGGCAAGGAAAGCAATATTCTATCAAAAGGATTTTAAGCAACCAAGTGTCTCCACTTTCTAGAGGGTGCCATGTGTCATCTAAAGAAATCTTTTCAGCTAAAGAGAGGATGTTTCCTAATAGGACAACATATTAGATGCCTAGTTAATGGCAAATACCCTCATTATCTAATGAAGATACCCAAAAATTACATGATATAAGGTGCATGATGTCACCAACCAAGAGAAATCTCTCTCTCAACCAATGGAAAAGAAGCAAGTTTATAGGGACCCAATGCCACATCATCAGGAGGCCATTGTAGCTACAATTAGCACTACAACAATAAGGACATCTACCTTATCTCCCACATAGGGAAATACATGCCCTTATTTGAGAAGTGCCACATTAGCTTGTTATGTCATCATTCTCAACTATAAAAGGAAGAGAGATTTTCTAAAAGAGAATAATAATGACAAGAACTAAAATCAAGGATAGGCTCCACTCTTAAGTCCATAAAATGATCAAATCAAGAGTTCCTGACATTAGGGAAAGAGGAGAGCTCTTATAAAGATAAAAATGTCCTTTTGACGTCTTTCTTCTCCTCCTATTCTTTTTAGCTGAAACTTGATGGATCCTTTTCCTATGCCCTTGACATCTCCAAGAGACACACGTGCCCAAAATTAATCCCAAAACCCAAAGAGAAAACCATTTAGGCTATGCCTGTGATGTAACTCTATGTAGGTGGTATGCTCATATATACCACCTATGAATTGTAATTTGTGTATTATTTATTTGAAAATTTTAAAAGACTTTATTAAATTTTTTCATTTTATTTCTAACTTGTTCTTACTTCACATGTCCAGAAGTGAGTCAAACCTAAATAAAACTTACATCAGCAAATTTCAATCCATGTAATGTTGTGTAGGTGGTATGCACGTACCAATTCTAGACTGTAACTTGCATATCATTGTAAATCATTACAAGCTGATATTCAAAGTTGATAAAAGGACTTTTTCTGAGGATTGTTCACTATGTTTTGAAGTTATTCAAACTTTATTTCCACCAACTTTTTATTCATTGGACTTTTGCACTTCTCTTCCTAGTCCCAGGGCTTGCCTGAAAATATAAATCATGAAAGAAAAGAAAAGAGTAAACATTGGTCCCATGAGCTTTGGCCTATTTCACCATCATGTATGTCACATTCAATGATGAACAATAGTGCATGTGACCACTCATGGTGTGATTTTGCTTTCTCGTTGACTTTATTTACATTTTTATCTCCACTTTGTAATGGAAGTGTAAACGTGAGCTATTTCATAATTAATTTTACCTATAGGTAAAGTTATTTAGTATTTTCTTCTTTTAAACTTAACAAAATAGTCATCGACATACCATCAAATTAGTAAAGACCACTACGAGCTAGGTGGGTGCAACACTTCTTAGTTGGTATCCTAGGCAAAAATCCTAATCTCTCGAAGTTTCTTGGATTAGTAAGTGCTTTATTTATATTCTATCATTTTCTATTTTTTGTAGGGAGCGAACCAAGGGCTTGTGATCCATCAAACGACTAATTAAGCTTGCCTTCTTTTTTAATTTTCTTATTTAAACTTTAGTACTTACACTGTATTCATCATGCAATGTCAAGGTGATTAATCGGTCTCATAGGTAACATAATCTCACATCTCTACTAGCTGCTTTGAATGCCAATATTATGTGTATCACGTGTAAATTCTATCACTTTTATCTTTCTTTAGGAAAGCCTATTTAAGGACCCAAGGTCTCACTTCCTATCAGACTGCCTAAGCTTCACGCCTTTTATCTTTCTAGAATTTGGTCAGGCCAAAGCACCTTCTTAAGGACTCCTCTTACAAACAGTAATTGACTAAAAAAGAAACTCATGGAATATGGATCACAGAGAGATGCTACTGCTATACCACCAGCGCTTTAAATATCACATGAAAGTAGGCAGGGGGCATTATTGCACAACCTCCAACAAAAATAAGGCCCAAAGACTAATCTCGGAAACTTATGAGTCCAACTTGCACTCTGTCGATCCAAAAGACATGGGTGGCAACTTCAAAACCCTTTATCTATCTTTGATAGAACACTTATAACATTGTGAATAAGTGAGTTGTGGACTACAAATCTGCGTCCATACACCTAACTTATGTTTTTTGGAGTGTATATAGCGAAAACATACGAGATCATGTCTTTAACATCTAGGGAAAGTCCTTAAACTATGAGAAATGTGGCCCACTAGTGCAGCATTCCAAATAACATCCAGTTTTCCACGCTAGACTTTCCAGCAGGTACATAAATTGCATGGATATCTGCTTCGTTAATTTGGACCACTCATTCAATGTGTCCCACCCCACAAATTACAAAGATACTGCTTCCATAAAAAAAGGAGAAAATTTATAAGGATGCTTTCATCAGATTCACGAACAAAAAAATTCAAGATGACTAGAGAAAAGATCGAGATCTAGCCTTCATTTAGACCATCGCGTCAAACGACTTTCTAGCACGGTATATCTTACAGGGACCTCTAAAACCCACCTCACACGTCGCGTATTTGACTCAATTACTCAACCTCATGATAACCCCTAAGTAACAGGAGGAGCAGTTTTTCTTTTTTTGGTAACCAGGAACTGTAGTTCGACGCAACTCTAATCAAACTAGAAGACCCAAGCCCTTATATAACAATTGAAAAGTCTGAAGGGCCTTAACATATGGCCTGCGTTCTTATCTTTCTGAGTTTTTTTCACGTTGCCTTGCTCAGCAGTGGCGTTCGCAAACCTCGCCCTTTTCTTCTTATTGGTTTCATCCATAACTTGCATTGTTCCTTGTAGTGGTCAGTTAGAGGGATATCATCCCATTGAGGCCATATACAGCTTCGGAAATTCACTGGCCGACACAGGTAACCTTCTACGGGAAGGTGCAGGTGGTGCTTTTGCTGCCATTTCCAACCTTCCATATGGAGAGACCTACTTTCATAGGCCCACAGGTCGATGCTCCAATGGCCTGCTCATGGTCGACTTCCTTGGTAATTAAATGCACTTCTTCCATCCACTTTGGTCTGGATATTTTTCTTTCCTGTGATTGGTCCTTGAACTGACCTATAATTTTCTATTATTGCATTACATGAGAAGTACAGTAACAAAGACAATGTTGTCAACATCGGCAATAGTATCGTCCAGGTCTGATAAATTTACCAAACATCTGATAATTTTTTGTATGTTAGTAGTATTTTTTGAATTTCTTATTAAACATATGCAGAGCTATTAATATCAAAATCAAGTACTGTTTATATAAAAGCAAGGAGCTACTGGAGTTGAGATAGATGACTGTTTTCTAACACTGGGGTTGTTAATGTTAAAAAAAAAAAAAAAAAGGGCTACTATGATATTACAAATATTTAGCAATATTTTACGATAAGAACTAGATATCTACGGATACAGAAATAGGGAAATATCGCAAGAAGAAACGATATTGATAAAATTGAACCAACATGGATCCCAAGATGAAAGGCTTGGCTCACCAACAAGAGTTAAGATCTACATGAACCTTTAACCTTGTTGGGTTATTTGCACTCTGAACGTAAGAGCGCCGTATAGATACCTTTACAAGGAGCTGTTTGATTGCGGCCGGTTAGGTTTTCTATATGCAGACAACTCACGTCTCCCCTGGAATATGTGTAGGTCCATGTTTCGAATCGCAGCTTTCTTTAGATTTGAAAGTGTGTGAGGGATTTGTTTTGTTGGGAAGAAAAGAAAAATTAGAGCTTCCTTAGTTTGTGTGTTTCGAGTTCAGGAACCAATTATGAAGATCAACTTGGTCCCGTATAGAAAGTCTCTTTACAATCTTAACTATCAATCCGGCCTGCTATATATTATGAGTTCAATACCAGGACAGATGATGTTATACATCGTGCCAGTGCATGATAATCCGAACTATTCATCAGCGAGGTTTTACTTTAGATGTGGCGCATGTTGATGATCGATCAAACAGTCAATAGTGGTTGCAAATCTTGTTTATTATGATCAATTCTAAACAACGCTTAGATTCTTCCCCCAGAAAACCTTAAATTGGTGTACTAGATGACGGGCCTACGACCATTTGGTCAAGGTAGAGCCTAAGATAACTGGTTACACTTGTCCTCTCATTTGCAACTTAAACACAAATTGCACCCAAAATTCCAAGTAGATAGTACAATCAAACATACCTTCTTACTTGCCATTTTGTCTACTTTTCCCTCAACTCTTTAAGAAGGGGTATTAACTCTTTACTCCTCTTTCTAACTCTATTTTTTCTGTGACTTTTTCTGTCTTCTCTCCTTAATTTACTTTCATTTCTTAATTCTCTAAGGTTACAAGAACTCTTCTTTAACTTAACTTTACAATAAACATCTTCTTTATAGGGATTTATTTCTATATAAATATTGTGGGTTATAAAAACACCAGTAAAGCATGTCAGTCTTTCCTATGAAAAAGCACCTTATTCTCCTTTCTCAATCTCCTTCTACAATCCAAACAATGTACAGGTACCAGTAGTTTCATTTTGCCTTTAGCTTCTCTAGACATCAATAGATTCATTCTTCTATTTTAACTTTGTGGACAGATTTATTATCATATTGCCTTATTATTTATGTTTTCTGGAAAAAGAAAAATGAAATCGAAACCATAAGATCTATATTTCCTAAAAAATTTCTCTCAAAACATACATCTTTTTTATATTCTAACTCTCAGGAATTATTAGAAAGCAATCTACATTAGTTTTTAAAAAATTTCAAGAGGAATATTTTATTATTATTTTAATTATATGAATTTAACAAATGGTTGGTCCTTTCTTGGTTAAATATTGACATTGTTAGATAGATACCTATTCTCGCATATATACATACAGTTGAGAATCTTGAACCAATGGCCTGCATGATTGAGCCTCACTCTTGTGCTACTCTGGCCACATTGACACTCTCAACAACAATTGGTTTGTTAGTTAATTACAAATGGATAACATAGTTTTTTCCCTTTATCCATGAAAGTTTTTTTAATTAAATTGCATCCGCTATAAATTGTCTCGTTTTATTATGTGTGAAATTAAATATTTAATAATTACAAGCAATGTTTAAACTTTGTTATATTTTTATCAATTCATATATTTTCTACACCGTGTGGTCTACTACTAATGACATTCGTCTTATTGACAGCTCTCAACTTCCATCTGCCCCTTCTCAACCCGTACTTAGAGAGGGATGAACAATTTACTCATGGAGTAAACTTTGCGGTCGCTGGAGCTACTGCCCTAGAAAATTCCTTCTTAACGAAAAATAACATTCAATCTCCTTGGACGAACAGCTCCCTTGATGTTCAGGTCGGTTGGTTCGAAACCCATCTCAATTCTATCTGCTACTCAGCTACTGGTAAGTCCGAAAATAGAAGATTTATGTTGGTTGCCGTTTAGTTACACTCTAACCATACCATAACTAACTTGTTCTTTTCCTGTTAATTATAGAATGCTCAGAAGTGCTTAAGAAAAGCCTTTTCTTGGTGGGTGTGATCGGAGGAAATGACTACAACTATGCTCTCTTCCAAGGCAAAACAATTGGGGAGGCCACAAACTACATACCCAATGTGGTACACACCTTAAAAGAGGCAGCTAGAGTAAGTCCGCTTTTGCTATGCCTTTTAATTTTTAAGAGACTTTATTAATTTAAAGCTTTTCTGGGCTCTGATTGATCAGAGATTAATCCATGCCGGTGCCAATCACCTGGTAATTCCTGGGAACTTCCCAGTCGGATGCATGCCAAGCTACCTTACCGCATTCAGAAATAATGATACGGCATCTTATGACGATAAGGGGTGCCTGAAAAACTTCAACAACTTTGCAATGGATCACAATGATCATCTACAAAAAATGATTGAACAGCTGAGGCAGGAATACTCTCATGTTGCTATAACCTATGCCGATTATTACAAGTCCTTCATCGAGCTCCTGGATCATGCTACTAGTCTAGGTATATCATCCCTAAATTTTTTCATTTTTATATCACTTGTTTGTGAAGAAAAAGCGAAGGTTTAGCACAACGGTAGAGTTGTCGTTGTTTGACCTTGAGGTCATGGGTTCAAGGCGTGAAAACAGCCTCTTGCAAAATGCAAGGTAAGGCTGCGTACTATGGACCCTTATGATCCACTCCTTCCCCGGACCCCCCATATGCGGGAGCTTCATGCACCAAGGCTGCCCCTTTTTTTGGTTTGTGAAGAAAAAGATTTGCTTAAACATCAATCACCGGCTGCCTAATTCCCTCTTCTTCTTTTTTTCAAATTCTGTCCAAGTTTTAATACTATTCTGCAGTTTTTCTTATGGACCTTTGGCATTTCTTTGCTAGGATTTGAAGCACGTTCCTTGATGAAAGCTTGCTGTGGCACTGGAGGAGCTTATAATTTCGATGCGAACAGGATGTGTGGCGCACCAGGCACTTCAGTGTGCTCTAATCCTGACAAGTACATTCATTGGGACGGCATTCACTTGACGCAACAGGCATACAAGTTTTTGGCAGAAAGGCTCATCATAAGCAGCTTCATTTAATCCCATAATGATAAAACTTTAAATCATAGCAATAGAAAATGCTCTAGTAGGTGACTTCTATATTAAAAGTAGAACAGGGTCATTTACTTATATTCGATTAGCATGATAAACTATTTATTAGATAGTTTCAGTGCAAGTTCTGGATTAGTATTTTCATAATTAATTTTCCATGATATAATGTGATGACAGTGGTGCTGTTTTGTTTCGTGAATCTGTGATGATGCTAGTGATGGAATGTAGGTTACACGAGGACTTTACACATCTTTGGACCAATATCTTACCACCCATAGGCAATGTATTACTTGTAAAGAACCCGTAGCCATTAGCACAACACACATTGTGGGCAATCACCACCATTCAAAGCACGTACAGTTCAATTTCGTTCTGTTTTCCATAGGCGAGAAACGTTTATGGACTGGGCAAAATCAGCGCGTAAGATTATCTGTGAATATAAACAACCATGTATAATATTTGTTATCCCTGTGTCAAAAGCCCCTTGGTAAGATTAGTGGACTTGAATTAACTAGAGGTGACTTGAATCTAAAGAAGTATAATCATTTCATATTATCAGCGTCAATACAAAGATGAACGAGACCACACAAAAATGGCCTACTAAAATAGCATGGATATGGACAGATCCTAAGCACCCTCTGCCATTATTTGGTTCACACTCTAACTTTCCATGTTTCCAAAAATTTCAAAATGGTGAGAAGGGAGGGAACAAAACTACCGTTCCAAAATTCCCAAATTAAAAGGGAAAAAGACTACTGTCCCTGCAAAAATACAGCGATGTTGTTTATCACGAGGGAGTCCACAAATTCAGTTATTAAAATTCTGTGAGAGGAAAGTCTTCTTTGGGTTGAATGTAAAGCAGCAATTCGCGCCCAGTTGAACTTGATCATTTTGTCAGCTTTGCAAGTTCAGAAGCTGGGGCAGCTCCACCAGTAGTGGGCCTGAAAGTACAAGCTTTTACATGTTATGCATCAACCAACACAAGCATTCTTTTCTTTTATCATGATTCTAGAGCAATTAGAAAGAAACAAAAGATCAATCCATTCTGAAGAACTTACAGCCCAACGAAAACTTTGACAGCATTATAGATTCCGCACTGAGCTCCAGTCAAGGTACCAATCATGACAATACGCAGAGGAAGTCCTCGGGTGAAAAGGCCCCATGCTCCGAGCTTCTTCACAGCCTGTTGAGAGGAGATCATAATAAGAGATGGAATCACTGCTAAATTCAAATGGGAAAATCATAAGACCATTCGGTTCAAGGGCAGAAAGAGAGAGACGCACATCGCCTACTGTCACACCCTTAGCATTGTTGAGGAAAGATACAAGATTGTCTGCAGGGTGAGAGACAACAGCACAGAACACACCAGCAACATAGCCACCTGCAAAGCTCACACCAAGTTGCAGTTGTTTACTGCACTGGTCCTTTGGTGTGGGAATTACATACTTGTATGTCATCTCCACAATGGTTTCATAAGAGACAAACTTCATCATGGTATCTGCAGGACCAATTAGATATGCAACACATCAGCATAAATCCCAGGTCAAGCAACATTCAATTATCAGAATGTGGCAAACATAAAATGATTTCTTGCAGACCAGCCATGACAAACAACACAAATGCTTTTACTTCGCCTCTAATCAATTTTCAATTTATGTCAATCACTTGGAATAATATTCAAACGAGTAATAGTTGGTGGCCCCTAATCTATTTCTTCTAATGGTAGGTCAAGGAGTTCACTTCATTCTTAACAACGCTCAGTTGCAAAATTGGAAGAAAGCAAGTTCATCAAAGAGCAACTCTAATCAAACCCATAGAAGAAAAGACAAACACAAGAATCAAGAAACAACCATCAAAGTTAGGGTGAGTGAGATCACGAAGAGGAATTCAACTTTAAATGATACCAACGAAATAGGTATTCATTCAGAATCCACTCTTGAGAAGACCCAACAACACAGTGAGCAAAGTTTCTAGTAAGTGAGACCACATAAAATCTGAAGATACATTCCAGTTGAATTACAAAAGATTAAACACTAAATGATATTAATGAAATACGTCTCCATTTAAGTCAAACCAAGAAAGGTTTTAGAACAGCATATTGAGAGGGCAAGTCCATAGAAAATCAAATTTGAATCGTAGATATGAGCAAGGGGATAATCCCAAACCCTGAAAAACATTAACATAAACCAAGAAGTTTTGTGGGCCACTTCATTGGAGTCAACTCCATCCAAAACTAATTAGAGCAGACTCAAGCAGAGAGGACTATTTCTCTATGTGCACATATAAAATCTTGAAAATCATGGAAAGACTTCAAGAAGAACTCTGTGCAAAAGCAGGGAAGGAAAGGAAAAGAAAGAGAGCAACAAAACCCAAGGAGAGTAGTCACTGTAACTCTCATCATAATAATACCTGGTGAGCTCATTAAATCCATGAGAGTAAGTTATGTCAACCACAACACTCCAACACACAGATTTGGAATGAAGTCAAGCAAAGAGGATAGTTTTGCTACATGCGCATAAAAGCTGGAAATCCTGGAAATATTTCAAGATCATCTATGTGTGGAAGGAAGAGAAACAAATAATTTCAACAAGAAGATAAATGAAATTCAGGAATAAAAACCTTCAGGAAAATAGGAGAGATAGTTCAATCACTGAGAATGAAACCTTTAGGAACATACAAGAGATAGTGCAATCACACCATAAGCATAGCTGGTGAGACTATTGAAGTAGAAGAGAAGTCATTGTTTGCCACAAAATTGGGGCAGCAAAATTAATTGGAGTAGACTCAAGCAGAAAAGGATAGCCTCACTACATGCACATATAAAATATTGATAACCATAGACAGATTTCAGGAAGAAACAAAAAGTATCATAAACCCAAGGAGAGTAACTTCTGTAAGGTTATCCATAATCATGACTACAGCTAGCGAGGCAGGCGAACTACAGAGAACATGTTCGTGGGCATTACATGTTAAATTGGAGTGGACACAAGCAGAACAGAAATTGTCTACAGGCGAATAAAATCTTGAAAAACATGGACAGACATAAAGAACTGCATACTAAAGGAAGAAATAAGACATCATAAAAAAAAAGGGCTCTGGAGTATAATGTTCCAACGAAACAAGTTTAATGTATGGAATCAAATGAAAAGATGCATATTCATCAGCGTAAATAAATGAAGATTTAAAGACTTTTTTACTCAACTGTACCAGAGAAAGCTAACAGTATTACTCATGTTAAAGATTCACACACTGCTTTGGCATACAATACCTATGCTTACGAGTACATCAAACAAACAAAAAAAGAAAAGAAAAAAAGCAAAGGAAGACAGAAAACATGGGCCAATACCGAAGGTACCTTGTGAGAGATGCTACCTGGATCCAGGACTGACTTTTGCGACCACTCTAGCTAGACCCCACTTTAAAGCTCTGATCCCTTTTTTTAGTTTGCCCTCCCCTGTTTAAGCTACCTATAAAACTACTACCAATTGGATGCTTCTAGCTACTAGTTTCCTGAGTGGGAAAGTTCTTAAATCATGATCATTGGACTTTTCAACTGAGAAAACTAATAACTAGAAGCATTCAATGAGCATGAGTTTTTGCAGGTAGCCATTACAGGGAAGGGCAAAAAAAACGAATGGGCCAGATCATCCAAAGATGGGACAAGACCGTGGGGTCATGAAGTTCAGTCCCAGAAAGCTCAGTCGAGACTCCAGATAGCATTTTTCCTCTAGTAATTGAAAATCGTTACATTACTAGACAGATTGACACTCCACTTACAGCATATAAATTCTGTTATTTGCATACCGAAATGGAAAATTGATGAGTGTATGCTGCTCATATTTTATGAAATGCAAAATATACATTATGTG
This sequence comes from Warburgia ugandensis, assembly GCA_035236585.1. Classification (NCBI taxonomy): domain Eukaryota; kingdom Viridiplantae; phylum Streptophyta; class Magnoliopsida; order Canellales; family Canellaceae; genus Warburgia; species Warburgia ugandensis. The sequence goes on along the minus strand of CP141130.1, from coordinate 85,459,673 downwards.
GACATCCACGGATATGAACTTGCATAGAAATCAGTTGTTACTAGATTGTCTAGAAAAGAATTTACTGCACTCACTCCAACCAGTTACATATTAGAAATATGTGTAACAACTCATCGCAAACAAGGAAATGATCTAACTGTCCGACTCCACAACTGGCCAACCATAGAACATTCGCTGGCAAGGCTCTTCGGAAAATGTACTCACATTAGGTCTTTGAAGCCATATTATATTGATTAAACGGTAAATAAGGCAATCATAATTTTGCAATAACATACAAATGGACAGAAACAGCAAGTGTCTCCGCTCTAAAATTTTCTCAGCTGCTTTTACGAGGAAAGTGATGAGTATAATTATTTGGACTCTAGACAATCCAAACCTAAATTAGGTTCATCCCATGGGACAAGTAATTCCATAAATTATGCTATCTAGAGCATAACCATTTACAGCCTTACCACCCCCGTTTTTTGTCAAGGTCAAAGCAAACCATCCTAAAAGCATCTGAATAGAGCATATGCTCTATAGAATCTAAGAAAATAACAAGGACAGAATAAACACAAGTGAATGGTGAACAAAGAGTAGACACACAGTTTACTACATAACATTCACCAAAACAATGATTGAATTGGTTCAAACAACAATAAATCCAAAACATAAAATGAACCAAATACTTTCTTTCAGCAAGATCCAAACTAATCATGCTTAGGATATTTTAATCAACATTACTTCGGTATCATCTAAATACATGGCAGGATAGAGAAAAGGTGCATTAGTGTCTAGATAACATGCACAAAACAACTATAATTGGCTTGATTCAAACAGCAGTTAAAATTAAAACCCTAAATGAGCCAAATTATGCAGAAATAATATAATCAGCTGCAGTATAATTGTGGCAGAAATAAGTGAAACTGGACTAGTAGAATTTGTATTGTATGATTTCAAGATCAGTGCAATCATAGCCACAATATTACCAGGTGGACAGCCTAGAATACTATGTCTACTATTTATCAGCCAAAGTGCAATCCCTTAAATAAAATCTACCAAATGAGTACCCACTCACCAACACAAATAGAAGTAATAAGAGGTTAACTACATTCACAGAGCCAATAAAAAAGATAGGTGCTTACAAGGAATCTGGCGCCCCCAAAGAGGAACAAGTCCCTTGTACAACCTGCAAAAGTTGAAGACATGAGACCACAGCAATGCATAACTATGACAAACAGAAGAAATACTAGATTTGTAAGCAAAATATAGAAAGCTTAAAGGCATGCATACCCAAAAGCGCCTTCAGCTCTGACAAACTTAGGTAACCCGTCAGACAATCCTCTGGCAAATCCAGGTTGAGTTTGGACGCGGACCTTCACTGCTTCCATGGGACACAGGGCAACATCAGCAATCACCTCAGCAGATGCAGACCCCGCAAAGTAGATCAAGGTCTTATATTTGTCAGCATACTCGGGCCCAGCAATGTTGGAGTAGTATTCCTTGAAGAATTCATATAATCCAAACTTGAAGGCACCCTGAGCACTGTACCCAATCAAAGTGGGCACCCAACCCTTGAAGAAACCTCTCACTCCCTGCTCCTTAAGCAGTACACTAAAACCAGACGTGATGCTCTTGTACTTTGCAGGGTCAATCTGTACAGTACCCAGAAACACCAGTCAAATTCTCCAAAAATCAATATGGAGATCCTAACAGAAGATCTCACTCATACTGAAACGAAGCAAAACCCAATAACATAGGGAGAGGTCCAAGATCAACCTTTTCACTCTTAATATAATTCTAAATAACTAAACAAAGCAAAACAAAACAGAGACCAAGTCTCAGAATGAAAAAGAAAAACACCAACAATAAGTTCTTACATCCGACATCAACCTATGAAAAGCAAATGATAGACACAAAGATCCGTCATATCCGTCCCAGGGTAAAGAAACCAAAAACCAAAGTATCAATCCCAGACACAGCATCAAATGAATAAGATAACAAAAAAATTCAGATCTACAGAATACCAAATCACCATAAAGATATAAATATTCAAAAGAACAAGCTAACAAGTATTAAAAAAGCTTTAACGATCAAAATGCCAATTGTCAATCTCACATCACCAAACTGCAAGCATATCTCCTAAAAACATCGTAACAGCCGCACAGGAAAATAAATCAACAGAAGCTCCCAAAAAACATAATTCCTTAATCCTAACCATACCATCAGGATGATCCATTGTATTCAAAACAAGAAAAACAAAGACGACAAAGACTTGCGGTCTCAAAATCATAACAACACCGAAGGACCAGAAAATAAGCCAACGGAAACCCAAATAAGGTACTTCCTTAGTCCTAACAACATCCATCAAATTCAAAACAAGAAAAACCAAATAAGAAATAAAAACTTATAGTATTTTTTGCCAAAATGTAATGTATAGTATTTTTTGCAAAAATGCCATTACGTTTTGGAAGTTTTGCAAAAAAGTCCAATATTTTTTAGAACTTACAAATTTGCCATTAACTTTTCCTGTCTTGTAAAATTGTCATTCCCTTACTTTTTCAACCTCTTTCTCTATTAAAATTTTCAAATTTTCATCTTTGTCTTTCTCTAGAGACGTGGAAGGAAAATGACCGATGACTGCTACAGCACAAATGCTAGAAAAAATAAGGGGGGTGGATCTTGACGGAAGGGCTAGAAACCGGGGGAGATCTCACTAGAAGGGATGCGCAGATCCAGGGAGGAGAGTGTCAGATGCAAATGTGGAGGGCAGCAGGGTGGTGGGTGAGGGGGAGACGGCCAGAAATAGAGGTTTGGCGATACTGCCAAAAGCGAGGATGAAGTGGGATAGTTTGAAAGATAATATTGAAATTTCGTAAAAACTAACAGAAAAGGAAGATGAAAACATGGCAATTTTACAAAGCTCATAAAAATTTAATGGCAAATTTGTAAAATTCAAAAATATTAAACTTTTTTGCAAATATAATAAAATGTAATGAGATTCTTGCAGAAAACACATTTATATCTCAAATCTAAGTAACTGAATAACCAGAAAGAAGATAAGCGACAAATCCGCACAAACAAAACAAGGAACAACCACCAAATAATCATGAAATCAAACATCAAACAGTAACACAATCATCGAGAACAAGCAGAAAAGCATAAAATAAAAAGATCGATACATTCAGTAGTAGATATGAAGCCCCGATCAGAAGTAAAACCCTACAGATCCAACAACAAATACATAAATATTCTGAGAAAATATGAAATGGGCAGCTCGGTCCAACAACAAATACGTAAATAATATTCTGACAAAAAAACATAAAAAGGCAGTGCGCTTCACGAGAGCCAATGAACACGTCCAGCAGCAAACAGAAGTCGCGATATACAAGTTAAAACCTTGGAAATCTGAAAAAATAAAAAACGTAAAAGTTCACAAGAATCACCTGCATATTGCACTTGACGAGATCTAGAGGAGTAATGGCCGTATGAGTAAGAACACAACTGATGCTTCCTGCAGCAGCACAGACAGCGTAGAAAGCTGGCGAAAACATCTCGATCTTGCCAGGCTCGCTTGGAGCAGGAATGATAAAGTTCTTAGAAGATCCATTTGAAGGACAAGGAGAATCGGATCTAGAAGAAGGGACGCTAGGGTTTCTGTTGAGGATCTTTTCGAATCCAAAGACTTCGTGGAGGTTGTGGAGTAGAGAAAGTTAGGAATGAGAGACTGGCGAGAGTTTTCAGCAAAAGCCATTTGGAAGGAGAGAGAGAGAGAAATGGAAAGACAGGAAACAAGCGTTTACTGTTTGGATTACTTCTTTTCTGATCTTCTTGCTAGACAGATGCAAGTGTTTGGAGAGCGGGAAAACCAGGCTTTCCCCGACGTGATTCTGGTTCTGTTTGTGCCATCTTTTTGCGTCTTTTATACGGGACTTTCCCCAGAGAAAGCCTTCTATTTTGCCAAAGGAAAGAAAATTCACTTGCAGCCCATTTTCTAGGAAGCACATTTAGCCGTCACTTGGTCAGGAACTAAGCAATGATCCTTCTTTGACCGGCGAACCTTGAAGTAATTGTAATTGACGGCCTCACTTGGTCATTTTAGATAATTCAGTTAGCCCCTTCTCAACCCGTACTTAGAGAGGGATGGACAATTTACTCATGGAGTAAACTTTGCGGTCGCCGGAGCTACTGCGCTAAAAAATTCCTTCTTAACGAAAAATAACATTCAATCTCCTTGGATGAACAGCTCCCTTGATGTTCAGGTCGGCTGGTTCGAAACCCATCTCAATTCTATCTGCTACTCAGCTACTGGTAAGTCCGAAAATAGAAGATTTATGTTGGTTGCTGTTTAGTTACACTCTAACCATACCATAACTAACTTGTTCTTTTCCTGTTAATTATAGAATGCTCGGAAGTGCTTAAGAAAAGCCTTTTCTTGGTGGGTGAGATCGGAGGAAATGACTACAACTATGCTCTCTTCCAAGGCAAAACAACTGGGGAGGCCACAAACTACATACCCAATGTGTTACGCACCTTAAAAGAGGCAGCTAGAGTAAGTCCGCTTTTGCTATGCCTTTTAATTTTTAAGAGACTTTATTAATTTAAAGCTTTTCTGGGCTCTGATTGATCAGAGATTAATCCATGCCGGTGCAAAAACCTGGTAATTCCTGGGAACTTCCCAATCGGATGCATGCCAAGCTACCTTACCGCATTCAGAAATAATGATACGGCATCTTATGACGATAAGGGGTGCCTGAAAAACTTCAACAACTTTGCAATGGATCACAATGATCATCTACAAAAAATGATTGAACAGCTATGCCGATTATTACAAGTCCTTCATCGAGCTCCTGGATCAAGCTACTAGTCTAGGTATATCATCCCTAAATTGTTTCATTTTTATATCACTTGTTTGTGAAGAAAAGGGAAGCCTTGGCACAACGGTAGAGTTGTCGCTGTATGACCTTGAGGTCACGGGTTCAAGGTGTGAAAACAGTCTCTTGCAAAATGCAAGGTATATTGACCCTTTTAATCCGCTATTTCCCCAGACCTCCCATGTGCGGGAGCTTCGTGCACCAGGGCTGCCTTTTTTTTTGTTTGTGAATAAAAAGATTTGCTTAAACATCAATCACCGGCTGCCTAATTCCCTCTTCTTCTTTTTCAAATTCTGTACAAGTTTTAATACTATTCTGCAGTTTTTCTTACGGACCTTTGGCATTTCTTTGCTAGGATTTGAAGCACGTTCCTTGATGAAAGCTTGCTGTGGCACTGGAGGAGCTTATAATTTCGATGCGAACAGGATGTGTGGCGCACCAGGCACTTCAGTGTGCTCTAATCCTGACAAGTACATTCATTGGGACGGCATTCACTTGACGCAACAGGCATACAAGTTTTTGGCAGAAAGGCTCATCATAAGCAGCTTCATTTAATCCCATAATGATAAAACTTTAAATCATAGCAATAGAAAATGCTCTAGTAGGTGACTTCTATATTAAAAGTAGAACAGGGTCATTTACTTATATTCGATTTGCATGATAAACTATTTATTAGATAGTTTCAGTGCAAGTTCTGGATTAGTATTTTCATAATTAATTTTCCATGATATAATGTGATGACAGTGGTGCTGTTTTGTTTAGCGAATCTGTGATGATGCTAGTGATGGAATGTAGGTTACACGAGGACTTCACACATCTTTGGACCAATATCTTGCCACCCATAGGCAATGTATTACTTGTAAAGAACCCGTAGCCATTAGCACAACACATTGTGGACAATCACCCCCATTCAAAGCGCCTTCAGTTAATTTCGTTCTGTTTTCCATAGGCGAGAAACGTTTATGGACTGGGCAAAATCAGCGGGTAAGATTATCTGTGAATATAAACAACCATATATAATATTTGTTATCCCTGTGTCAAAAGCCACTTGGTAAGATTAGTGGACTGGAATTAACTAGTGACTTGAATCTAAAAAAGTATAATCATTTCATATTCTCAGCGTCAATACAAAGATGAACGAGACCACAAAAAATTGGCCTACCAAAATAGCATGGAAATGGACAGATCCTAAGCACCCCCTGCCATTATTTGGTTCACACTCTAACTTTCCATGTTTCCAAAAATTTCACAATGGTGAGAAGGGAGGGACAAAACCATCGTTCCAAAATTCCCAAATTAAAAGGGAAAAATAATACTGTCCCTGCAAAAATACAGCGATGTTGTTTATCACGAGGGAGTCCACAAATTCAGTTATTAAAATTCTGTGAGAGGAAAGTCTTCTTTGGGTTGAATGTATAGCAGCAATTCGCGAGCAGTTGAACTTGATCAGTTTGTCCGCTTTGCAAGTTCAGAAGCTGGGGCAGCTCCACCAGTAGTGGGCCTGAAAGTACAAGCTTTTACATGTTATGCATCAACCAACACAAGCATTCTTTTCTTTTCTCATGATTCTATTGCAATTAGAATCAAAGAAACAAAAGGTCAATCCATTCTGAAGAACTTACAGCCCAAGGAAAACTTTGACAGCATCATAGATTCCCCACTGAACTCCAGTCAAGGTACCAATCATGACAATACGCAGAGGAAGTCCTCGGGTGAAAAGGCCCCATGCTCCGAGCTTCTTCACAGCCTGTTGAGAGGAGATCATAATAAGAGATGGAATCACTGCTAAATTCAAATGGGAAAACCAAAAGACCATTCGGTTCAAGGGCAGAAAGAGAGAGACGCACATCGCCTACTGTCACACCCTTAGCATTGTTGAGGAAAGATACAAGATTGTCTGCAGGGTGAGAGACAACAGCACAGAACACACCAGCAACATAGCCACCTGCAAAGCTCACACCAAGTTGCAGTTGTTTACTGCACTGGTCCTTTGGTGTGGGAATTACATACTTGTATGTCATCTCCACAATGGTTTCATAAGAGACAAACTTCATCATGGTATCTGCAGGACCAATTAGATATGCAACACATCAGCATAAATCCCAGGTCAAGCAACATTCAATTATCAGAATGTGGCAAACATAAAATGATTTCTTGCAGACCAGCCATGACAAACAACACAAATGCTTTTACTTTGCCTCTAATCAATTTTCAATTTTCAATTTATGTCAATCACTTGGAATAATATTCAAACGAGTAATAGCTGGCGGCCCCTAATCTATTTCTTCTAATGGTAGGTCAAAGAGTTCACTTCATTCTTAACAACGCTCAGTTGCAAAATTGGAAGAAAGCAAGTTCATCAAAGAGCAACTCTAATCAAACCCATAGAAGAAAAGACAAACACAAGAATCAAGAAACAACCATCAAAGTTAGGGTGAGTGAGATCACGAAGAGGAATTCAACTTTAAATGATACCAACGAAATAGGTATTCATTCAGAATCCACTCTTGAGAAGACCCAACAACACAGTGAGCAAAGTTTCTAGTAAGTGAGACCACATAAAATCTGAAGATACATTCCAGTTGAATTACAAAAGATTAAACACTAAATGATATTAATGAAATACGTCTCCATTTAAGTCAAACCAAGAAAGGTTTTAGAACAGCATATTGAGAGGGCAAGTCCATAGAAAATCAAATTTGAATAGTAGATATGAGCAAGGGGATAATCCCAAATCCTGAAAAACATTAACATAAACCAAGAAGTTTTGTGGGCCACTTCATTGGAGTCAACTCCATCCAAAACTAATTAGAACAGACTCAAGCAGAGAGGACTATTTCTCTATGTGCACATATAAAATCTTGAAAATCATGGAAAGACTTCAAGAAGAACTCTGTGCAAAAGCAGGGAAGGAAAGGAAAAGAAAGAGAGCAACAAAACCCAAGGAGAGTAGTCACTGTAACTCTCATCATAATAATCCATGAGAGTAAGCTATGTCAACCACAACACTGAAATCCAACACACAGATTTGGAATGAAGTCAAGCAAAGAGGATAGTTTTGCTACATGCACATAAAAGCTGGAAATCCTGGACATATTTCAAGATCATCTATGTGTGGAAGGAAGAGAAACAAATAATTTCAACAAGAAGATAAATGACCCCCAGGAATAAAAAGCTTCAGGAAAATAGAAGAGAGAGTTCAATCACTGAGAATGAAACCTTTAGGAACATACAAGAGATAGTGTAATCAAACCATAAGTATAGCTGGTGAGACTATTGAAGTAGAAGAGAAGTCATTGTTAACCACAAAATTGGAGCAGCAAAATTAATTGGAGTAGACTCAAGCAGAAAAGGATAACCTCACTACATGAACATATAAAATATTGATAACCATAGACAGATTTCAGGAAGAAACAAAAAGTATCATAAACCCAAGGAGAGTAACTTCTGTAAGGTTATCCATAATCATGACTACAGCTAGCGAGGCAGGCGAACTACAGAGAACATGTTCGTGGGCATTACATGTTAAATTGGAGTGGACACAAGCAGAACAGAAATTGTCTACAGACGAATAAAATCTTGAAAAACATGGACAGACATAAAGAACCGCATACTAAAGGAAGAAATAAGACATCACAAAAACAAAAAAAAAGGCTCTGGAGTAGAATGTTCCAACGAAACAGGTTTAATGTATGGAATCAAATGAAAAGATGCATATTCATCAGCGTAAATAAATGAAGATTTAAAGACCTTTTTACTCTCCTGTACCAGAGAATGCTACCAGTATTACTCATGTTAAAGATTCACACACTGCTTTGGCATACAATACCTATGCTTACGAGTACATCACAAAAAAATAAAAAAAAGCAAAGGAAGACAGAAAACATGTGCCAATACCAAAGGTACCTTGTGAGAGATACTACCTGGATCCAGGACTGACTTTTGCGACCACTCTAGCAAGACCCCACTTTGAAAGATCTGATCCCTTTTCTTAGTTTGCCCTCCCCTGTTTAAGCTACCTATAAAACTACTACCAATTGGATGCTTCTAGCTACTAGTTTCCTGAGTGCGAAAGTTCTTAAATCATGATCATTGGACTTTTCAACTGAGAAAACTAATAACTAGAAGCATCCAATGGGCATGAGTTTTTGCAGGTAGACATTACAGAGAAGGGCAAAAAAAAGAATGGGCCAGATCATCCAAAGATGGGACAAGACTGTGGGGTCATGAAGTTCAGTCCCAGAAAGCTCAGTTGAGACTCTAGATAGCATTTTTCCTCTAGTAATTGAAAATCCTTACATTACTAGACAGATTGACACTCCACTTACAGCATATAAATTCTGTTATTTGCATACCGAAATGGAAAATTGATGAGTGTATGCTGCTCATATTTTATGAAATGCAAAATATACATTATGTGGACATCCACGGATATGAACTTGCATAGAAATCAGTTGTTACTAGATTGTCTAGAAAAGAATTTACTGCACTCACTCCAACCAGTTACATATTAGAAATATGTGTAACAACTCATCGCAAACAAGGAAATGATCTAACTGTCCGACTCCACAACTGGTCAACCATAGATCATTCGCTGGCAAGGCTCTTCGGAAAATGTACTCACATTAGGTCTTTGAAACCATATTATATTGATTAAACGGTAAATAAGACAATCATAATTTTGCGATAACATACAAATGGACAGAAACGGCAAGTGTCTCCACTCTAAAATTTTCTCAGCTGCTTTACGAGGAAAGTAATGAGTATAATTATTTGGACTCTAGACAATTCAAACGTGAATTAGGTTCATCCCATGGGACAAGTAATTCCATAAATTATGCTATCTAGAGCATAACCATTTACAGCCTTACCACCCCCGTTTTTTGTCAAGGTCAAAGCAAACCATCCTAAAAGCATCTGAATAGAGCATATGCTCTATAGAATCTAAGAAAATAACAAGGACAGAATAAACACAAGTGAATGGTGAACAAAGAGTAGACACACAGTTTACTACATAACATTCACCAAAACAATGATTGAATTGGTTCAAACAACAATAAATCCAAAACATAAAATGAACCAAATACTTTCTTTCAGCAAGATCCAAACTAATCATGCTTAGGATATTTTAATCAACATTACTTCGGTATCATCTAAATACATGGCAGGATAGAGAAAAGGTGCATTAGTGTCTAGATAACATGCACAAAACAACTATAATTGGCTTGATTCAAACAGCAGTTAAAATTAAAACCCTAAATGAGCCAAATTATGCAGAAATAATATAATCAGCTGCAGTATAATTGTGGCAGAAATAAGTGAAACTGGACTAGTAGAATTTGTATTGTATGATTTCAAGATCAGTGCAATCATAGCCACAATATTACCAGGTGGACAGCCTAGAATACTATGTCTACTATTTATCAGCCAAAGTGCAATCCCTTAAATAAAATCTACCAAATGAGTACCCACTCACCAACACAATTAGAAGTAATAAGAGGTTAACTACAGAAGGGGAGCCTTGGCGCAACGGTAAAAGTTGTCGTCATGTGACCTTGAGGTCACAGGTTCAAGGCGTGGAATCAGCCTCTTGCAAAAATGCAAGGTAAGGCTGCCTACTTTAGGCCATTGTGGCCCGCCCCTTCCCCGGACCCCGCATAGGCGGGAGCTTCGTGCACCGGGGCTGCCCTTTTTAAAAGGTTAACTACATTCACAGAGCCAATAAAAAAGATAGGTGCTTACAAGGAATCTGGCGCCCCCAAAGAGGAACAAGTCCCCTGTACAACCTGCAAAAGTTGAAGACATGAGACCACAGCAATGCATAACTATGACAAACAGAAGAAATACTAGATTTGTAAGCAAAACATAGAAAGCTAAAAGGCATGCATACCCAAAAGCGCCTTCAGCTCTGACAAACTTAGGTAACCCGTCAGACAATCCTCTGGCAAATCCAGGTTGAGTTTGGACGCGGACCTTCACTGCTTCCATGGGACACAGGGCAACATCAGCAATCACCTCAGCAGATGCAGACCCTGCAAAGTAGATCAAGGTCTTATATTTGGCAGCATACTCGGGCCCAGCAATGTTGGAGTAGTATTCCTTGAAGAATTCATAGAATCCAAACTTGCAGGCTCCCTGAGCACTATACCCAATCAAAGTGGGCACCCAACCCTTGAAGAAACCTCTCACTCCCTGCTCCTTAAGCAGTACACTAAAACCAGACGTGATGCTCTTGTACTTTGCAGGGTCAATCTGTACAGTACCCAGAAACACCAGTCAAATTCTCCAAAAATCAATATGGAGATCCTAACAGAAGATCTCACTCATACTGAAACCAAGCAAAACCCAATAACATAGGGAGAGATCCAAGATCAACCTTTTCACTCTTAATATAATTCTAAATAACTAAACAAAACAAAACAGAGACTAAGTCTCAGAATGAAAAAGAAAAACACCAATAATAAGTTCTTACATCCGACATCAACCTATGAAAAGCAAATGATAGACACAAAGATCCGTCATATCCGTCCCAGGGTAAAGAAACCAAAAACCAAAGTATCAATCCCAGACACAGCATCAAATGAATAAGATAACAAAAAAATTCAGATCTACAGAATACCAAATCACCATAAAGATATAAATATTCAAAAGAACAAGCTAACAAGTATTAAAAAAGCCTTAACGATCAAAATGCCAATTGTCAATCTCATATCACCAAACAGCAAGCATATCTCCTAAAAACATCATAACATCCGCACAGGAAAATAAATCAACAGAAGCTCCCAAAAAACATAATTCCTTAATCCTAACCATACGATCAGGATGATCCATTGTATTCAAAACAAGAAAAACAAAGACGACAAAGACTTGCGGTCTCAAAATCATAACAACACCGAAGGACCAGAAAATAAGCCAACGGAAACCCAAATAAGGTACTTCCTTAGTCCTAACATCATCCATCAAATTCAAAACAAGAAAAACCAAATAAGAAATAAAAACTTATAGTATTTTTTGCAAAAATGCCATTACATTTTGGAAGTTTTGCATAAAAAAGTCCAATATTTTTTAGAATTTACAAATTTGCCATTACATTTTCCTGTCTTGTAAAATTGTCATTCCCTTACTTTTTCAACCTCTTTCTCTATTAAAATTTTCAAATTTTCATCTTTGTCTTTCTCTAGAGACATGGAAAGAAAATGACCCGTGGCTGCCACAGCACAGATGCTAGAAAAAATAAGGGGGTGGATCTTGAAGGGAAGGGCTAGAAACTGGGGGAGATCTCACTAGGAGGGATGGGCAGATCCAGGTTGGAGAGGGTGAGATGCGGGTAGGAGAGAAATGTGGAGGGCAGCAGGGTAGTGGGTGAGGGGGAGACGGCCAGAAATGGAGGTTTGTCTGTACGGCCAAAAGCGAGGATGAAGTAGATGATAGTTTGAAGGATAATATTGAAATTTCGTAAAAACTAACAGAGAAGGAAGATGAAAACATGGCAATTCTGCAAAGCTCGTAAAAACTTAATGGCAAATTTGTAAAATTAAAAAATATTGAACATTTTTTACAAATATAATAAAATGTAATGGCATTTTTGCAAAAAACACATTTATATCTCAAATCTAAGTAACTGAATAACGAGGAAGAAGATAAGCAACAAATCCGCACAAACAAAACAAGGAACAACCACCAAATGATCATAAAATCAAACATCAAACAGTAACACAATCATCGAGAAGAAGCAGAAAAGCAGAAAATGAAAAGATCGATACATTCAGCAGTAGATATGAAGCCCCGATCAGAAGTAAAACCCTACAGATCCAACAACAAATACATAAATATTCTGAGAAAAAAATATGAAATGGGCAGCTCGGTCCAACAACAAATACGTAAATATTATTCTGACAAAAAAACATAAAAAGGCAGTTCGCTTCACGAGAGCCAATGAACACGTCCAGCAGCAAACAGAAGTCGCGATATACAAGTTAAACCCTTGGAAATCTGAAAAAATAAAAAACGTAAAAGTTCACAAGAATCACCTGCATATTGCACTTGACGAGATCTAGAGGAGTAATGGCCGTATGAGTAAGACCACAACTGATGCTTCCTGCAGCAGCACAGACAGCGTAGAAAGCTGGCGAAAACATCTCGATCTTGCCAGGCTCGCTTGGAGCAGGAATGATAAAGTTCTTAGAAGATCCATTTGAAGGACAAGGAGAATCCGATCTAGAAGAAGGGACGCTAGGGTTTCTGTTGAGGATCTTTTTGAGATCCAAAGACTTCGTGGAGGTTGTGGAGTAGAGAAAGTTAGGAATGAGAGACTGGCGAGAGTTTTCAGCAAAAGCCATTTGGAAGGAGAGAGAGAGAGAAATGGAAAGACCGGAAACAAGCGTTTACTGTTTGGATTACTTCTTTTCTGCTCTTCTTGCTAGACAGATGCAAGTGTTTGGAGTGTGGGAAAACCAATGGCTTTCCCCGACGTGATTCTGGTTCTGTTTGTGCCATCTTTTTGCGTCTTTTATACGGAACTTTCCCCAGAGAAAGCCTTCTATTTTGCCAAGGGAAGAATCCGCATACTCTGCGATGGCTGTTTTGACCTTCTCTCGCCGCCTCCCGACCAGTTTGCGTCTTTCTCCCTTCCATCTCATTTCATTTGGGTTCTTCTCCCACATTGAACCTGCCGCGAAGGGTCCGGTTTTCAAGGAAGTCTTCCCCTCGCAGCAGTTTACTCGACGCGGATAATAAGGGAAAGAAAATTCACTTGCGGCCCTCTTTGTAGGATGCACATTTAGCCGTCACGTGGTCAAGAACTAAGCAATGATCCGTCTTTGACCGGCGACCCTCGAAGCAATTGTAATTGACGGCCTCACTGGTAAAAACAATCACAGACACGCGTTTGGCTAACTGAATTATCGAAAATGACCTTAGAAGATAAATTTATTATTCTCTCAAATGCGAGGCCATGCAAATTTGAGGGTGGTTTTGACTTCTTCCAGATCGGTCAACTTCAAACCATTATCCTTATTGTCCGGAGCGATTATTATTTGTTGGCAATTCCTTGTAAGACTAAGAAGAAAAGTTTTGACTAGAGAAATGCAACCCGGCCGGAACACACGACCTATTCAATTCGTCTTGTCCGGCCTCTCCTATTTACGTTACCTGCAAAATTTTAGCATAGCCTAATTATTTTAATTGAAAATTAAAAACTCAAAATAAGGTAAGCTACATGCACAATCATTCTAAATTTTGATATCTGCCAAATTAGATGAGCCCAATTGGATGGTCAGATCACAGTAAATGGTATAGGACCAAGCTAGAGTGGATCCCCAAATCAGCCTACATAACATTTCTCTTTTTATTAAGAGAAAATAAAACACCATAGATTTCTAGAATGACCTGTCGAGGAAAGCATTGACCATCAACTTCACATTTTCCTTTTGAATTTGATAAAGACTTTGAAATTTCACCTTCCCTTATTTAGAATATTTACTTCCTCACAGGAAATCATCTTGGTTTTGACTTCTATGATCTAGAATGTGCACATTGGGCTGATTACAGGATGACCTTTTCCTATGTCCAAACGGATTGAAGTATGATCGTCAAACCAGCAACTAGGAAATAAGGTGAAAAGTAGTTGCCTTTACCATGTTATCTATGATATCACCAGCAAAGTGGAATCACATGGATGCGAAACAGAACATATTGGGTTCCGTGATCCGCTTTGATCATAGATTCTCTCTTTGAGCACTTACAACGTATTTTCCCTTATGTCATGGTAGCATATTTGAATTTTTTAATTATTTTTATTTTATCATATCTTATACACTAAGCTAATTACAATTTTATTTTATTTTTTTCTATGAACACTTAAAGCCTATCCTTCCTTATACCATGCTAGTATTTTTAATAGTTAATTATTTTTATTTTACCTTGTTAGTTGGATAAATGAGCCAGAAGGGGAGCCTTGGCGCAATGGTAAAAGTTGTCGTCATGTAACCTTGAGGTCACGGGTTCAAGGCATAGAAACAGCTTCTTGCAAAATGCAAAGTAAGGCTATGTACTTTAGGCCCTTGTAGTTCACCCCTTTTTCGAACCTTGCATAGGCATTAGCTTCGTGCACCAAGCTACCCTTTTAGTTGGATAAATGGGCCCATGTAGTTTTGCCTCTCTTTTTCAACCAAATGGCAATGTCTTTACAGAATCTATCTCCTTCTATTTTCTAGTGCTACTACATAGGAAGGTTTTAAAGCCGGCCAAAAAAATATCATAAACGATTCTAAAATTGTCTTTTATTGAGCCATCTTCAAAAATTGGTTAAAAAATAAAACAATTTTGAACCATCTTTAAATCATGTACATTTAAAGATGGTTCAAAATTGACTTTAAATGTTTCTAATTTTCAAGACAATGTTTCTAAATCATCTTTAAAACCTTTTTAAAAAAAATTTACCTATTGGATATAGCAAGCTTATAACCTGATATTACAATCTTCCTGCATATTCAAAGAACTTATAGTTTCCCTATGATATTCAAAGACACGAAAAGGAGAATCCACATTCAATGTAACATCCACATTAACTTTTATGCACATTTATGTAAAAGCTAACTATATATAACATGTTATTACAATCTTCCTGCACATTCAATGACAGTGTATAATCTCCATGCTATTACAATCTTTATGCAATATTCAAAACACTTGAAAAAGAAATTATGACATCTGCATTTACTTTCACATTCACTGCAACATCTAGATTCAGCATTCGTATATGCACATTCACTTCCAACATAACAAATTCAAAGATATGAAAAAGAACTTGACTAGTACATATACCCACATTTCTCCATACACACTCATTTACTTCCACACTTTAGTATCCCTTCATTCATCCGCTAATTGAAATAAACAAATCAGATATATGCAATTCAAAAAAATTAATTAAAAATAGAAGACACATCCATATGAATGAAGAAGTTTAGTTTTGTATTAATTAATTAAAACTTATATTGATGTAATTAAAACGTATTATATACTTGGCTCATTCGTATCTTATGTTGTCGAAATATATTTTGGAGTATACCTTTGTTGCTCAATCGGGTAACACAACAACCTACAAGATAACGTATTTAATTCAGTTAACACATTCTTTCAATTGGAATCCATAAAATTATAATAAAAAATGTAATATTATGATTAGTAAAAGTATCTTACCTTCCTCAATTGTGAAACCCTAATACCATTGCATATTAGGGTTATCATGTATCTCAAAACATAGTACCATACTCCTAATCAGATTGTTTCTTGGGGCAATACATTGCAAAGAAAATAAAAAGGATCAATAAATATCATGCATAATTATACTTCATTTTATATACTAGAGTAATTAACTAGTTTTTCTGTCCTTGACCTTCTTCCAAGTGAGTTTTGATGGGTTCATGAACTTAGTTAATTGAGCTCATCTAAGCCATGCACTTCAAATTTATAATTCAAATGCATTAGAGATCAATAAAAGATTAATTATAAGCTAGAGAACTATTATAATAAATAAAAGATTAAAAACTTGTTTATAATTTCCATGAGAAGGGCACAACTGTGTGCTCCACAAGAATAACATATGCATGCTCACCATGCATATTCAAAACCAGCAATATCTAATGAGACCTACATATGCAATTTTTTGAATTACAATTAAAGTTTATAATCTTTATGTGTAGAACATCATTTGGAAAGACAATAAGTTAATTAAAAGTTACCTACTATTATTGGAAACCATTAAGGCCTGCCCTTTTGAGTAGGAGAAGAACTCTAGTAGAATATATTTTACTTGTCTCTTTAAGGAGCATTGCTCTACCGGTTCACAAATGATAACAAAGTATGAGAATTGGTAAACACCCTTGAACTCTAATTGATGCATTGTATTGTGCAAAAAGTTACATAAAATAAATAATTATTACTTATCATTACTAATTAAACATAATGTGAAGTATCGTTATTAGAGTAGATATTTGCATACCCGATGTAAGACAAAGTGCGCTGGTGTTTGAGTTGATTCTATTGAAATACTCTGACGAGGTCCTCTACCATAAGTGATACTTCAACTTCATCATCAACAGGCACTCTGGGCTCATTCCATACATGGTTGATTATCATATCTTTGTTAATAATTCTTTAGCAGCTCTTCAAAGATAGAGGCATGTTAGATGGGACTTCCAACCAATCCATAGACTGTGGCCGCAAAATTATAGAAATTATTAATCAATAATTGTTCATTGAATACTTTCAATTTTATCATGAAAATTAAGCATAAATACTAGTATTAGTTTGATCGCTAAATGGTAAGTGCTAGTGCAAAAGAGGTCAACATCGAAGGGGCTTACTGCTCCTTCTAACTAGCATTAGATGCATATAATAAACAATTACATTGAGATCTTTAAAAAACATTGTTGAAAATGATGATATGACAACATATATACCTTGAATTTTATGTGAGTGACATATTGCTATGGCCAAGCAACATGATATCTAGTGGCATCTCCAATGGTAAAAACATAGTCAACTTCTATTAGAAATAGTAGACGGGCATTCTCTTGATAGACCCTAATGATACACACACGCTCAATGTTTGGATGCATCGACGATCAATGCAAAATTACATTCCTGACCTCATAGCATGAACCAACTATGATGATGTTTTTACAAACATCCAAGGCTAACAAGTATTGACCCACATGCAAATAAAAAAAACACTAGATAAACAAGAATGGATGAAATAGGACAATTAATTGGATATTGAAAAAGTAAACGTATTCACTGAGATACCTCAGCTAGAATTTCTCCTTTGGAGGGTGCAAGTTACTCTTCCTGGTCGTCTTCCCCAGGAGAATTGTAGCCAATATGTGACTGATGTATAAGCTAGCTCTACAACTCTTATACTCTGTCACTTCTAAATAAATCCAACTTTTACACATCATGCAACTCTCTTTAGAGTTGACTTCAAACTTGGTAGGCCTCCTCATAGTCAGCTACATACACTTTCTGATGAAAGAATGTGAAAGGAACAGTGTAACCTTGGCACCTTACTCGTCGAGGGTGCTCCTTGTTAGAGGAAGCTTTAATATGTGCTTGCGTCCTTTGGCGGGTGTTAAACAAAATGAAATAATAATCTTTGCAACGGGGAATATTTGGAATAACATCTAAAATCGTCCTCAACAACCATCAAGTTACAATGTGAAAAGTACCATTACAAATAAAATGCACTGTATGAAAAATGAATATATGATATTCATTAATTGTCCATTAACTTGATCTCCCAGCACCAATTGCACTTGAAGTTTTTGGTGGTGAGAAAATGTTTCTCACCAGTTTTCTCGTCTATAAGCCTTCTATATAATGATGATTTTGCTTCTTGCTCATCTATATCTTTCGTACAACTAATTAAACCATAAAAAAATATCTGCCTCCATTTTCACCCTGCACGCACACATACGCATTTTGTTAATCTTTGCATAAAATATAAACAGACCATGTGCTTCTACTACTAAACATAAAACAATTACATCCCCACTCCGGACACTTATAAAAGGGATGGTTAGGATTATTCAGTCTTTAAAGTACGTGTGATTAACTTCCCGTGGCCATTTGGGCAATATAAAGGTGGAAATCTATCTTTGTATCCCATTTGAAAATCAATTACAATTTCAGTAGCATGATAGAAACTATCTCCGTAGCCCATTTGAATATAAAACTAGAAATCTATCTCATACAACATAAATTAAAATATTGGTACTTATTTCTAAACAACATGACAGCGTGACTACATACATGAACTGAACATCTAAAACAGCTTCTCACACTAGCAAATAACTGAAACAACACAATTTCCTACTTGCTTACTAAAGGTTCATCTACAAAATGTGCAAGAACATACCCCTTTATTACTGCTGAGCTCAAATGAGGTAGCAAATCACTTAGCAAAGAAACTTAGAGACCCTATTGATGACTGAATTCATTACTGAGTTCGTTAGGTCCTACTCGAATTCTCCACTGTACACATGAAACATCATTCCACATCAATGAAAACACTTCACATAATTGTAGTTCTATGCAAAACTGTCACCTTCTCCCTGGAAGTTCTCCTTGTGGAAGGAGTCATAACCACATCAGCTAATAAAAGGAAACAACTGATGACTATGACCATGAAACATCAACCGTGAAGGGAAGACAAAAACTATTCCACATTGGTAAACAGTTGAAACAACTTATCATCAATCCCTATAGTGAAACGAGAGTTGATGAAAAGTAACAATACTTATAGTGAAACAAGAACATGCCTCCTGTATAGCGACAGTTTTCCATCTCTATAACTGTGAGATGCAGGGCAGGAGAAGCTAGAGAAGGGGAACTGCAGCCATGGGAGATGGGATTCGTGAGGCAAGCACTGGCCGTGAGATGCAAGGTGATAGGAGTTTGTGAGGTGAGCACCAGCTGAGCGAGGGTGGGAGAGGGGGGCTGTAGCCGTAAGATAAAGGGAGATAAGAATAGGTATGGTCAGTTATGAGAGAGAGAGAGAGAGAGAGAGAGAGAGAGAGAGAGAGAGAGAGAGAGAGAGAGAGATGCAGCTATGAGATGCAGGGTCAGAGAAGCTGCAGAAGGGGACGTGTCGCTGTGGGAGAAGGGGTTCTGAGGCAAGCGCCGAATAGGAGTTTGTGAGGCGAGCACTAGCTGTGAGATGCAAGGTAAGAGGGGTTTGTTTATGCCGTGAGAGAAGGGGGACTGTAGCCGTAAGATGCAGGGAGAAGGGGGACTAGACGTGAAATGCAGGGAGACAAGGGGTTCGAGAGAGCCGTGAGATACAGGGTGAGAGAATACGGAGAAGCGGGACTCTAGCTGTAAGGGTGAGAAGGGGGACTGTATCTGTGAAATGCAGGGAGACAAGAAGGGGATCGGAAGAGCCATGAGATGGAACTGGGACTCTAGCCATGGGGGTGAGAAGGGGGAATATAGCCGTAAAAAATGCTGGAGAAGGGGGATTGTAGCCGTGAGATGCAGGTGCACTGTGATTGCAGGTGCCCAGGTGTGAGATATGTTGGGGATTTTCAGTCCCCGCCCAAGATCATACACACAAAAACACAGAGTTTAACGTGGTTCGGCCAATAAGCCTACGTCCACGGGAGAGAATAATTTCACTATGAAAACGGATTTTTACAGAGAGGTGCACACGGAGATTTTTACAGAGGAATGGGTTCACCCTTTGCCCTCTTGGTATCCCTATTTATAGGAAATTTTAGGGTCTGATTTTCAACCCGTTTTACACAAAGTCAGTGGTCGGTGGCGGTGGTCGACGGCGGCGCCTGCCGCTGTTGAAGTCAGTAGTTGGCACCGACTGCTGCGCCCGCTACCGTTGAATACGGCGGCCGCCTAAAAATGGGGCTGGACCAACAAATCTCCCCCTCCAGGCCCATTAACTGAAGGAGGTTTCTTCATGTATGGACTTTTAGCAGAAGCCTATCCCGACCAATTCTTTGCAAATCTCGAACTTGCTCCGAGGTAATACTTTTGTCATCATATCTGAACTATTATCGTCAGTATGAATCTTCTCAAGCTCTAATGACTTCGAGTCCAAAATATCACGTATCCAATGATACCAAATATCAATGTGCTTTGACCTTCCATGAAAAGTAGAATTCTTGCTAAGGTGTATAGCACTTTGACTGTCGCAAAATAACGCATACCTCTTCTGCATAAAGCCAAGTTCGTTCACGAACTTCTTCATCCATAATAACTCTTTGCATGCTTCTGTTACAGCAATAAACTCAGCCTCTATCGTAGATAAGGCAACACACTTCTGTAGCTTTGATTGTCATGACACAGCTCCCCCTGCAAAAGTAATTAAGTAGCTTGAAGTAGATTTCCTCGTGTCAATATCACCAGCCATATCTGAATCAGTGTAGCCCTCAAGCACGGGCTTGCTTAAAGTCTACAAATCCCAAACACAACTTAGAAGTACCACGTAGATATCTCAATATCCACTTCATCGCATTCCAATGTTCTTTTCCCTGATTTGATAGAAAACGGCTCACAGTATCAAATCGCATATGTAATGTCTCTGGTCCTAGTGCATACCATGGCATACATAAGATCGCCAATGACAAGCATAAGGAACATCTTGCATGTATTCCTTCTCAAAGATCACTGCTGGAACTTGATTCTTACTAAGCTTAAAATGAGTAGCAAAAGGTGTACTAACCACTTTAGCTTTATCCATGTGAAATCGTTGAAGTACCTTTTCTATGTACTTCTCCTGAGACAGCCATAACCTCTTATTCCTCCTGTCACGAAAGATAGAAATCCCGAGAATCTGTCTCGCGGGTCCTAAGTCTTTCATAGCAAAGACTTTGTTCAGCTCCTTCTTTAACTGATTGATCCTTGAAGAGCTTCTTCCAATAATAAGCATATTGTCGACATAGAGTAGCAAGATGATGAAATCATCTTCTAAGAATCTCTGCACAAACACACAGTGATCTGAAGTAGTCTTTCGATAACCCTGTTGGGTCATAAACCGCCGAACTTCCCCGTACCACTGCTCCTGAGCCTCGCTTTAAGTCATACGGACTCTTCTTCGCCTTGAGACATACTTCTCTTTGCCTTTAGCAACAAACCCTTCTGGCTGCTCCATATATATCTCCTCCTCTAAGTCACCGTGGAGGAACGCTGTCTTCACATCAATCTGCTCAACCTCCAGATCAAGGTTTGAGGCTAAACCCAATACAACTCGGATTGAAGACATTTTAACAACAGGAGAAAATATCTCCTCGAAATCAACACCTTTTCTTTGACCAAAGCCTTTCACGACAAGTCTAGCTTTGTATCATGGTTGTGAAGTGTCACCTTCGTACTTCACCCTGTATATCCACCGATTCTTCAAAGCTTGTCCCCTCAGGTAATCTTACCAAATTTCAAAAGTGTGGTTGTCTTGTAAGGATTTCATCTCATCCTTCATAACCGCAATCCACTCGCATTCTCTTCACTTCAGTACCACTGTAGGCCTCGTGTTCTCCCCGTCGGTGAGGAGTACGTACTCATCCGATGAATATCGAGTGGAGGGTTGACGATCTCTCGAACTCCGTCTCAATGAAACCGCCTGGTTCCTCGCAGGAACCTCCGCCGAATATCATTAACCTCTCGACTAAACATCCATGTCTTCAGCTTCATGTTCTCCTCACCGATTATCTTGAACATCAACTGGAGCACCACCATGGTCATTTGCCATCTACACTTGGCGTATGTGAAACAGAACCGGATCTAAATGCCGTCGTGTCGAACTCTGAGTTTCTGATACTTTGGCTTTGTCGATGTGTTCAATGGTTTGGTCTTCCATAAAAACCACATCATGACTTCTAACCAGCTTCTTTGCAACAGGATCATATACCAGAATCAAACTCATCTTGCCCATAGCCGATGAAAATGCATTGTTTGCTCTTGACGTCTAGCTTGGACCTCTCATCCTTAAGTATATGTACAAATGCTTTGCACCCAAATACCCGCAAATGATCGTAAGAGACATCTTTTCCATACCATAGCCTGTCAGGAACATTTGCATTCAAGGCAACTATTGGAGATAGGTTAATAACATAGAGGTCAGCCGTGTATGGTACCACCCCATGAACCTGGCAAGGCTTTGCTTCAGAAAGCAAGCATCTGACCCTCTCCATCAATGTCCTGTTCATCCTCTCTGCTAAACCATTTAGCTGAGGAGTCTTCGGAGGAGTTCTTTGATGTCTGATCCCTTGCTTTTTACAATAAGCATCGAAAGGTCCACAGTACTCGCCACCGTTGTCTGTGCGAATGCATTTTAGTTTCTTCCCCGTTTGCCGCTCAACAGAAGCTTGAAACTCTTTAAACTTGTCAAGCACCTGATCCTTAGTTTTCAAAACATAGACTCAGAGTTTCCTGGAATAATCATCAATAAATGTGACAAAATATAATGCACCACCAAATGTGCGTACCTTCATACGACCGCATACATCTGAATGTACCAATTCAAGCACGCCTGGCTTTCTGGAAGAATGATGGCTTTTGAAGGAAACTCGTTGCTGCTTCCCGGCAAGACAATGAGCACATTTGCTTACCTTTGTAGCTTTGAGCCACGAAAGCAAATTCTTCTGACTGTGACAACCTGGTCCTTTCTCACTCATGTGACTGAGCCGCCATGCCACAACTCAAGAACCGAAACATCAATCGCGTTCACGAGTTAATAGGAATCGAAGCTTGCATCACATACAGCAAGCTAGATGATTTCTTCTCTCAGCCACAAGCGCTCCCTTATAGCGCTTCCACTGTCCATCGCAAAAGGTACTACAGTACCCATCATCATCAAGCTTTCCGGCTGATATTAAGTTCAACCGGATATCTGGTACATGTCGAACGTCCTTGAGAATCAACCTTGTTCCGTTGTTGGTGTCCAAACAGACGGATCCGATACCAACAACCTTTGACAGCCCATCGTTACCCATCTTCAACACTCCAAAGTCACCAGGAGTGTACGAGGTGAAAAACTCCCTCCTCGAGGTAACATGAAAAGAAGTACCACTGTCAACAACCCATCCAATCTCATTGGAGGCTAGGTTGATTTCATTTTCATCACAGACGACAACAAGGCCTAAAGTAGTGGCAGCTACACGATCATTCCCCTCATCATTTCTTCTCTCCTACTTGGCATTCTCTGTTTTGTTCTCAGCTTTCCACTTGTAACACTGCCTTTTAATGTAACCCTTCTTGCCACAATAATTGCATTCCAGATTCTTGTATCTGGACTTAGATTTACTCCTGCTTCTATTATTCCTCTCCTGTCCTTTGATCTTGCTTCTCCCTCGATTTTCTGAGATCAAAATCTTAGATTGTGATGTGGTGACAACTTGAGCTCGTCGTCTCATTTCTTCATTTAGAACTGCGCTTCTCGCAGATTCCCATGTCATAGCACCACCTGGAGCAGAATTAGCTAGAGAAACACGAAAATTTTCCCATGAGTCAGGCAGAGTATTTAAAAGCCATAAACCCATGATATCATCGTCAAACCTGACGCCAACATCGGATAGTTGCTGAAAGCATCCGGTCAATTCATTCAAGTGGTCGGAAATAGAACTCCCTTCTTTGTATCTCAAGTGCATCGCTTGATTAAGTAGGAATAACTTATTATTCCCTGTTCTCGACGCGTACAAGGTTTCTAATTTGATCCATAGAGTTCTAGCATGTATTTCATTTTGAATATGATTCAAAACATTATCTTCTACCCATTGTCGAATAAAACCACATGCCTGTTCGTGTTCAAAAGCCCACTCTTCTTCGGACTTATCTTCCAGTTTTTGAGTAGCAAAAATAGGTAGATGTAATTTCTTCACAAAAAGAAGATCTTTCATTTTTCCCTTCCACTTGTGATAGTTAGTACCATTTAAGCAAATCATTTTGCTCATGTTTGCCTCCATAAGTAAAGAAAGAGTACTTACAGCAATTTCAGGAGAAAATCTTGCAAATTTGAGAACACCAACTGCGTTTGCCAAGAACCGTCTATCCCCTTGAAAACCTGCCAAAAATAGGTCTACTCAATCGAATCATCATGCAACTCGTTACTATTGCAACTCAGCCTATTGCCAGACTCGAACCGTTGCAACCCGACGTTGCAAGTATACACGCCACTGCTCAACTCGGCCATCGTGCAAATGCGCTACTATTTGCACTGCATCGTTACAACTCTATACCGTTGTAACTCCGTACTTTCATAAAACTCGAACCGTTGGAACTCGCCCGGTACGTGCCAACTCAAGCATCAGAGTAGTAATATAGCAATCACTGTAGCTGACAGTAATGATGATGCTTTTACTGTAGCAACATGATAACGTGCTTTTCACTGTAGCAGCAATGATGATACTGTAGCAACTGTAGCAGGAACAGTTTTCTTCCTCCTCTCGACCGGCGGAACTGCAAATCCGTTTTAGCCTCGTTTCACGTTGTAACCGAGCAGAGCCGATACCACTTGTTGGGGATTTTCAGTCCCCGCCCAAGATCATACACACAAAAACACAGAGTTTAACGTGGTTCGGCCAATAAGCCTACGTCCACGGGAGAGAATAATTTCACTATGAAAACGGATTTTTACAGAGAGGTATACACGGGGATTTTTACAGAGGAATGGGTTCATCCTTTGCCCTCTTGGTATCCCTATTTATAAGGAATTTTAGGGTCTGATTTTCAACCCGTTTTACACAAAGTCAGTGGTCGGTGGCGATAGTCGACGGCAGCGCCCACCGCTGTTGAAGTCAGCAGTCGGTGGCAGCTGACTACAGCGCCCACCATAGTTGAAGTTAGCAGTCGGCACCGACTGCTATGCCCGCCACCGTTGAATACGGCGGCCACCTGAAAATGGGGCTGGACCAACAAGATAGCCGTGATAAATGTTGGAGAAGGGGACCGTCGCCATGCGATGCAGGTGCGCTGTCAATGAGCTGAAGAAGAAGATGGAACGAGGAGAGAGAAGGGAGACAAGCACTAGGCAAGAGAAGAGACGCCTACCGTTTACATTATTTTAATACCCCCGTTAGCGGCGGCAATAAAAGCAGCCTGATTTTCCTGTGAAATTTATTTTTTATCTTAGCCAATCGGACCGCACCTGCACTTCCAAGCCTCCAGGAAAATGTAGAAAACAAAAAAAATGTTAAAGAAAAGAATAGTTAGAAGTTATCTGCCAAAAATATATATATATAAGACAAAGATTATGAGCCAATTAGTAAAAATGTACTTTTATTTTTTAAAAATAAAGTAAATAAAAAAATACCACATAGCAAAACAATACATATTTTAGAAGTTTTAAATTTATTTATTTTATATTTAAAATAATAAATTATTACTTATTTTTATAAAAATAAAAAATCCCACTTAATTTAGTGGTTTGAATCAGGAAACAAATGGGTCACCCATGCTTCAAATGAGATAAATTACTAGTCTCCTATCATAAGAAGGTGTAGCTATTTCCCCCAAGGAAATAGAATTTTAGCCTTTACTCCTACATTCTTGCCAATACATAAGGCATTCGTGCGAATATCAACTTTCTTAATTTAACGTGCTTGGGCAATAATTCAAGCAGTTCCAGTGGCCTAGCTACTCCAAATTTCAATACGAGGCATGGAAGGCAAGACGTTGGCATGGTTGTACCGTACATTTGCCAAATATTAGGGCTAGATTGTTATCCACCCCCTAACATACAAGCAGATACTGCTAGTGCCATGAATTCCCAAAAAGTAACGATAAGACCTCCAACCTACGTGTCAAAAGGGACCAGACGCAACCCAATCAGAGGCAACTTCTGTGATGTAGATAGGCTTTTGGAGTGCATGGTTGCCACATGGACTCATCATCAAGACCTTATCCCAATTAGGGGTTGGCTACATGAATCTTATTCTTCCATTCTACTCTATTAAATATCATGACTTCATTTAGTCCCAAAGTTTTTAAATCTTTCCTCACCACTTCTATCCACGTTCTTTTGGGCCTTCCCCTTGCCCTTTTAGAACCTTCAACTTGTATTGCCTCACTCCTTCTAACTTGTGCAGTTGTTGGCCTCCTTCGAATATGTCCAAACTATCTAAGTCTAATCTCCTTCATCTTATTACCTATTGGTGCTATCCCTAAATTTCCTCTAATATTTTCATTTCTAATTCTATCATTTCTTGTCTTACCACTCATCCATCTCAACATCCTCATTTCTGCAACACTCAGCCTATGAGTATGATGTTCCTTAACTGCCCAACACTCTGATCCATAGAACATGGTCGGCCTTATAGCCATCCTATAGAATTTTTCCTTTAGTTTGAGTGGCACCCGCCGATCACATAAAACACTCGATGCACATCTCCATTTGTTCCAACCCGCTTGGATTCTCTGGGTAACCTCCCTCTCAATTTCTCCACTCTCATGGATTAATGATCCTAAGTATCGAAAGTGGTCTCTCATGGGGACCTCTTGGTTATCAATCTTAACTGGTGCTCCACTCCTCTCCTTGCTAAAATTACATTCCATATATTCTGTCTTAGTTCGGCTAATTTTAAATCCTTTCGATTCTAATGCTTCTCTCCATAGCTCTAGCTTTATATTTACACCCTCCCTCGTCTCATCAAGTAGGACTATATCGTCTGCAAATAGCATGCACCAGGGAATCTCCTCATGCAAATGTTTTGTTAACTCATCTATAACTAATGTGAAAAGGTATGGACTCAATGCGGATCCTTGGTGCAATCTGATAGTGACAGGAAAATCACCAGTCACGCCACTAGTGGTCTTAACATTTGTTACTGCTCCCTCATACATATCTTTAATTATGTCTATATACCCCTGTGAAACCCCTTTAACACCCAACACCCTCCATATTAACTCTCTAGGGACTCTATCATAAGCTTTCTCTAAGTCAATAAAGACCATGTGTAGGTCTTTTCTCCTCTCCCTATATTTCTCTACTAATTGTCTTAGTAAGAAAATAGCTTACATGGTAGACCTCTCAGGCATAGAACCAAACTGATTCTCCGATACACTTGTTTCATGTCGTAGCCTCTTCTCAATCACTCTTTCAAAAAGTTTCATGGTATAGCTCATAAGTTTGATCCCTCGATAATTAGTGCAGCTTTGAATGTCTCCTTTATTCTTATAGATTGGTACAATAGAGCTTTTCCCCCACTCATCAGGCATTTTCTTTGATTTTATAATCTTGTTAAACAACTTGGTCAACTAAACTACCTCAATATCTCTCATATACTTCCAAACCTCTATTGGTATACCATCAGGCCCCATGGCCTTTCCTGATTTCATCTTTCTCAATGCCTCTTTTACTTCAAGCATTCTAATCCTACGTTCATATCTATAATATCTAGTGTTATTTATATTTATAGTATTTTCAATCCCTATATTCTCAGGGCCATTGTCATTTAACAATTTTTGAAAGTATATTTTCCACCTTTGTTTGATCTCATCATCTTTGACTAATACCCTTTGATTATCGCTTCTAATGCACCTAACATGCTCTAAGTCCTTACCCTTCTGTTCTCTTATTTTTGCAAGTTTAAACACATCTTTCTCACCTTCTCTTGTTCCTAGTCTATCATAGAGCTCATCATATACTTTAAGTTTAGCCTCACTTACTATTCTCTTAGCAACGTTTTTAGCATTCTTATATTGTTCATAGTTTTCATTATTTCTAATCTTCTACTATGCTTTAAAATGCATTCGTTTTTCTTTAATAGCTTTTTGCATTGTTTCATTCCACCACCATGTTTCCTTTGCTAATAGCCTTTTACCTTTAGATACTCCTAAGACATCTTTTGCCACTTTCTTAATGGACTCAGCCATATTAGTCCACATGGTATTTACTCCTGTTTCATAGTTCCAATTTCCTTTTACCATTAACTTATTTTTGAATGAGGTTATTTTCTCTCCTTTTAAGTTCCACCACTTAGTTTTTGGATGTGTATTAAGTTCAGTTCTTTTACTCCATCTTTTGATATGAATATCCATAACCATTAACCTATGTTGTGAGGTTATACTCTCATCAAGTATTACCCTACAATCCTTACATATAGATCGTTCATTATTCCTAAGTAGAAAAAAGTCTATTTGGCTTTTATGAAGTCCACTTTTAAAGGTTATTAAGTGTTCATCCCTCTTCTTAAAGAGTGTATTTACAATGGATAGGTTATATGACAAAGCAAAATCGAGGATATTCTCCCTCATCTCGTTTCGTTCACCTATACCATACCCTCCGTGTATTCTATCATATCCTTCCTTATCTTTTCCTACATGGTCATTTAAGTCTGCTCTTATAAATATCCCCTCAGTATTGGGAATTTCTTGCATGACTCCCTCCATATCTTCCCAAAACTGTCTCTTAATTATATCTTGTAGTACTACTTGTGGTGCATATGCACTTATAATATTTATAATCTGCTCTCCTAGAATCATTTTTATTATTATAATTCTATCACTGATTCTTTTAACGTCCACAACTTTATCCTTTAATTCCTTATCCACTATTATTCCTACGTCATTTCTATTATTTTCCTTTCCTACGTACCATAATTTATACCCATCTATTTCTCTAGCTTTAGCCCCTTTCCACTTGGTTTCTTGGATACAAGCGATGTTGACTCTCCTACGTTTCATCGTGTCTACTAACTCCAAACTCTTACCTGTCAGTGTCCCTATATTCTATGTAGCAATGCGAATCTTATGTTTTGGAGATACCCTATTTATTATCGCCTTTCTCCACATGGACTCAAACTGCATATTTGTTTCGATATGAGGGTAGATGGATTGATAATAAAGAATTTCCAGTTCTCGTTCTTTCCAGCATCTGCCCCTTGGTTTTGTTCAATTCCTCCCATTCTCTCCAGCCAGTCTAGTATCAATGGCAACTCTTTTTGCAACTTGTATCAGGTTCGGCTCATCCATAAAGCAAGACAGCCAGAGTAAGGTGAGAATTTCCGCAGTTTCTTGCATTTCTCCCGGAATTTGAGCAAATTTAGAGATGGTTGTTGTTTTTGGCTTCTGAGTAGTTGAATGAGCCTTACACGATTTTTTTCCTGTCTGCTCCTGGACTTGCCAGATCGATTTTCGACAGTTATTGTTAGATCCAGTTACATTTCGAATTTCAGAGAATATGGTAGCCAAATGCTTTAATTTTTTTCTCCTTTTTTTTCTCTTTTGACTTGAGCACTGATTCTGATTCTCTGTCTCTTCAGCTTTGGTTAAGTACTCCTTTAGGTGCTGCTATTTGCATGCACAAGTTCAACTTTTTCTTTCCTTGTTCTCTAACATCTAGATATTGAAGAACTGAAGCTAGTGCGTTCATGCAACTGTAATTATCTTATTTACACTGAGTTTATTTCGAATTCTTGAATTTGATGTGTGGTTTCAGCCCCCGAAACTGTGATTTTAAGGAGGCGTAAATGTCTGTCTCTGACGATTCGCCCTGTCTGGATTTGGAATCTGTTATATTTGCATGAATCTGGATGTTGCATTTCAAGATGGAGTGTGAAAGTAAAGTATGTGTTTTCCGGTTTCTTTCTGATTCGAATAATGAAGAAACATCCTGTTTTTCTTAGTTGATCAATGCCACTAATTTCTCCCTCAGCTCGAGCTTCACTAGATTCCGCGTCTATAACATCCATAAGCTCAATAATTTTGCCGATTGAATGGAAGTTCGACAAGTTGTAGAACTTTGCTTACATTGGAGCTTCAGTTTTCTTTTGCCCAAATTTGATGAGGAAATTACCAGAATTTGAACAGCAACTCAAAAGTGAAACAGAGAAAGAATGTCAGAGCTTGTTAACGGAGTGATAGATAAGGTGCGGGATTGGAAGCCTGTATGTTGAAGAAATTTAGGGTTAGTGATAACGAAGATGTTATGCCGTGAACAGGCTGATGTTTTGTCGTGTCTTGGATCCTTTTGTTTCTAATTTCTTCTCCATTTGTTTATATTAGTGTCAAAGATCTTTTGTATGAGAAAACCATTTCCACGCTTTCAAAATCATTTTATCTGGAAACTACTAGGTGCTTTCTTCGTTGCCTTCTCTAGGAGATAAACACGAGAATTTGTACTCCAGCGTTTGAGTAAGGGAAATTTGTCGCCTGGCAATTCCAACTGCTTTAACTATTGTATACGCAAATAGACACAAATCTGTATGTATTAGGTGCTTCATGAAATCATTCTAGTTAGTGATCTTTGCTCTGGAGCTTCAGACTAGTGAAGTGCTTTTTGTAGTGCTTGATACTGGGATGCTTTTCACGATACCCTGAATTTAACTCGTCTTAAGCATTATGACTCGGTAGCGGAAAATGGGCGGGTTATAAAGTCCAGAAAGAATGGTTGTAAAATAATATCCTCTTGGAGGGTTAAGATCATCCAATTGGAAATCGAAGATGTGGCCCAACATGTACTTTAATGTGTGGGATTTGTGTAATGATTTATAGGTTCAAACACCATATTCCCAACTCTAAAGAATGATTATTTTTTATTTTTTATTTTCCTCATAAGGACCTTAAGACATAATTGTTAAAAGTCAGAAGGTACGTATGTCCCATAATTCCTTATGTACACTTAATTGTTAAAAGGGTTAAGATCATCCCTAGTTTGAGTACGATGTTCGGCAGAAACGATTAACTTTAACAAGTTCCGCAGGTACCTCAAAGATTTTATGGCTTGAAACTGGTCTCCTCGCGTGCTGTAAAGAACGAGAGTTTCCCTTCTTTGAGGTCCTCACACTACCGTATCTCCTGCGCGGTACTCATTCCTGTCTCCCCGACAATTTGTTGACTTCTTTGTAACAAGATCATTTGAACTGAAAATACAGTGTGATGGTTTTGTTAACGAGGAATTTTAAAACTGGGGTGGCAGGCTAAACCTGGGACAGTGGTAAAGGTCTGTGAGATTGTAAGAAAGCAGCTCGCATTGCCAACTGATTCTTCCCTTGCACCAGAATCGAATTTGTCTGAGAGACTTTGATTTCTTTCTTTCAAGCTGTTTGGCATTGGTATATTATAATCCGTGGTCCACCCCTTTTCGGGACCCCTCATAGGCGGGAGCTCCCTTGATAGTAATTTTATTGGTAGTGATATTCTCTCCTGCCATTTGCAGACACAAAAATTAAAAAAGGATTATTCAAAAACAAACAGCTAATTGTTTTTGGGTAAATGCATTAGCGGGTTTTGAAGATTTTCCTGTTCATGATTAAACAATTTTTGGGCCCGATTCTCCGATAGTTGAAAATTTTTATCTGCATTTGAGGCTACAAATTGCAGGGCATTTTTTCATTGATAATTAAGTTCCTGGTTTGTTATTCTCGGCCTAAAATCCTCAGACATCCTTTTTTTTATTTGGTATGGCTACAACAAAAGCTGGATAGACTTCTGTATGAATTTGTTACAGATACAAATATTGTTGGCCACTTTCTATGAGCTTAAGCTTTTAGGTTTAATCGATTATGATATCAGAGCTCTATTGATCCATGCAAAAAAGCTAAAAACATGCCTTCCATGTGAAGACGTGGTGCCTTTGAGATATAAATATTGTTGGCTCACTTCCTCTAGCCTAAGCTCAAGTCCAACGGTAAGCTAAGAGAATAAATGATTGTTCGTAGAATAAAGGGTTGTCCGTTGTTAATTAACTTTAGCTGCGATTCAAGGCTGCTGACGGGAGGAAAGAAAATTACTCTCCGTGCATAACTTAATCTTCACATTCTATTTCTGGTGTCAAACTGCACTTTCTTTGTTGTTACCAAATTTCTCACTTTCCCACATGCAAAAGACTTCTCATTATTTTGTATGACGGTAATTTCCAGGTAGAGATAGTCATGGGACTTGAGGAAGAGTTCGGGATTAACGTAGAAGAAGAAAGCTCCCAGAACATAACGACGGTCCAAGAAGCGGCTTACTTGATAGAAAAGTTGGTTCAGAAGAAAGAAGCGGCCGCTTAAAGAAAAACGAAGAAGAAAGAAAAATTGAGCAAAGTTTTGGATGGTTGAAGGGTTGATTTATGAGACTAATTACGGTTTCAATTTCCTACCCAGTTTTTGTCTTGATTAGAAGACAAAGCAAATATTTGATATAGGAAACTTTTTATGCGAGCATGAATTCTTGTTGTCTGTTAGGCTCTGGCTTTCTTTTTGGGTCCATACTCATATAAGGTAGCAGTGCTGTTTCAATTATCTCATCATTTACTTGTTAATTTTCTTGAGCTTTTACATTATAAGTTTCTCTTATTAATCAAACAACCATTACCCATTTTAGCCCTACATTTATCTATAATCTATTATTTTGAAAATATGTAGAGATGGTTGGAGAAATAAGTATGACCAATATAGTTAAGGATCAAAACGCTTCAAAGAAGAAAGATTCAAAAGTAGAAAATTGCTATATTCAAAGTCAAGTGAAAAAGAAAAGAAAGCCGGGCAAAAGAAAATGTTTATTCTCATGTATAGAAAGGAAATTATGAATACATTATTAGAAGAAATTTATATATTTTTCATGTATCTTTCCTTACCTTTATATCAATTTCTTTTATAACCATGCCTTAAGCATTATATTTTATCTTAATAAAAGACCTAACTTGATATCAGGAGTAGCATTACTTGGATGTGGTCATGAATGAGTATGAATTTTGATTAAGTGTAATGTTCTTAATAGTTGGTATCCTTTTTCATGAGGATATTTATTAGTTTTTTTCTAATTTACTATTTTTATGTATAAAATGAACTAGATAATTTGGCTTTAAAATATATTATTCAACTCACATATTGATCAGAGTTTTTATTACTCACGTATGACTGACTTCTCTTTGAGTGTCAATTATATCATGTGAATTTGAAGTTAGAAAACTTTTATATCATAATTTAAGTAGTAGTTTACTTAGAGATTGATAATTGTGTATATATTGGCTACATTTATATACTCACGTTCATAAGTAAAGAAAATTCTTTAAGAAAAATGAAGGAATTTAAATGAATATTTTTTTAAATATTTGTATATCATTTTTAGAAACACTTATAAGACTATAACTCATCCACTAAAGACAACCTATGGGTTTAAAGGCATGCTACATTGTGACACCTGAGTTTTAACACACACACGTGTTTATATATGTAGTCGAGATCCTTAGTTTAAAAAATATATAAAAAATTAGTTAAATGAAAATAATATTTCAAAAGACAACTTTGTTTTCAAAACACCAAAAATCATACATCCCACAGAACAAAACAAAAAACAAAGATAACCCTGAAAATATAATAGGTATCAAGAGACTCATACCCCAAGGTTAACCAACTTGACTATTTGAAAACTCTGTCTTTCTTACATACACAATAATAATAAAACAAAACTAAGAAAGTGACATGGCCCAAGATATATCCATTAATAACCTTATCACTCTACAATGAGATGTCCACATGATCCATAACATATACATATATATATATATAATGCCCCATTTATAATCTTAAAAGTAATGTTCTGACGATCACGTACATCAATGGAATCGCCTTTGTGATGAGCTAAACGTCATTGCTGCTCTTATTTGATCTCTGGTTGCTGTCCCTTTCAACTATCTTGCTTTATATATGAGGCATTGCAAAATATCACAATGTCTCAGTAAGCTATTATTTGTGTAGGTTCATAAATATAATATTAACTTAAAATAATTGCATATGATATGTGGGCTAAGTAACAAAATCTCAAGAATGTAATAAACAACTTTCTCATGTAAAGAGTGCTAGCCTGATTTCTAGTATAAGAATAAATAATAGTAAGATAAATCATGCAAAGCATATCAAACCAATCACTATGACATGAAATAATACAAGGCATTAAGGCTCGTGAATATATCAATACAGAGTATATAAAAACTCAAGAATATCCCAAATAAATATGTATGTCATGAATGAGGGGCACCATAACACACATGTTCTACAAGTGTACCATACACTAGAATGTTTGGTCATAAGTACTCATACTACTCTTCCAGGCATCGTCACACTGTGGGTCCATGGGGATATGTCTATCCTAGTGTGCTTACAATGCACAAAAACACAGGACAACCTACAATGATAATCAACTCCCGACCCTATCAAACTAACACTCCCCATTGACATTGAAATGGGATACTAAATGTTCGTTACACATGGAATGGACTACCAATGATACCACTCCTTATGAAGTTTGCCCTTCTATGGGGCGAGTGCCTATCATATCACAAAGTCATTGGGCTAGTGGCCAACCCTAAATCCCTCATAGCATAGCATTTGCTAGGTAGAAACTCTTGTCGAAAGTATGCAAAATTCACAAAAATTGCTCAATAACTCAAAGTCAAGGGATGAAAACAAAATATTTGATGTACAAAAAATCTATAAGCACCTATGGTTCACCATCCTAGAGCACTACCCATCTCTTAGGGTCAATCTCTTAACTACCAACCACCAAGCCTCCTTACAGGTCTTTAAATAAATATAAGCGATAAAACAAAACATTTGGATTTCTCAATATACAATAGCAATATTGTCACAAACTAGTGTTTTCTATGGGCAATGAAATTATATTCAAAATCATATACTTTCAATATCTCTTATGAAATATAATTAGCTATACAACGAAAGTTATGTGTTCTTGGAAACATGAAAATCAAAGTGCTTATGCACGTGTGTAATATGTGCATATTGGATAATAGCCTCAACGACGTCATCCTGGAAAAATACATGTACACAATATTCATTTATAAATGTGGAACCATTATGATGATAATCCATGATTTTAATAGAAAACATGCTAATATTAAATGTTATTACCGACCTCAATAAGAGAAAAATCCTTTAGAATATGCAACCTCTCTAATCCATACAACTTGTGTATCTATAGATCATATGTACTATACATCATCACTTACTACTTTATGTTTATCATTTCTAATATATATGGCCTCAGGTCATCCCTAATTTAAGTGATTTGGTGTTCACTCATTTCTGATTATGAATTCAATTTTGTAAATCTTTTGTCTGATCTTCATATCTTGGTCATCTATCACATATCAATGGTCCAAATTGGTCAATTTATCTCCATGCACATTGATCCGTGAATAGTCCTCTCATTTCAATAGTTAGTCCATCAATATCAAGGTCGAATCTGATCTTGATCAGTCAGATCAATGGTTCTAATTATGTCTACGTTTTAATCTTACTAAATTTGATGTTACAGTGATGATCTAATAGCTAGATTGGTTTAATCATCCATTTTAAGGCTTAACTTAACTTGATTGCATGTATTTTTCAGTTTTCCTATAGTCCATTTGTCTCTTACTAACTCCAGCTCAAATCTGATGTTCAAATCCTTCTTTGATCAGTCAGATCTATGTTTTTTTATTATTCTGACGTCTAATCCTACTCGATCCAGAGTTTTTGGAATGATATAACCATTAGATCAATCTCATTACTAACTTAGGTGGCTTGATCGTCTATGTTTGGGTCTGATATGTCTTAATCGTACATACCTGCAGTGTTTAATAAGATCCAATTGTGTTTTAGTTAATTGATTAATCCAATTATGATTGACCAGATCCATGGTTTTTACTTTATTCAATGGTTCATATTATAATTTAAGTTTATTTGGATGATCTAACTATTAGATCGGTCTATTTACTTTACCAGATCACCTAATTGATCAATTTCTAAGGTTTGATCGCTTTTGATCTAATAGATCTAAGCTATTCTATGATTTTTGGTCATTGTTTAGTTCAGGACATGCTATGATCTTAAATTTAATTGCATAATTAGTTCATGTCGATGAAACAACGGATGTCTCATATCAAATTTTGGATTTATATAACCTCTTGAATTGGAGATTTTTAGTTTCAGATTGATTTGAATGGTCTGCATTAAATCTATATAAAATATATCAGAAGAAAAAACAGCATTACAAGGACACACTGTCCAAATGCATAGGGGACATCACGTCACCAGGACGGACCTGGGTGCGTCACGAGCACCACGATGCATCTGGGCATCCCGTGTCTCCTGCGGGCGACGCACGCATGCTCCCGTGTCAGCACACCGGGCGTGTACGTTTCCCAAGAGCATTCGCCCATGCATCTCGATTGCAGGGACCAGCGAGTTGGTGAATGGTCCGATCATGATGGTCCGTTCACCCACCCTTCCTCCATATCCATGGTTGGGATTTTGTCCGATTTACTTTGTGCCAATGGGGTTTT
This sequence comes from Warburgia ugandensis, assembly GCA_035236585.1. Taxonomy (NCBI): domain Eukaryota; kingdom Viridiplantae; phylum Streptophyta; class Magnoliopsida; order Canellales; family Canellaceae; genus Warburgia; species Warburgia ugandensis. The sequence continues at coordinate 85,423,046 of CP141130.1, read as the reverse complement.
AGGATTTTGGGGTCCGCAATTACATTCGATTGCTCGAATCTCCCATCCAAGTCATCCTTATTGTAGTTTCAGACTGCACTAGTCAAATCCGTTCTTCGATGGATCGCCAACCGGGAAATCGGGAAGAGCAAAAAAAGAGAACCAGAGGGGAGGAGAAGGAGGTTACCTAGTTGGTCGTGCGTCGCCGTAGCACTTTGGAAAGAGGTCCGAGCAAAAAGGAAACAATGGAAGAGGAGCCAACGACGGCTAGTCCTTGTGGGCTTTGATAGGAGCTTCGGTCATCAGAGGCTGCAATGGCGGAGTTGGGAGGTTTTGGGGGTTTCTTTTCTTTTTTTTTTAATTAATATTTGCAATTAATAAAGCAATCATTGTGTTTAATTCTGTGATGCTCTAATTCTGGCATTTATGGCTATTCATTTGTCTTCATATTACGTGGGTCTCACATACACTGAATTTATCATTTTATTTTTTATTAATTTATATTAAATACTATAATAATAATAAAAATTATGACTTTTTTGTTTGAACTCCAATTTTAATGTTTATAGTGTTATTATATATATATATATATTTTGTACAATTCAAATATTGAAGTCTCAGCACTTGATTTAGCCTCTATAAAAATCTAGTTCTTCTAGATTCAATTCCTTATTTAGTAAAATCTTCAATTAACATTATAAGAAATAGAGTTATACAAAATTAAGGTTATTACATGCATACACTAAATGCACACGACATCACCTGCAAAAGTAGTTAGGACGGTTAGATTTTTATTTTGTAGTCTCGCTCAGAGCCCACATGCGATGAAAAATAGGCAAGGGTTGCTAGGGCATTCTCCCAGAAGCGATGCGCTCTATCGGATCCTGGGTGTAGTGAAAAGTAGGCAAGGGCTGCTAGAGCGTCTCCTTGGAAGCGACGCGCTGCATCAGAATCCAAGTGCAGTAAAAAGTGGACATTGGTTTATGACATGGAGGTTGAGAAAGGCGATAGTAAATAGGATATTGCTAGAGCATAAGATTCGTATCGCCACATGGAATATAGGGACATTGACAGGTAAGAGTTTGGAGTTAATAGACGCGATGAAACGTAAGAGAGTCAACATAACTTGTCTCCAAGAAACCAAGTGGCAAGAGGCTAAAGCTAGGGAAATAGATGAGTATAAATTATGGTAAGTAGGAAAGGAAAACAACAGAAATGGTGTATGAATAATAATGGATAAGGAATTAAAGGATAAAGTTGTGTACATTAAAAGAATCAGTGATAAAATTATAATAATAAAACTAGTTATAGGAGAGTAGATTATAAATGTTATAAGTACATACTCACAACAAGTAGGGTTACAAGATATAATAAAGAGACAGTTTTGAGAAGATATAGAGGGAGTCATGCAAGAAATTTCTAACACTGAGGGGATATTTATAGGAGCAGACTTAAATGATCATGTATGAAAAGATAATGAAGGATATGATAGAATACACAAAGGGAATAGTATAGGTGAACAAAATGAGATGAGGGAGAATATCCTCGATTTTGCTTCATCATATAACCTATCCATTGCAAGTACACTCTTTAAAAAGAGGGATGAACGCTTAATAACCTTTAAAAGTAGACTTCATAAAAGCCAAATAGACTTTTTTCTACTTATGAATAATGAATGATCTATATGTTATAAAGCAATGGCGAAGTTGGGAGGTTTTGGGGTTTCTTTTTCTTTTTTTAATCAATATTTGCAATTAATAAAGCAATCATTGTGTTTAATTCTGTGATGCTCTAATTCTGGCATTGATGGCTATTCATTTATCTTCATATTACGGGGGTCTCACATACACTGAATTTATCATTTTATTTTATTTTATTAATTTAAATTAAATACTATAATAATAATATTATGACTTTTTTGTTTGAACTCCAATTTTAATGTTCATAGTGTTATTTTATTTTATTTTATTTTGTGTACAATTCAAATATTGAGGTCTCAGCACTTGATTTAGCCTCTATAAAAATCTAGTTCTTCTATATTCAATTCCTTATTTAGTAAAATCTTCAATTAACATTATAAGAAAGAGAGTTATACAAAATTAAGGTTATTACATGCATACACTAAATGTATACGACATCACCTGCAAAAGTAGTTAGGATTGTTAGATTTTTATTTTGTAGTCTTGCTCAGAGCCCATGTGCGATAAAAAATAGGCAAGGGTTGTTAGGGCGTTCTCCCAAAAGCGACGTGCTCTATCGGATCCTAGGTGTAGTGAAAAGTGGGCAAGGGCTGCTAGAGCATCTCCTTGGAAGCGACAGGCTGCATCAAAACCCAAGTGCAGTGAAAAGTAGACATGGGTTCATGATATGGAGGTCGAGAAAGGCGATAGTAAATAGGATATTACTAGAGCATAAGATTCATATGGCCACATGGAATATAGGGACATTGATGGGTAAGAGTTTGGAGTTAATAGATGCAATGCAACGTAAGAGAGTCAACATCGCTTGTCTCCAAGAAACCAAGTGGAAAGGGGCTAAAGCTAGGAAAATAGATGAGTATAAATTATGGTAAGTAGGAAAGGAAAACAACAGAAATGGTGTAGGAATAATAGTGGATAAGGAATTAAAAGATAAAGTTGTTGTAACAGCCCAAGGGCTCCACAGCAACGATATTATCCCGGTTAACTTGAGTTTTGTTCTCACCCCGTAGGGTAAAATGCGTTGTTACTGTGAGAGACATCTCGTCTCTTATCAACCATCCAGGAACTTTCTCCCTAACGATGTGGGACTAAACTCTCAATCCCTCACCTTGCCTAGAAGCCTGCCAGCCTCAGCGCTTGCGCCTTTTGGCTGGCCCTCATTGGCCAAGGGTTCACCTCTCCCCTCCTTAGGGGACACATGACAGGCCCGCTTGCGGTTAGCCACCACACTGGGTCGGGGTCCCGCTCAAATACCATTGTAACAGGCCAAGGGCTCCACATCAACGATATTGTCTTGTTAACCCGGGTTTTGTTCTCACCCCATAGGGTAAAACGCGTTGTTGCTGTGAGAGACATCTCGTCTCTTATCAACCGTCCATGAACCTTCTCTTTAGCAATGTAGGACTAAACTCTCAGTTCCTCACCTTACCTAGAAGCCTGCCAGCCTACCAGTCTCAGCGACCCGCCTTTTGGCCCGCCCTCATTAACCCGCCCTCATTGGCCAAGGGTTCACCTCTCCCCTCCTTAAGGGACACGAGTCCCCGCGTGTCACACGCGACGAGCTCGCGTGCGGTTAGCCACCACAGTGGGTCGGGGTCCTGCTCTAATTATAAAGTGATGCCATTAGGTGATAGAATTATAATAATAAAACTTGTTCTGTAAGAGCATATTATAAATGTTATAAGTACATACTCACCACAAGTAGGGTTACAAGATATAATTAAGAGACAGTTTTGGGATGATATGGAGGGAGTCATGCAAGAAATTCCCAATACTGAGGGGATATTTATAAGAGCAGACTTAAATGACCATGTAGGAAAAGATAAGGAATGATATGATAGAATACACGGAGGGTATGGTATAAGTGAACGAAACGAGATGGGGGAGAATATCCTCGATTTTGCTTCATCATATAACATATCCATTGCAAATACACTCTTTAAGAAGAGGGATGAACACTTAATAACCTTTAAAAGTGGCCTTCATAAAAGCCAAATAGACTTTTTTCTACTTAGGAATAATGAACGATCTATATGGATTGTAGGGTGATACCTGGTGAGAGTTTAACCTCACAACATAGGTTAATAGTTATGGATATCCATATCAAAAGAAGGAAGAAAGGAAATGAACTTAATAGGTATCCAAAAACTAAGTGGTGGAACTTAAAAGGAGAGAAAATAACCTCATTCACAGATAAGTTAATGATAAAAGGAAATTGGAACTATGAAACAAAAGTAAATATCATGTGGACTAATATAGCTGAGTCCATTAAGAAAGTGGCAAAAGATGTCTTAAGAATATCTAAGGGTAAAAGGCTATTAGCAAAAGAAACATGGTGGTGGAGTGAAAAAATGCAAAAAGTTATTAAAGAAAAACAAATGCGTTTTAAAGCATGACAGAAGATTAGAAATAATGAAAACTATGAACAATATAAGAATGCTAAAAACGTTGCTAAGAGAATAGTAAGTGAGGCTAAACTTAAAGCATGTGACGAGTTCTATAATAGACTAGGAATAAGAGAAAGTGAGAAAGATGTGTTTAAACTTGCAAAAGTAAGGAAACAAAAGGGTAAGGACTTAGATCATGTTAGGTGTATTAGAAACGATGATCAAAGGGTATTAGCCAAAGATGATGGATCAAACAAAGGTGGAAAACATACTTTCAAAAATTGTTAAATGACAATGGCTCTGAGAATATAGGGATTATAAATATTATAAATTTAAATAACACTAGATATTATAAATACGTAGGATTAGAGTACCAGAAGTAAAAGAGGCCTTGAAAAAGATGAAATCAGGAAAGGCCATGGGGCACGATAGTACACCAATATAGGTTTGGAAGCATATGGGAGATATTAGGGTAGTTTAGTTAACCAAGTTGTTTAACAAGATTATAAAATCAAAGAAAATGCTTAATGAGTGGAGGAAAAGCTCTATTATACCAATTTATAAGAATAAAGGAGACATATAGAGATGCACTGATTATCGAGGGATCAAACTTATGAGCCACACTATGAAACTTTTTGAAAGTGATTGAGAAGAGGCTACGACATGAAACAAGTGCATCGGAGAATCAGTTTGGTTTCATGCCTGGGAGGTCTAACATGCAAGCTATTTTCTTACTAAGACAATTAGTAGAGAAATATAGGGAGAGGAGGAAAGAACTCCACATGGTCTTTATCGACTTAGAGAAAGCTTATGTTAGAGTCCCTAAAGAGTTAATATGGAGGGTGTTAGGTGATAAAGGGGTTTCTTATGGGTATATAAACATAATTAAAGAGATGTATGAGGGAGCAGTGATAAATGTTCAAACCACTAATGGCATGACTGGTGATTTTTCTATCATTGTAGGATTGCATCAATGATCAACATTGAGCCCATACCTTTTCACATTGGTTATAAAGAAATTAACAAAATATCTGCACGAAAAGATTCCCTGGTGCATGCTATTTGTAGATAATATAGTCTTACTTGATGAGACAATGGAGGGTGTAAACATAAAGCTAGAGTTATGGAGAGTGTAATGACCCTGAATTTTTGTAACTTATTAAGGCAAATTAATAAAGTTTGAATTTTTAGAAATTTACCAAGAATATTAGGTTATTGAAAATTTTCTTTTTATGAAAATTATATCATGAATTAAAACATATATATTATGGATGTACTTAGAAAACTGATCGAAACAACATTAAGTACGTTCAATTCTGAGTTAAAATGAAAATTCCTTAATTTTCTCCATTTGAGGGTAAAATGGTAATTTTACCAATATTCCATATCTAAGAAATAAGACCTCACTATTCATGAAGTACTTAGAAATACGATTCCAACGCCACTAAGTACGCTTGATTCTGAGTTCAGACAAATATTGCCTATTATTCTCCAATTTTTGAGTTCAAAGGGCAAAAACGTCTTTTCACATAAAAGTGGGGCCCACAAAGTGGGCCAACGTTCTAGAAGCAACAATAATTGCTCAGTGCATTATTGCTGGTAGTGGAGAATGTAGTGGAGAATGGAGAATGCACTTGTAATAAAAAAAATTCTAAAGTAATAAAATATCTTACTAAAAGAAATGATAAAAAATTCAAATTTGGCCATAAATATGTCCCAAAATTTTCCAAAATTTTTCAAAACCTTAACCACAATATTTCCAAAGCTCAAATTCTCATTCATTCCTCCCCAATCTCTATTTTTCTTATTTCTCTCTCCTCTTTCTAAGTGGAACAAGAGACCTAAATTCAATTAGGCACTCCGTTCCAGGTAGAATCTGATAAATTCCACCGTCCATAACCTCCTATACTACATTATATACAAAATTCCCAAATCAATTTCAAGATCCAACGGTTCCAACAAGAGAAAATCACAAAAAGGTGGACAATCGGGCTATATTATCATCAACCGGTAATTCTCTCAAATTGAGCATCAAATATATGTTTTTTCTCCAATCAGGTAGGTGGAACTACTTCCCATTCGTATTTATTATATTTTAGTGTAATTTTTATTTTTCTGTAATTTAATTTGAATGAAAAATGTAAAAATAAAGTAAATATCAGCCCCTTCAATTTATGGTGATAGAGAGCTCAGATGGAAATTCTGAGTTCTCCAATCAATCCAGAAGGGTCAAAAACCCCTAGGGTACAATTTTCAAGAAAATCTAACAAGGTTTGGACCCTCAATTGAGAGAGATTAATTCTGGTGGGCCCAGATCAAATCTGGACCCTATGAACGGTTGAAAACTTCAATTTAAGATTGTGGAGTCATATGAACTCCAAATTGAGATCAGAAAGAAGCTATGAAAAGCTTGTAATGTCTAGTTTCTAATGAAGTCATAATATTTCTAAAAATTATATCTGTATTTTTCTGTATTTTTTTAAATAAGTGTCCAATTTCTAAGATCTTCAAGATCTGAGGTGATCAGATCTTGGAAATTTATTTTAGTGATGATATAATAATGTAATAAAGTAATATCTATGGTCAATTTGGACAGATCTTTGATAAAATAGGGGATCTACCCTTTATGGTAGAAAAATCCTAAAATAAAAAATAAAAAAAATACAAAGGGACCCACTTGATCAATGAGATCAAGTATGATCAGATCCTTGGGATGGATTAAAGGGATGATATTATGATGGAATCCAGTTAGATCATGGATGAAATGTGACAAAATCAAGTGGATATGATTTTTGGATCTTAATGGATTAAAAGCCCTAAAGGTAATTAAAACCCTTGATCTAAAGGAAAACACCTAAGATCTAATGGTTGGATCATATTTAAAGGTTTATAATAATCATAATAAAATTAGTTTAAATTGTCTTTTATTGGATATAGAAGTGTAAATGTGATTTATGTTTTAAGTTTTAATTGTCTTTTATTGGATATAGAAGTGTAAATATGATTTATGTTCTAAGTTAGAAAGCATGATAGTGTAATCTTTAAATTTTAGTATGATATGCCCTAAATGAGTAATTTGTTAGTAGATTTGATTATCTTAGGATCATGTTAGTGTAAATTAGGATTTAAACATGATTTCATTATGATAGAAGATGTGTTTCATAACTTAAGATCATGTTAGTTTTTATTTCACTAGCTTAAGTTACATTCATAGGAAGAATGTTAGTATATAGTTGTTAAACTTATATTTGATTTATGCTTTCAAGTTGATGAATTACTTATTGTCAAAATTTATTCAATTGTTAAGTAATTGTTAAGATATAAGGAGCATAAATCACCAAAAATGTAAACTAATGAAATATAGAAATTCATGGACAACTAAGATGAATGAATGATTTTGACTTAATAAGGGCTATAGTTAGTAGGACAATATAAGGAATGATTTATCATTTCCTTGGCCCAAAGTAGGAAAATAATGAACATCCATGGATGACATTGTGCATATCCATGGAAATTAATTAAAATCAATTAGAGAAGGGACTTAAGGTAAAGAGCTCATAGGAACCTTGTCAAAGGTTGAGCTAGTACCACTCAAAGGGACTCGAACATTGTGGTTATAGGGGGTATACAAGAGTCAAGTGCTTTTCCCTACCTCCCATTGACGTAAGAGAGGTCTAAACGCCTCCTTACATGAGGGTTCAGATTAACCACTTTTTGGAGCGTACTTTAACCTGAAGTACCGGTCATCCGAAATAAGGAGGAGTTGTCTAGTGATAGGAAGAAATAAGTTATCTTCAACTAAGTAAGACACTAACAGGTTGAATAATAATAAGAACATAAAAAGATAGCAAATTATCTAACCCTAACAAAAATAGTAAGTGAGATAAGGATGACCAAACAAGATGAGATCTTGTATGACCAAAAACAATAAGGAAAAAGAAACATCAATGTAAATTAGATTGTTATGTATGATATAGATAGTATTTGTATAGATGATATTAAACCCATTGATATATGATATTCAAGGAAGAAAGATTCAGATCATCCTACATAAGGATGATCAAAAGACCATGTAGTATGTACCTCTTGATTAAAAAATGACATTATACATATGATTTGGATGATATATGTTGATCGAGACTATGGCGCAGATTTCAAGGAGTAAGAATACCTTATTGAGGTAGGTGGATTATTAAGAATGCCTTTACATGAAGATACATGTCTAATACATGATCTTATGTTTTGAAGTATTGACATGTATGATACCAATATATTAAGGTAAATACCTCAAATTGAAATATGATCCAACCAAATGATGAGGAAAATAAGTATTAAATGGTCAAGTTGAGAATCGAGAACAACCCTAAGTGAATAGGAAAGTAGAAAATATTCCAGAATTTCTAATTAAACAGACGGATAGTCCGTGTGTATAAGTATTATTTTACATCTGTACAAGCTTGGAGGCTTGTGGTTTTGTTTTAAACGGGCATAAGCCCGGATGCTATGCTAAGAGTGTTAAGAGGGTTTGGCCACCCACTCTCTGAAACTTGATGATGTTGAATACCAAGCCTAAGAAAGGCTAAAAGTGTCGTGGGGCAATTATGGGAAGGCCACCACTGTGACAGCCATGGTCCTCACATATGGACATGGATATTGTAATTTCCACTGAGAATGGTATAAGTGGATTATTGAACAGCTTATCCCGGCGCTGACGTACGGATCGAGGCAAGCATAGTAGTCCTTGATTATTTTGCATTATGATGCATATGAAATTGGCATAGTGAAATGCCTTAAGGGATGGCACGATAAAATGCCAGGTAATTGTATATTACCAATATTTTTCCCAAGAAGGGAAAATCCCAAGATAAGTAATCGGCCGGAAATACAAATCTCCTATAATGAAAGGAGTTGATCAGTTTTATATGGAAATGATTATTGATTATTTTTACAATTTTAACGAATTTGTTCTTATATACTATGTATGTATAAAGGTGAACACAAATGATAAGGAAATGAGATGTTCATATAAATAATAGTGGCATGTGAATGTGTTTATGATAGAATAAATTATGGGATAGTTGAATATTGAGATTTTACTGTCAATAACTTACATTCTTATCCCCTACCAAGCATATTTGTCGAGATATTGTAAATGTTCAAATGTTTACAATATCTCGTATACATGAGAAGGAGACTTAGGAGCTCAAGACTTGAAGAACTAGTGAAGAATAAGTAATAAGGGTATATCCCTTGAAACATTGTATAGAGAGCATGTATTGTATTTAAAACTTTGTAATTTGAATTGTGTATTTGGACAAGTATTGTAAAGATACAATGGGTTGTGTACTGTGAACCACTGGATGGATCCTGGAAGTTTAATAAAATCATATTCCTTCAATGGAATTTTATTTTGTACACAAATTGTACTTATGTTATGTATGAAGTGGTGACTTGGGTTTTCAAAACAAGTTTTAACATAAAGGAATTTCCGCTGCTTTGTTTTGCCAAAAAAAAAAAAAAAAATTTACTAAGGGGACGCCCTTGCCTTTGAAAAATATATTATAAAATGTGTTTCAAAAACCCGGGTTGTCACAGAGAGAAGCATTAGAATCTGAAGGATTTAAAAATAGCCGAACTAAGACAGAATATATGGAATGTAATTTTAGCAAGGAGAGTAGGAGTGGAACACCAGTCAAAATTGATAACCAAGAAGTCCCTGTATAAGACCACTTTTGGTACTTAGGATCAATGATTCATGAGAGTGGAGAGATTGAGAGATTGAGAGGGAGGTTACCCAGAGAATCCAAGCAGGTTGAAACAAATGGAGATATGCATTTGGAGTTTTGTGTGATTGGCAGGTGCCACTCAAACTAAAAAGAAAATGCTATAAGATGGCCATAAGGCCGACCATGCTCTATGGATCAGAAGGAACATCATACTCATAGGATGAGCATCACAAAAATAAGGATGTTGAGATGGATGAGTGGTTAGACAAGAAAGGATAGAATTAGAAATGAAAATATTAGAGAAAATTTAGGGGTAGCACCAATAGGTAACAAGACGAGGGAGATTAGACTTAGATGGTTTGGACAAGTTCAAAGGAGACCAACAACGGTACCGGTTAGAAGGAGTGAGGCAATACAAGTAGATGGTTCTAAAAGGGCAAGGGGAAGGCTCAAAAGAACGTAGATAGAAGTGGTGAGAAAAGATTTAAAAACTTTGAGACTAAATGAAACCATAATATTTAATAGAGTGGAATGGAGGAATAAGATTCATGTAGCCGACCCCTAATTAGGATAAGGTCTTGATGATGATGAGTCTTGCTCGAAGATTAACAAAATGTAAGTCTGGGACATTTGATATATATATATACATAAATATTATATTTAATATCACTAGAATTAGTTTTTTTGACCCTTAGATTACTTAGTTTATGGTAGAATTAAGAAAATTTTACAATTTTAGTATTCTGAACCCTAAAAAGAAGATAGTATGTGATCCAAGCAAAATGAAGGGCCCACTTCTCATCAACTAAGATCAAAAGCATTTCGAAATGCTATGGGGGTGTGTATTCCCAAATGCAGAGTAGTCTTACTTTTTCACTCACTCACTTGAGTTAGAGAGAGACACAGCAATAGAAGCTACTATTTCTACCAGGAAGAGGATGCATTTCACATTTAAAAACGTATTTTTACATGACAAATTTTAAGGAGAAATAATAGGTAAAAAGGTGTGAGTTATGAGGAAGAATTACTGAAAAATCTACGACTATCTTTCATCCAAAGTTTTAAAGAAACAATGGTTAAGATCCATATTCAATTAGGGCTATGCTAGTAGTATCCTATGAGGAGTGTTTTCAATGTAAAAATCAAGAGAATGCTATGGCGGACCAATAAAAATAAAGCATGCAAGGGAAAGAGACTGGAATATCATTAGTGAAATTTTTTTTAATGGGCTGCCACCATTTTTTAAAGAGAATGTACGTTTTATGAGTGAAAATATGTTTATATGGAGAGAATACAAGCGGAGCTTGAATGGTGATGGTGGAGAGAAATATTTAAGGAAGCTACAAAATGTATTTTACCTATTCCACTTCAACGAAATCTTGACCGTTCAACTTAGGGTAAACATGATCCTAAGGACAGAAATAAAGAAAAGGAAGTTTACTTGAAGCCATGCAAGATCTTTGTTGACTAAAAAGAGGAAAGTGAGGAGGAGACGTGTGTGGTAGGAAGGAACCTAGTACAACGTGATAGCAAGTGGAATGGATCGAAACCTACCTTCCTTTGGAACGCTGCACGTAGAAAGAAATGAGAGAAAAGAGGGAAGGAAGGAAGGAAGTTTGCTAGAAGCAAACTCCGACCTCTCTAGGGTTTAAGCGTGGAACATAAAAGAGAGAGAGAGAGAGAGAGATCAACCCTTAGGTTTCAACATGAAATACAAAGAAAAAAAGGGAGAAAGCAAGGAAAATCTCCCACTCTCCCAAGCATAACACGACCAGATCCAAAGGAGCAAGGAGAAGTCCTAAAGGAGCATCACACTCGTCATCACCATCAATCTTCCTATCTCTATACATCCACGCAATTGGCACCTTCCCATCTTTTTTACACTCTAACGCGTCCCATCTCTCTCTCTATATCTATATTCCAACCTCTTCACACAAAAGCTTTAGCACCATTCGCCTCTTGTCGTGCACGCACAACCCCATCTCCTACTATCTCTCACTTCTTCAATGCACATCCCATTCCTCCCACTCTCACTTCCCTTCCATCTTCCCATATCTCCTCTCTCACATGCATAGTACCCACCATTTTTCTCAAACCTAACACATCTCCTCTCCCACCATCTCTCTTGATCTACGCATTCTTATTCCGTCATCTCTCTCTTTGCATCAATGCCCCATTATCTTTACTTCCCATCTTGCTAAGCCTTACACGCATAAACAAGTCCACTTCCATCTCCCTTGTCTTGTCCAAACCCTTGGATGGGATGCTGATTGAGTGATTAATTTCTTCTGGTTAGCGACTGTAGGGTGATGTCCACGATGCTTGTTAAGTGATAGAACAAGTGTAAGACATCTATTGGTTGTTGATTAAAGGCGGTAGCACGGTTTGGAGTGGTTCAACGACGGCCTCGTTGAGTGACACCGCCAGAGAATTTGTGATATCTCTTCTATTCCATAGGAAAGTTTAGTTGTTATATATATATATATCTGTTACTTTAGTTTTTCGTTGTTCTCAGTTTTTGTTATTTCCGTATATTAGTTAGCATTAGTGTTACTTAGTATAGTAGTTAGTAATGTGTTAATTAAATTTTAGTGTAGCTTTAGATTGAATAAAGAGTAGCTAAGTTTAACATAGGTTAAGATGAAACCACTCCAGAGTAGCACATTTTCATGCTTAGGTATTCGTAAATTTAAAAGTGCTTTAATATCATCTTAGGATTAGCAAATTAATTTACATAGTTAATGTTCTTTTCATAGGGATACTGGGTATTCCCTATAGTTTAGGAACTAATTATGGTGGGTTAATTAATTTAGTGTAGAAAATCTTAATATATGCCCTAAATTGACAAGTTATGCTTTAAAAATTATACTAAAGTAGGAAAAATCCTAGGTAGAAAAAAAATCTACTAATTAGGGCTTTTAACGACAACATATTTCATATTTCTAATTTATAGATGATTTATTAATATGAGTATTATAAAATCTAAGATTATTTAATTTTTAATGTGCCTCATTTTAGTGTGGTGGATTCTAAACCCTAGTTTATAAAAAATTGATAATTTATCTCTTTAAGAATTTTTAGATTTAATTAATTAATTATTGCTACTTCATTAGCTAGGTTAATTAATTTAATATAAATTTTAATTAAATTTTTATAAATTCAAAAATTGAATCTTCGTGGGACTTGCATGTATTATATTACAATAGGCATGTGCACTTATGGTTATTTTTAAATACACTAGGATCATTGAATGTGGTGCAAGACTAGATGAGTTTTGAGGAAAAGTCATAAAAGGAATTTGTTCTCAAAAAATGATATTCCTAAAGACTCAAATATGATAAGTGTTGGGGTTGTAAAACCTGTATCACTTTTGGCTAATATTGTGCCCAAAAAATATACATAATACAGATTGAGTACAAAGCTTGATATGTTCATTGTGGGGTAACAGTACAAAGCTTGGGGATTTAAATTTTTTGAAATGATATAATAGTGGGGATATATGTAGAAGTTCATAGAGTATTTTATTGTAAATTAAGGAGGTAGGTATTTGATTGATAATATATACTTAGGTTAAGGCAGCTTCTCCCTAGAATGGTGGTAAGATTTGGGAGGAGAAGGGAAGTGTACAAATTGTTTCAACAATGTGCCGATATTTGCATTAAGTTCTAAAAGGCTACTCTAGACTGTAGGTAGAGGAGAGCTACGAAGAATGAAATTGCATAATGCCTCGAACTCATCAGTGAGTACTAAAAGAAACTGAAATAGATGAGTTTGCTTGCAAAGTTTTTGATATTTCCTATGAGAACGAGGTCATGCAGGTTCGGTGAGCAATACTTGTTCCTATGTTATTTGCATTTAAGCATGGAACTTAGAGATGCACTGACCAAGCTTTTGTCACAGACGTGCGGATCTCTACTTCTAACTGATAACATCCGGAAAAGTCAATATGCAGAGAAGTGAATCAGAGGCTCTCTTATGTTTCTTGAGCAAAATCAGACTCAATTATTGTTATAACAATTGTGCATGTGCAATTTAAACAAATTAAGGCAATGATGTAGTGTGTTTTTCCGACTCCGAAGGTTTCTGTGTGTCTAAATGCCTCGAGGATTGAAGTCATGGTGATGGTGACCGAGGGTGATAAATTTCTCTAAAATCCTTAAATTAAACGAAGAGAGGGGTGTCAATATCAAAATTGACGTACAAGGATATGATGCCACAGCTGAAGAGGGAAGTGCCGATAGCAAAAGCGAGGGGAGTCAAAGTGATGAGGGGGCTGGGTTGCCCTCTTGTTTTCTTATCTTCCCACTTTTATGTCGGTGGAGATTTCTTGACCGACCTTGATCTAGGTCTTGAATACAGCAACGAGATGGCTGAGGTGGATCGTGCAAGGTGCTGACCGAGACGAATGGCGCGAGACCGGTGATGGATGGCCAAGTATCAACGGTCGATGTAGATGCTGGCAAATCCGGCGACGTTGATAATACGGAGGACACCCGACTCTCTTTCTGCTGCTCGTAAGATTCTCTGCTAGCTTTACCAAAAGGCATGGCCACGTATTTGTCACAGCATCCATAATTTTGTTTCCTGGCTTTCTCCGGAGGAACCTGCCTAAGAAATATCTCGGACCATTATCGTTCTCATTCCTAATTCAGGAAAAGCTACTAAATGTGATGAATATCTTCCAATTTTGCCTTTGCGACATTGTATATAAATTTGTTGGAAAGGTCCTCGTAAATTGGCTCAAACCAATCCTTCGTGATCTTATTGATCCTGCCCAATCAGCGTTCATCTCTAGCAGATGTAATCACGAGAACATTTTGGTCCTGCATGAGGCTTTGCAGTCATTCTCTTAGTCGAGAACCAAGCAAGGAAACATGGTGATTAAGGCTGACTTAAAAAAGCTTTTGATTCTGTTTCATGGGAATATTCATGATCAATATCGTCATGAAATTTCAGTTTCCTTTGAAGATAATCAACCTCATTAGTTTCTGGCTCTCTTCAGCAAATCCTCATGAAGTTTCAGTTTCCTTTGAAGATAATCAACCTCATTAGTTTCTGCCTCTCTTCAGCAACCTTTTCCATCTCTGCAAATGGAATTACCTCTCAATGGTTTTCTTTAGGGAGAGGCCTCAAGCAGGGTGATCCCCTATTTCCATATATCTTTGTTACTTGCGCGGAAATATTTTCGGTGGCGATTAAAGCAAAAATAGAAGCTAATACTACCAAACCCATTTTCCTTGGGAAGAGATTTCCAACTATCTCGCACCTTTGGTTCCCAGATGACTTAATCATCTTCCTCAGAGCCTCTCTTGATAACATTCGCGAGCTCACGACATTATTATACTTACGGTGATCAATCAGGTCTCTACATCTCTCCTAGCAAGTCCAGCATGGCCTTTCCAAATAAAACACATCACAGGGTCCAGAAGCAATCTAAGAAAGCTTCACGAATAAAAAAGAAGATCATTGGCTCCACTTACAATGGAAAAACGGTTATCATGGGACAACCCAGGCCAAAGCATTTTCAATTTTTAATTGAAATGACAAAAAAATGTCATTATCGAAAATCTTTTTTGCTGATTCAAGTAAACGCTATGCGTTCACCCTGGGAATATTAATGTCACATAATAAAAAAAAGAAAAAAAATCTATGTATATTCTATCAATAAAAGATTTTAAAAAATAATGTCAAGTAAGCTTTTCAGATGGAAGAACAATTCAGTACTTGTGTCCGTACATTTGTATGACGGCCTTTCTTATCCCCAAGAAAACCCTTGTGATTGCGAAAAATCCAACGAGACTTCGTTTGGGAGGGGAGGCATTGTTGCCCGACACTACACCTTATCTCATGGGAAACAATGAAAAAGCCAAGGCATAGGCCGGACTTTGGACTGCGATCCCTCTCCCATGTTCAGAGACTTTCAAGCTTACGCTCGCTGGAGAATCCTCTTTGATGTGAAGAGCCCGTTTCTAATCAACGCGAAATACATCAAAAGCAAAGACTTTATCAGCCATAGCCCTTCAGCGTCATTGCCAAGCTCAAGAACTTTATCTGGTTTATTGATAATGGAACCTCCATTAGCTCTGGTGCAATGACAGGACGGGGTTTGATCCTTTATCCAATTTGGTCCTTCATTTGTACAAAACCAGAATGATAAAGTCCAGTCTCGCATGTATTCTTCTTTATACGCTTGGGACTCGGCCAAGATCAACCAATTCTCTAAGTCAAAAATACCATCTTAACAATTTAGATCCACAAAATTCAAACGTACAAAATGATCTGAAAATTTTTAGATGGCGGGCTTTTCTGTCATATCCCCTGTAGGATGCTTCGCTCCAATATGACCCCATAAAAAATCCAACGAGCGGAATCGTATTTGAAATCTTAGATGTCAGCATAGAGTGAACTCTTCCTTTGGCAGCTTTTGCATGAAAGGCTTCCCGTTAAAGCGAGCCAAGGATGGGTAGAGCAGCAACAAAAGCTCTGTCAAACACTCAACCTCTTTGGCACTCTAAGCTACATGTGATGGGGTTGCTACTTGTACACATTTTTCTTAGTAGGCACAAGTCAGCCTCCCACTCCCTACTCTCACTTTCTAGGACTATAGTCACTCACCCACTAGAACAACGAGAGAGCTCAAAAATAAGATTTACTCAAAAAGAACATGTTATCCTTTACTTGAACTCAATTGAGTAATCTAATTATAAATAAGGAGCTAACCCCTATTTATATTTGCTCTCGTCCATACACTTTCTCAATAGATGGCTAGGATTATTACATATATCAAATATCTAATAGTTTAAGACCATTATAAAATTCTCTCTCTAAAACTCTCTACATGAATATCTAAGTTTACATCTTTCTAGATATTTATAAGGACTCTTTCAGAAACTAGCCTTCCTAGAATCAAGCCTTGTTCCATGGATCTTCAACAATAGGCCTAAGACGATCAGGCCAAGGCCACGAGCTAAGCAGGCCTCCTTTGGAGTTTGCGGGCCTTGATCACAAGTCGTGTAATGCAAGTCTATGACATTTTTCCCAACTGATAATGTCAATACCCTTATCAACATATCTCTACGGTGTCGCAAACTTCAACCTTTGGCGCATCTCATGTTACCTTGTGATCCTTATGAGATGACATGCCTCGATCCTCCCCTTATACATTTGCACCCTGCTATTCTTATGCTCTGCGGAGGCCTTCTTTATCCTCTTCAATGTGTGGGCGTCCTTGCCCCTATGCATACCCTTGCACAATTGTGATTTTCAAAGTCTCTTGTGCATACTATCATTTGTTGATGTGCCTCCTGCACATCAATGTAGCATCCATAAGGCATCGTGTTGCCAGAACGTCCTTGCTTGGTCTTGTCCTTAGTGGACTCCTCCGTGTTGTGGCACACTCTTCATTGTACCATCAGTGGTGATAACACCCTTGTTCACCACCAATTCCTCTTAAGGTTCTTCAAATCTTAACAATTTCATGGCACCTAGGCGTTAGAAGCCTAGCTATCCTGTATCCACTCTCATTATGGATTTCACTAATAACTTAATATCCTCCAACCCAGCCACTTCTTCCTATAGACTGATTATCTTACCATCCATAGACTCAAGACAATTAGACATGCACTCCATTCCTTTAGTAGTCTCACATCCATAACCTTAGACACCTCAATCGTACTTTGCATGTCATCTTTGAGGCTTTGCAAGGCATCTCTGAAGACACTAGATTTGTTCAAACAATCAAACAAAGTTTGTTTGAAATTGTTTGAACTTGCCAAACCAAGCATCCAAATTAGAAAATCAGGCGTCTAAAGCCAACTTTGGCGATGGGTCTCTGGACTTCTCATACCTTGACTTCTACTAAACCTCCACTAACATGTTGGTCACTCCTAACTCATTTGTCATGATATTGCCACAAGATTTTCTCAGCACTTGATAAGCAACACCCACTTCAACCTGCTCTGATACCAGTTGTCCCGGGGTCGTTATTTCACCCATGTGACACTTGTGCGCAACTCCCTTGCTAGGCACAAGATTTTCTCAGCACTTGATAAGCAACACCCACTTCGACCTTCTCTGATACCAACTGTCACAAGGTCATTGTTTCACTCATGCGGCACTTGTACCGAACTCCCTTGCTAGGCACAAGTCAGCCTTCCACTCCCCACTCTTACTTGTTAAGGCTATACTTACTCACCCATTAAAGCTAAGAAAACTCAAAAATAAGACTTAATCAAATTACTTGAACTCAATTGAGTAATTTAATTATAAATAAAAAGCTAAGTCCTATTTATACTTGCTCTCATCCATCCACCTCTTTAATAGATTACTAGAATTATTACATATGTCAACTATCTAATGGTTTAAGACTATTCTAGAATTCTCTCTCTAAAACTCTCTACATAAATATATAATTTTACCTCTTTCTAGATATTTACAAAAACTCTTTTAAAAACATAGACCTTTTAGAATCAAGCCTTGTTCTATAGATCAACAACGGGTCTAAATCACTCAGGCCAAGTCCATGAGCTAAGCAAGTCTTAGAGCATGTGAGCTGGTCACGGGCCTTACAATGCAAGTTCATGCTCAGACAAAATGAAGCTGCTTACATGTCTTGAAGACTTGGAACAAACTAGTCCTTGCAACAACTCCTTCAGCCAACCCCAGCTAACTAATAAACGCAAAACTACAGTTTCAAAGATGTGAAGCACGTGCCACCATATTTGTATCACTCTTGATAACCACTGGGAGATGCTGGCCAAATGGAACCAAACAACCACCGTGCCTTTAGACCAAATATCATTTGGATAAAATGGCAGCCTCCGCCGTAAGGATATGCACAACTGTGCTTTAAGGCGGCATAGGTCAACAATCCCGGCATTGCTGGATCTTAAGCAATTCTTAGAGATCAGGGCAATTTTTTAGCGTGCTTGTCACTTTTTATAGGCTATAAAGCAAACAATGCGACCTACTGGCAATCTCTGCAATTAGGATCACCTTCACATGTCAAAATTGCAGGTTGCAAAATAATCCATAATTGGGATCAACGCAATACAACCTATCAACTACTTGGGCAAAAGAGAACCACTACCCATAGTCAACTCTTCAGACGACAAGAAAAGTTTGAATCTATCTTGTTTTATCACATGTATAGAGAATGCAAATGCTGTGGGTGATAAGGTACCTTATAAGCTAACCGCGTATGGATAGGCAACTCCAATAACTCGTAATCGGGATTTTTGTATCAGGACTTAAATGGACCTGCCTAGACAGGTGGTTGAATTGTACTAAGCTTTGCAGTAATTGATGAAGAGAATAAAAAAGGTACAACCATCCAAGGCAAGACCTCGGACAACTTGGGCTGCTTGAACGAGCAAAAACCAAAGCCACCGACATCTAGAATTTGTTCCTGGTTTTGTCAGTGTTTACTGTTCTTTCTTCTGTTGAATATTGCTCTTTGATAGGTGGGAATTTTTCATTGAATATTGCCTGTTAGAAAAAATACAATTCAAATTACAATTATTTCGAAACTCGGCTTTTCTTTCCCCATTTTCCTTTTTTCCTTCCGCAGAATGAATTTTAGTCCATCTCTTCCCACCTTCAAGTTATACACACTCTTGTGGTTGCTTTTTCGGTCCTTTCAGTATGCAAGTATTATAACAAGTTATAATTTAAACTTTCAGACCCCATGCTTAGTAACTTCTGCGACCCTGTGACATGTTCATGCACTCCTTTCTCTCTTCTCTAGACACCTCCATATTTTCACCGTACCGGGGGAATGGGTTCTTAATTTTGCCCTCTTCCGAGTCAAATAGTGTTGAGTTGGGAATGAAAAGCAGCCCATGAACGGGTTGGCAGCAGGTGAGGACTAAAGCTGAGTTTGATGGAGAACTCAGATCCTAGCCAACTCCACCCAGTTCATGTTTCCTCAGTTAATTGTAGTTAATTACCAGCAATCATGGTTTTTAGGTTTTGCAGGCTGCGATTAATTTATTTAACAGCAAAATCACGTTCATTTGCCCGGCGATACAATAGTGCAGAAGCTTCCACCCTGTAAAGACAAGGAGACAATTTGATTCATCTGCAGAATAGCTTAGACGCTAGAGTGAACTATAGAGAGGGAATTGATCCTCACCAGCCAGGATGGACGACAAATTTTCCTGTGGATAGAGCCCAGTTTACCTGCGTCCAAAAATGAATGCATACAGAGCTTAAAAGATGAAAGTGCTTGCAAACGTGAAGGAATTTCTCGTCAATAGATGGAGATATGAATACCTTGTCTGTTCCAAGGGAGTTAGCTACCACATGAGTAACCTGATCATCGAGCTGATTGGTGCAGATGGCACCAAATTGCTCAGCAGTTTGCCACAGTGGATGTAGATGAGGGTTAGCTTCTCCAACCGGGAAAACCCGGCTGAAAACTATCCGGCAACCAGATAGTATCTTTCGCTGTTCAGAGGCGAGGATGTTTCTGACATCCACATCATTCAAGGAATGGTGTGAGAAAAAGATATGGTGTAATCTCTCAATAACCTGTTTTTCATGGCAGAATAAGATATTAGAAGGAGATTGGATGTTATAGCAGGAGTCAGAAGATATTTATTAAACACAGATTCACACCGCCAAAGAGGATGCAAGTGTTCCATCTTCAGGCCTCTCGTCATGGTCAATCTCAAGTAATGAAGGCCCTAGAAGCCCAAACTGGCGCCTACTACACGGAAAATAAGTGTACCTGCAACAATTTTTTCAATAAAAATTTAGAACAAATTTTGGACAAGAAAGTGAGGTGTTGGGTTTACGTTGTACCTCTCCACAACGATTAAATTGTGCCTGTTATGTGGCCAGACTCTTACAGAATCATCTATGATCACCACAGCGGATTCCATGCCCAAAACCCCATCTAAATCCTTGCTTTTGGGTACCCTCTCATCGCCACCAAAGGGATCACCATCATCTCCCCTTGAAATTACTCGCCCCGCGAACAAGGTCCCAGTGGGATCTAGCACCTTCGCCATTTCGGTTGCATATAACTTGTTTCCCATCGTGTAAAGATGCAGCTCATAAAGCTTACTAGCCTACAAACACATTAACAGAAAATTAAAGAAGATCCAGCATTTATATGCAAGACTTCTTGGTTTTATATATATATATATATATATATATATATATATATATATATATATATATATATATTGTGCAATTTGAAAACTCAGCAACTACTTCAGCCAGGAAAATGTACCTTCTCAAGAAAATTCCAAATTCCAGGACGCAACTTGGTCCACATTCCCATATGAGGGAAGCGGAAAAGATGCCTCTGTGGTTTCTCCCGATCTTGCTCTTCCTTCTTCCTCAAGATCTCATCATGAACTTGATCTACTTCTACAAACTAAGCAGCCAGGAGAGATACAAATCAATGACTTTATCCAGAGGGATACTAATGTGTAGATTTGGGGGTTCTCCAAAGATAACCCCACTTACCAAAGAAAGAAAAAGCGTACACGAGCTGCAACAGCTTATTTTAAATAGATCATATACCTTAGCAGAGTTAAGAAGAGTGTGATCAAGATCCAAGACAAGACAAAGCTTGCGAGCCGCAAACATTTTGTTCTGCTCCTCTATCCTTCTTGCCCTCTCTCTCTGGATAGCAGCTTTCTGCTGGTCATCATAGCCTTCAAATAGATGCTCTAAGTCACCCCATTGGTCCTGTGGTTGTGAGGAAACCACGGTGCCTTCTTCACGGGCCACAACAGTCCCACTTTGTTGATCATTTAAATCACTCACACCTCTTACACCTGTCTTGGTAATTACTGGCTGAGGAAAGTTTTGGACCATTTGAGGATGAGACAAAATATCAGCAATGTTTTTGAGCCTTGTAGTGAACTGTGGAGCAATATCAGGCAGGGGAGAGGAATGAGAAGGCAAACTACTCATCTCTGCCTGATCATTCTGTTCCCTGACTGTTAAATCGTCTTTGCTACCAGGAATAATTGATGAAAGAGCACCATTCGTTCTGAGCTGGTCAGGTAGCGAGTTCTCACTCTTCTGAACTATAGTATTGTGGAGAACACGGCGAGGGTCACGTGGCTTCATACGAACTTTACCCCTTTCACTCTAGGAATAAGTGAAAAAAGCATGATAAATAATTGTGACACTACATGATGAAACTGATAAAAAAGAGCTATTTTGGAAATCCAGGATATATAATGTTGTGAGCACACCATGCACAAGTCTTCTGTGATTCGCATAAGAGGCATCAATTACACTCAAGAAATCCATCTCACAATAGACTGGGTTCAGACAGTATAGTTTATGAAAAAAAGGAACTAAGAAACTACGAGACCAGCCAATATATAAATATCAATGACCACCATGCCTGGTGAAAGGAACAGTTACGTCAATAGCTTCAAGGAAAATTCCACAAGAAAAATCTCTGGGTAAAAGTTAATTTTGATTAGACTGATAACAAAAAGACCAAACAGTTGACAATTCCAATTAAAATTTAATTCCCTACATCAGACCTACAAGCTCCATCTGACTGAATTAGCCCAAATGCATCAACACAATACCGAAGCAGCTCCAAGAATGCTTTGAGACTAAATTTTTACACACCATTTCATGAAATAAATGTAATTTCTTATACTCATTTGCCATTTCAAGATGAGCTAGATATGACTTCCAAGCAATAACTTGAAGTGGTAACAAAAAGGATATTTTAAATTATCATTTTCTAGATTCAGAAGGAATCTAAGTTGTGCTTGGAAAAAATGAAACAAAAGCAAAAGGCAGCTTTGGTGCATGAAGCTACCGCGTATGTGGCGTTCGGGGAAGGGGCGGACCACAAGGGTCAATAGTATGCAGCCTTACCTTGCATTTTGCAAGATAATGTTTCCACGCCTTGAACCCATGACCTCAAGGTCACATGACAACAACTCTACTGTTGTGCCAAGGCTCCCCTTCAAAAAATGAAAAAAGCAAAGACAAAAAATGAAACAAAAGCAAAGACAAGAAAAAACCAAGCAGACTATCTTGGTCTATAATGGCATATCTAAGTTACTCTTACCCCAATAAACTACCCCTCAAAATAAAAACAAAGCAAGCACAAAGACTGAGATAAAACTAGAATGGTAGACTTAAAAATTATTAATACAATAGAGCTTACATTTGAATCTAGAGCTGGGAGCTGTGGATTTCCTTCTGGTCGTTGCTCTTGTTCTGAGGTCTTTGTGGAAGAAACATTTCCTGAGGAAACTGATCCAGGTAGAATGTTTGAAACAGAAGGATTTATAACTGGTTGAACCAGCTCGGCAGGCTTTTTTTGGGCCTCAGATGCTAATTTCTGTTGCTCCATAATCAGATGCATAAGTATAGTTGGGTTTACAGCGATGTCCTTCAATAAAGAGGGCAATGAAACCACAGGTCCAGTACCAGCCAGTGGTAACTGCTTGCTTCCACTAATTGATACACTAATGTTAGCACCACTATCAAGTCCTTTTTCAGATACAACTTCTCCATTTTCTTGTTTTTGGGCATCAATTTCCATGTTTTGTGTTAATAGATCCCTATTGGAATTGTGAGGTCCAGGGTTGCCCCCGTGCTCTAACCACCCCCTTTCTCCTGACATTGCTGGCACATCTATAGAAGCTCCAGATTCTGGTAACCCATTTCTTGGCCTTTTCAAAGTGAGACTATCAGGCACATCCCCTTCAACCCTATGCTTCCTAGAATCCACAGTTCCCCCAGATTGAGTTTTAGGTGTGTTATTCTCAATCACCACAGGATGCCTATTGAGATCCAAGGCATCAGAGTTGACACATCTAAGCCTAGGATCTCTACTATTTGGAGCTTTCAATGTGGGATTTGATCCAGAACCCAACAGCCCAACTGTCTTACCAGCTGGTCCAATCAAGCCACCTACATGGGCACTGGTAGTAGCAACAGCAGGGGCACTTGTAGCAATGGAAGGGGCAGTAGTGGCAACAGCAGGGGCACTTGTAGCAATGGAAGGGGCAGTAGTGGCAACAGCATGGGCACTTGTAACAACATAAGGGGCAGTGGTGGCAACGGCATGGGCACTTGTAGCAACACAAGGGGCAGCCATAGCCACAGAAAGATGAAGTGGAATAGAAGTCTTTATTCCAACATTACCTACTGTGGAAGAACTAGAAACTTCTCCATGAGAATCCCCATCATCATCATTGTCGTCGTCATCACACTCCTCTGAAGGAGTGGGGCTAGGAAGCCGGTTATTCAGAAAAAAGGAAGACCGGCCAAATTTCTGCTGATAGCTAGAAACAGCTTTGAGGGCATCTGTCACATATGGATGCAAAGCAGCATCGTCAGTTTCTTCTAGCTCGCTAGTCGCTAAATGGGTAGCTGGCCCCTCCCCTAAACCCTGTGATCTCTTTGTCAGCAAAGGGGCAGGGTTGTCACGTGTAGGTGAAGGAAGGCTATCTTCATCATGAATTACATGAAGGTCGAGTAAGGGACCAAGTCCTCTACCTTTTGAGTTAAAGGGTAGCTCAACTCTTACAGCCTCTGAACCATTTCTAACATTTTTTTGGGGAACAGAATGAACTGATACTGGATCCAAATTCTTTGTACTTGAAATCAAACCTTTGCTAGAATTTTCAACCAAAATAAGAGAACTGCTTGAATTAGCTCCGCTACTGTAGCTTATCCCTTTATCTCCATCAGCAACCGTGATACTAGAAGATTCACAGTGGGAAACCAGTGATTGCTGAAACATGGCCACAATCTGTTACAGGAAAACACCGTTTAGCTCTCCCATTCCAATAACAAATTTAATCAGCCAACTAAACCAAAGTAAAACCACCTCTTTCATCTGCCCAGGTGAAAAAAGGGCAGGATCTTGGTTCTTTACAAGAGAGAGCACCCTGGAACAGAGAAGACAATAACTAAACAAATCTCGAGGCAGTAAATTCATGATAACAATGAGAGAAAAGTTAGAGAGAAAAACCTCAACATTGCCTCCTTATTATCTGTTTGTTGCTTCGAATTGAAGCCACAAAACACCTAAATCAAACCCATATAAGCATTTCCATCAAAACATTAAAAGCAAAAACGGTATATTCAAATCTCTGATATTGAAAGGAAAATCTTACAGAATGAATAGTATGAATCCCTGAAAATGTCTGTTGAACAAGATTATCAACAGCCAATACACGACCCCCGAGAACCATTTGCTGCAACATGTCCAAAGCCATCCGAATTTGTAAACAGACATCTCCAAAAGATCTACAAGAAGTTAACTGAAAAGATCAATCCAATTTGCAAGCAGACACTTCGAAAAGATCTAAAAGAAGTTAACTTAAAAATCAATCAAGTGAATAGCTTAAACGACGGAAAACTACTTGTTTATTAATTAAACCAGGTTCTTCATTTACCCAGTATCTGTTCTAATCAATCACAAACTTACTTCTCAGTTTCTTCCACAGTCACACACTTCAAAACTTCTGTGACCGAGTTAAGACGCTTCTCGAATTCGGTCTTTTCCGATTCATTTTCAGTACTATTCGTAGCGGAGTTATCTAGGGAATTGTCAATCACTTCTGAGTCCAAGTCAATTTCTCCTTCCTCCAATTCCCCTTCTTCTTTCTCTTCAACTTTACTTTCTTCAACCTCATCCTCACTGTCATCAATCAAAACACGACAAATCTCCCTCTTATTATCATCCCTACTGGTTCTTTCTAATACATTTGTAGTTGCAGCTGATCCCTTGGATATTTCGACGGATCCAAAATCCCTTCTCGCTAAAATCTCGCCCAGAGGCTTGTTTTGTACGGCTTGCGCCCATGCAAGATTGTATAGATCGGGCGTGTAATGCGGATACTGCAACCAAACACTAGAATTCTCCACTTTAGGCTTTGAAACCCTAGATTCCTGTTTAAAATCGTGCTCCGTAATCTCTTTGATAGAATCATCCGAAATTTCCCCCTCTTCAACGTCATCAACAGGAGATCCATTCTTTGCCATAAAAGCTAGGGTTTCCTCCTCGTTAGGGTTCAAGAAAAAGCGATTCGATCCTGCGATGCGCATAAGTTCAATTCCAGCCTCTTTCACGTCCCAAAAAGATCAAGATCTACGTATCTTAAAAGAGTTTATAGCTGATCAAAGATTTAAACTCGTTCCTACACCCAGATCTAAGTTTAATAGCTTAGAAATAATCGATTTCAGCAGGATCCGACTATTTATGAAAACAGAAAAACTAGGTATTTGTCAAAACGATCTTAAGAAATCAGAAATCCGCCATTCGAGTCATTTATACATGGATCTGAACGGTTTTAAAGATGATCCGATGGCAGAAACCGGTGATTTCGGCAAGATTGGGCTTGATCTGGCGGTCTTTGTACGGGAAAATGATTTCCCCGAAATCTGACAGAAGAAATTTCGTTTCTCTTTGTAGAAACTGCAGGGAGACGGCTGTAGATCCAACTCCGCACGGACGGGAAGAAGAAAAAGGAAAAGAGGCGTCGAACACCGAACGAAAGGAGAAGTGAATAAATAGAAACAAAATAAAGTCTACGATTACTTAACGTTGATGTGAACTCTGCCAATGTTAATCGCTGCCGTACACGTAGGGATTCTACGGGGGAGTGAAGATTTACGTAGTACATAGAGACGGTATCATCTGGATTCCAAGATTCACGGCTTCCACTCCGCATGCTAGCGAACGGCAGCAGGGAGAACCAACATGTAGACATGGCAATTGACGGCAACATGATATATCATTGCCAAATCATGGTCATCGTCAAGAACTTATCCTGTCGGTTACATGAATCTTGTTCAATATTATTAAGTATAATGGCTTCATTTAGTCTTAAAAGTTTTTAATATTTTTCACTACTTTTAACTATGTTCTTTTGGACTTTTCCTTTATCCTTTTAGAACCTTCAATTTGTTGCTCACTCTTTTTAACAGGTGTCATTTTTAGTCTTCGTTATAAATATTTAAAATATCTAAGTCTAATATCTCTCATCTTATCACCTATTATTATTATTTCTAAGTTTTTTATAATATTTTTTTTTCTAATTCTATCCTTTATTGTCTTACTACTAATACATCTTAGCATCCACACTTTACCAACACTCATCCTATGTATATGTTGTTGCTTAATTACCCAACACTGATCTATAGAGCATAGCTAGCCTTACAACCATCTTATAGAAATTTTCTTTCAGCTTAATTGAAACTCGTCGATCATGCAAAACTTTTAGGCGCATTTTCATTTGTTCAAACCTACTTGATTCTCTAAGTAACCTCCCTTTCAATCTCTCAGATCTAATGAATTATCAGTCTCAAGTATTGAAGTGTTCTTTTACGGGGTGTGACGACTCAGGTTTTTCCACACTTTTTAAACAAATTTTTTAGAAAGGTGGGGCCCCAATTTAAATAAAAAAAACAAAGAAAAACAATTTCAATGAATTTCATTTTAACAAAAGCCAAAATATCAACCACTGACTCAGAAGTCAAATAAATTTTTTATTTTTCAAGTAAATATTTCCAAAACAAGTTTACTTCTTCGAAACTCATCCAATCAATAGCCACATTCCCTACAATAATATAATCAAATCAAGATAATTCAAATACACATGTACAGACCAAGTAGAATTAAAAACATACCTTCAGTTGAGATATCTCAATAAATAACTCGCCTCGCTCCTCATCAGTCATGTATGTCTCTCAATATCTAAGGCATTGCAACAATAATGCAATGTTTCAACAAGCAATGCTTGGTAGGAAAATAAAATGCTTATGTAATTCAAAATATAATATTTGCTTTCACAATATAATAACCATTTCAATGTACAAAACATTATGCATAAATAATCAATAGTTTGCGTGATTAACTTGGAATTAATCCAAAACTTTAGAATATAATTTTCAAAACATTTCATATAAATATCATGAATAAATCAAACTACGAAACATCATGTCCAAATCCAAATAAGTATCTCAAGTAAACTTTATGAATAGATATAAACGTCATAAACAAATCCAGAAATGACAAATCCTGTCCAACTACAATTCAAATCACAAATAAAGATACTAAATGTGTAACCGAGTTAAATGGTATTAAACTCGTAAACTAGTGAATATAATCATTAGTGATCACGCTAATATGTGAGGCCCACAATCTTCCAGTCAACACTAGCTATCTATCATGGTCATGAGCTCATACTGGGCATATTACCATGCCATATAGTCATCAGTGGTCACAGCACCCTGATCTCACAAGAAAACCAAGCACACGTGCTAGCACTCCTATGTGATCACAATACCGTGTAGAGGAATACAAGGAATTACTATGGTGCAGTGATAACCAAGACATGATCTATCGACTGTCGCTCCCTATCGACACCGAAATAGGAGACTAATTGTCTGTTTGCATGGATGGAGACCAAACCAGTAGCGTGGGCAACCCATGATACCAACCCATACCGAATACCATCTATGGGCGGGTGTCTATCATCTCATAATCTCAGAGAGTAGGTGGCCGGCCCTATACCCCTCCTAACATACCATCCCCCAGGCAACAAGCCTATTGAAAACAAAATCCTCAGGCCTGCAAGCCTAGATATAAAACAACAGTATCAGGCTACATGCATGTCTCATACCAACCCCTAAAAAATACTATATTATATACATAGTTGGTACCATGTACCAGATCAATCCTACATGGCTTTTACATCAAAATCATGTGGTAATAAAACATGCCATGCACAATAAAAACACATGCCTTTTTAAATGAATGTCATGCATTTAAATCCATAGAGGTATAATCACGATATAACCATCCTCTATATACCAAATCATATCCTTTTTATTTCATAATTCATTCCATAAATACTGTGTGTATACTGTAAGAGAATAATCACATTTTATAAATGATTCATGCAACTCAAATCTCATGCAAGTATCAAAATCACATCATGAGCATATAAATAAATCATGCAGTTTATGAAATTAGCATTTTAAATTCCACCTCCCTCGAATATGACTCTTAAATCCTTAGAATAACCCATGGTCTCAATTGTGTATCCATCAGTTTATCTGTCAAGTCATAAATACATTTTAAGTTAAACACTTATTCATAATTTCTCACTCATTACTCTTCTAGTCTTTGATCACCATCAATCATAATGATCTTACTCTTACAAACCTTCAATCCTATGTATATTTCTTTATTTTCATAATATCCAACAATTTGGATCATTGATTAAAGATCAACGGTTTAGATCGTTTGATCTATTCTTATTCAAGTCAATTCAAGCTATGATCAGCTAAATAGATGCATCTTGATCATTGGAATTCGGGGTGATACAACTATTGGATCATTCTTTAAAGCCTCTATTTATGATTATGTCACAAATTCTAATCTTAATCATCACAATCAATTCCATTTCATGTTTATCTAAACATTTTAGTATATATCTATGATTTATGTCTTAATCTGACAGTTCGATCACTCTCTGATCGATCAAATCTAAAATCCTCAGTCAAATCAATTTCTAAGATGAATACACATGATCTAACTATTAGATCAATCATTCTATCTCTTGGATCATATAATTGTTAGAGTTATAGGTCCTGATCACCCCCAGATCAGCCTAATCTAAGTTATTGGATAATATCTCATAGGTTTGATCTGACTGGATGTGCTCAAATTAAGATTTTGATGTAAAATCATGTCTGCATCATCGAGACAATTCCAACAGAAGTTTTGGATAAAAGACCGGGCTTATATAGCCTCTAGAATTTCAAAAAAATCATCTTAGATCACATTTCAACGATTTGAATCAAAATTCAGGTCAGAACAATAAAAACATGACATCCTTAGGACCCAAGCATTTAGGATTTGTCGTGTGCATTGCAGTCACCAAGATGCTCCCACATGCATCCCGGGCGTCTCGCTTGGTCGAAGACAGTGCCATAGTACTTGTACACACGTGTGCTACACATCATCGTCTGTGTACGTGTCATCTATTGCATTCCCAAAAAGGCATCCTATGCAATCCGTTTATTGGGGACGATGAGCTCGGACCATCTGTTCTATTTTGGTTCAATCTATGATCTAGATGATTTGATTTTTCCTCTGTTTTCACCATTCCTAAGGTTTTGAAGGTCACTGAATCCAATGGATAGTTTAGATCATCCATCTGAGTTGTCTTTGTGATGGGTTTTCTACTGTGTCACGATTTTTCCTAGATTCAAACCCTACTCACATGAAATCTTTGATCTAGGTGTTGGGAACAATAAAAGGCAATGAAGGAAAGCCAATGGAAGGGATAAACAAGACAGAAACTAAATTATACTTCTCAGATGGGTGAAAAATCAGATCTTGATGGTTTTACCCAAGAATGAGAGATGGAGGGAAAAAGGCACGATCACGATGCTCTTCAGGCGATCAGTCACAACAACTCCATGGAAGAAAGTGAGATCCGTTTATGGTGTTGAACATAATTATATTTGATCATGTTTGATCATAAAAAAAGGGAAGAATCAGAGGAGGAGAAGAAGATGATGAATAATATTTAGGAAAGAGGAGTTTTTGCCTTAAATTTAGCTAAGATGAGATTATCGCCATTACTCATGTAATTAGCATGTTTCCTAATCTATTTTGATATATCTAAATTCTAATATTTGCATCAGTGCACTGTGGGTACATGTCAAATGACTATTTTGCCCTTTTGTAAAATAATTAGGCAAATTTTCACTCGAACTTCAATTTAGGCGTTCTCATTGTCATTGGTTCCACTTTTCTAGGACAATCCAAATATCAAGGTTTCGATAGATTTGATGTCTATCAAATTTCTCACTCATAAAACTCCAAAATTATGAAATCTCACTATTTTTTATCCCAATTTAATATTTTTCAAAATTCACTCACGTTGTAATTTTACAGGAGGACTTCTTGGTTATCAATCTTTACTCATGCTCCACCACGCTCCTCTCCTTTAATAACCTTATTTTTTAAAAGCTGGTTCTGTGTAAGCGTTATTGCAAAGAAAGGAGAAGATAGAATTTTTAGGTCTAGAAGAAATGAGTTTTTATTTCAAATTAAATATTAAAATCTCAATATTTAGATTGTACTCAAAAAATAATAATCAATGACACTAATAATGCTGAAATCGAAGTTCAAACAAATAAGTTATAAAGTTGCAAACTAAAAGAGTATTTTGGTAATTTTATAAATAGGCCACATTAATACATTTAAAACAAAAAAGTGCCTAAAACAGAGGGCTATGTTTAATAATGGCACCCCGAACTAATAGACTCGTCACATGTCCCATCTAGAATTTTTCGTCGGTAGTGCAGGCAATTAATGCTGACAATTGCGTGACAAAACACACCACCATCACGCGTCCTACAGGTAGAAAGGACTGGACAACTGGTATTAGGAATCTAGGGTAAAGGATACTTGTTCTTCACTATGACATTATATAGCAAGCTATAATCAATAATAACCTCAAAGATCCATCCTTCTAATCTACAAAAAGGATTGGTTTCCCTAAGGATAATCCACTGAGTCTAATGAAACCTCTATTCAATAACTCCTATAACTAGCTCTTGAGCTCTCTCAACTCAACTAGAGCCATTCGATATGAAGCCTTCGAAATAGGAGTTATGCATGCCACAAGCTCAATTGTAAATTCAATCTCGCTCTGCGGTGATAACCTAAGAAGCTCCTCTAAGAGAACGTCGCGGAACTCTTGAACCACATATACATCCTCAATTTGTGATTGTTCTGCCTCTACCACAACTATGCTCACTAAGAAAGCCCAACACCCTTTAGAGTAGCCTAGTGTTGCTTTCATGGTAGAAATAACACAAGATCCTATGGTGTTCTTCCTACACTAGAATGGAGATCACCAGTTGTCCTAGTGCATCGAACATGATCTTCTTCCTGCGACAATTCACCATCACCGAATGTGTTGCCAACCAATCCATCACCAAAATAACATCGAAATCAACCATATTAAGGATAATGAGGTTAGCATCTATCCTTTTTCCCATGATCACTATCGGAACATCCTAAAGAAAGTCTCTAGTATTGTAACACCCCGGATTTTTAAGACAATTTTTTTTTTTTTTTTTTATATAATAATGGCAATTTAAATAAGAACATTTGGGATCCCATGAGAAAAGATTTATTTAACATTTTACTAAACCTATCTTAAAACTCCGGGTGTTAATTTTTCCTTTCTCAAAATGACGTATACGTAATTTAAACATAAATAAATGATCCGCGTATAAATCAACGTCAAATAAATAGGCGCCTTTATTTTAAATCAAATAAACATCCAAAAGACAATAATAATATGGCCCAGGGTCTATCCATCATAACATCCCATATAAATGTCCAATATATATCCAAAGATCTAAATCACATCCAAATATAAGGTATGCAGTCCATAATAAAAATCCAAATGATAATCCTCTTTAATGACGCACATCACTGCCTAATACTATAGAAAAATGGTCTTCAAGCTCTCTCACGGCTTCTCAACAGCCTTGCTTTTCCTGTTATCGCGCTCGAGATCTAAGGCATTGCAAAACAAAGCAATGCCTCAGCAAGCTATCGCTTGTGTAGGTACATAGACAATTAATGTAATAAATGCAAGAAATAATGAACAATACTGATGAAAAATCTAACATTTATGAAGATAGTGATATCATAATGCCATGTTCAATAAATGCCAATTTATTCCATATGCTAAAACATGAAATTCACGAAGTTAAAACATGACATGAATCAATAAAATGGAGCATACATCAAGAATAAGGGCACCCTAAGGTAATGGGTCCCACCACATCGCACGAACATCCCTGATCAGGAGTACACATAGTCAACCTCTGAGTGTCGTCACACCTGTGCATACCATCTATAACCATGCTCATCATACATGCACACATAATAAGAATATGGGCCATCATGCTGCAGTGGCAACCCTCCATGGGTATCAACCACTGCCGCTCCCCGTCGACACCATAACGGGAGACTTAACGTCTGTCCCCATGGAAAGGCTCAGACCGGTAGTGTGGACTATCCATGTTACCAAACCCCTACCGAATGCCATCTATGGGCAGGTGTCTATCATATCACAAACTCATCACATCATAATCTCGGAAGGTGGGTGGCCTACCCTATCCCTCCTAAGATGACGCCCACCGGGCGAGAGCACCCGTCATCAAATATAAAACACGGAAATCATATGTATATGCTAAAACTCAAGAGCACTTATAGCTTGCAATCCCCAAGACATGCCCCTCATCCCTGGGTTAGCCTATCAAAGGACCAAATTTAATAAGCCTCTATTCTCATTTCCATGTAAATCCATGCATTTTCTATATATATAATAAGAAATAAATCTCTAATTAAGCATAAATAATTAACATCATGCTTGTAAAAGCAGTTTAAATAAGTTTATTCAGTAAAAGAATTCAATTTGGAATAACCATCCTGTACGAAATGTCGCATGAAATCCATGGTAAATAAAAATCGCACTTTAAAACACAATCACACATGATGCTATGTTTAAAACATGGTTTAAAATCAAGGCAAAACATTAGTTGTCGTCACCTACCTCAGTGTGAGATCACTAGCTTGCTAATAACTCCCTTTAATTGGTATATTCAAGTGCACCTGTACATGTCACATCACTATTTTAAAATTTTTCTAAATAAAAAGTGGTCATTTCTAAGTTTTTAAGTTAAAACTAGGTCCGCGTCGTCAATACGGTCACAACGCCTCTTTCGGATCGTGATTTGGACCTCTCTAGCTCCCAAAAATCAAGTTTTGTGAAAACTACCCTCAAATGGGGCTGCCGACCACCATAAGGTGGTTTAAACCGGTGGCGCCCTTTTCCGCCGGTTTATACCGACGTATACGGGCGCACGAAGACGCACGGCGTCGCAGACGCCGCACGGGACGCGCGCCGCGCGTCTTCGGCGCCGTGACGCCCGCGCGTGTGCGTCACGGCCGCCAGACGCGCCGCGTCCCGGCCCCACCGCGGCAGCCAACCACGCACGTTCCGCACGCGCGCGGCGCCAGCGCGCACGCGTGCGGCGACGACGTCATGTGACGTCGTCCTAGCTGCGTCTCTCGAGCGCGTCTTGGCGTCGGCGCCGAGCCGCCAGCCAGACGCCGTTGACGGCAGCCGGAGAAGACGACCGGATTCCGGTCGCCTCCGGCGAGCTCTGCAGCTCCGTTTTGCGTGATTTTTGCGCCATTTTCTTCAGAATTCTCTCTAGAATCCATTTATGCCCTCCTTTTGCACTAATTTTCTCAAAAACCATGGTTTTTAAACGATTTTTCC
This sequence comes from Warburgia ugandensis, assembly GCA_035236585.1. Lineage (NCBI taxonomy): Eukaryota > Viridiplantae > Streptophyta > Magnoliopsida > Canellales > Canellaceae > Warburgia > Warburgia ugandensis. The sequence goes on along the minus strand of CP141130.1, from coordinate 85,388,919 downwards.
CAAGTTCCTAAAAACCTCCCTAGGTCTTGGTTTTTGAGTTTTCTCGGGCAATTCCACCGTTGGATCACTCCCAAATTTAAAGGGTTTGCTCTTGGGTGTCTTTTGCACTAGTTGGACGGTGCGATTTCCAAACGGACAACGTTTGGTCTATGAAATCACGCTCCAACAGTAGCGTGCACAAAGCCCCCAAAAATCCGATTTTTTTCCTAATTTTTAAATGGTTTTCTAATTAATTTTCTAATTAATAAATACATAAAAACATAGGTTTTGAGGCTTACCTTGCACCTGCCGGGAGTTGCTCGTGTTGCCGGGCTCCACTCGCCGGAAAATCCAAGTTTTTACAGTGGCTAGGGTGTTGCGTAAATACTCAGAGAAAACGCTCAAAGTGGAGCGTTTGGCAACCCTGAGGAGGGTAGATATGTGCCTAGAGTCCCGTGGGAAGAGAAGCTCTTCCATTCACGCCTCTTTCCACGTCTCTCCGGCGATTTTTCCGGCACTGGTAGAGACGTGTGGTAGACGGGGGTGCCGCATCAATTTGGACCCCTGTGTAACACGTCTCTACCAAATGACCAAAATGCCCTTACAACTTTGACGGCTCATAACTCCCTTGTTTGAGCTCTGTTTTCGCGTTCTTGGTGGCGTTGGATTCGTATCGACGAGCACTTTCTAATCATTATGTTTTCAGGAAATAATTTAATCCATAAATTTTTATTTTAATTTATTTAATAATTTCCTATTTTTATCTTAAAAATTAAGGATATTACATTCTTCCCTCCTTATAAAAATTTCGTCCTCGAAATTTAGCTACATACCTCTATGTAAATAACTCTGGATGTATCTTTCGCATCTCCTCCTCAGTCTCCCAAGTAGCCTCCTGTAGTGAATGATGCTGCCAAAGGACTTTGACCAAGGCAATGGTCTTATTCCTTAACTCCTTGACTCTTGTATCTAAGACGCGCACTGGTCTCTCCTCAAATGTCATGTCAGCTTGTAGCTCTCCTGGGATCTGCTCCAATACATGTGAGGGATCCGCACGTATTTCCTTAGCATAGACACGTGAAAGACGTCATGCACATTTGCTACCGTGGTGGTAAGGCTACCGGTATGCCACCGACCCAACTCGTCGTAAGATCTCGAAAGGTCCAATATACCGGGACTAAGCTTTCCTTTATTTCCAAACCTCAACACCCCTTTCATAGGAGAAACTTTCAAGAATACATGCTCGCCCTCAAAGAACTCTAAGTCCTTTCGCCTCTTGTCTCGCATAACTTTTCTCGTCGACCGTGAGCCGTCGCAACCTCTTCCGAATGAGTTGGACTTTCTCTCGCACATTCTTCCACTAACTCAGATTTCACCACGCGTCTTTCTCCTACATCACTCCAACATAAAGGTGACCGACAAGGTCCGCCATAAAGTGCCTCATATGGAGCCATCCCAATACTAGCGTGATGACTATTATTATAAGCAAATTCCACCAAAGGTAAATGATCTTCCCACTACCCTTCCAATCCATAACACGGGCTCGTAGCATATCCTCAATAGTCCGGATGGTCCTCTCGCTCCGTCCGTCTCTGTCTCGAGGATGGAATCTTTGTGCTAAATTTCGCCTCGACCCTAATGCCTCTTGCACGCTCTTCCGGTATTTTGAGGTAAATCGCGTATCTCGATCCGATATAATTGTCAAGGGAACGCCATGTAGACTGACGATCTCCTTAACATATAATTTCGCTAAGCTATCCACGGTCTGATTTTGTCTGATGGGAAGGAAATGAGCAGACTTGGTCAACCTGTCCACAACGACCCATATCATGTCGTGGCCGCTAGCGGTCCTCGGAAGACCTAGAACGAAGTCCATGGTAATATGGTCCCACTTCCACTCTGGAAGGTCCAGTGTCTGAAGTAGTCCTGATGGACGCTGATGCTCAGCCTTGACCTGCTGACAGGTCAAACATCGTGCAACACACTCTCCAACATCCTTTTTCATACCATTCCACCAGAAATGCCTCTTGAGATCCTGATACATCTTCGTACCCCCAGGATGAATTGTATAAGGGGATTGGTGTGCTTCTTGAAGTAACTCGCGCTTCAATTTGTCATCTGCTGGTACTACCAACCTTCCTTTAAATCTAACTCCTCCATCTGGTCCCCTCGAAAAATCTGTCTTATCTGTCAGATCCTGTGTTTCCTTGTCTTTGCCCTGTGCCTCTAAGATCCTGTCAAAGAACTTAGACCGAGTCGTCAAATTGGCAATCATCACACCCGCCTTCCTACTCAGGGCATCTGCAACGACATTAGCCTTCCCAGGATGGTACTGTATGGTGAAGTCGAAGTCCTTGAGATACTCCATCCATCTCAAGGCCGCCTCATATTCAATTCACTCGAGTAAAGAAGTACTTGAGGCTCTTGTGATCGTGAATACCTCAAATCTCTCACCATAAAGATAATGTCTCCGTGGATTTTAACGCAAATACCACGGCCGCTAATTCCTGTGTCATGTGTTGGGTAATTTACCTCATGTGTCTTCAACTGACTAGACGCATAGGCAATTACCTTCCCATGTTGCATCAACATTGCTCCTAATCCCTTGCCAGAGGCGTCACAATAAACTACATAACCGCCTGCCCCAGATGGTAAGGTCAATACCGGAGCAGTAGTAAGTCTCCTCTTGAGCTCTTGGAAGCTCTCTTCGCAAGCCTCGGTCCATACAAATTGAGTGTCTTTCCTAGTCAGGGTGGTCAATGGTAATGCGATCTTAGAGAATCCCTCTATAAATCGACGATAATACCTCGCCAAACCGAGAAAAGCTGCGTATCTCGATCCTTTGTCTTGGGCCTCTCCCGGTGTAGTACTGCCTCTACCTTTGTTGAATCCACGGCCACTCCATCTTTAGATATGACGTGGCCTAAGAAATGCACCTGGTCTAGCCAAAAATCACACTTACTGAACTTGGCATACAACTGATGTCGACGAAGTGTGTCTAATACCGTGTGGAGATGCTCTCTATGTGTCTCATGACTAGGCGAATAAATCATGATGTCATCCACAAATACAATCACGAACTTATCCAAATAAGCTCGAAAAACACGGTTCATTAGATCCATGAACACTGCAGGTGCGTTCGTCAATCCAAACGGCATCACTAGGAACTCATAATGACCATAACGACTCCTAAAGGCAGTCTTCGAGATATCCTCTTCTCTAACCCTCAGCTGATGATACCCTGACCTCAATCAATCTTGGAGAACACTTGTGCCGATTGGAGTTGATCAAATAAATCATCTATGCGTGGCAAAGGGTATCGGTTCTTTATAGTAACACCATTCAACAACCGATAATCAATGCATAGTCTCAGTGATCCATCCTTTTTCTTCACGAAAAGGACTGGTGCTCCCCATGGTGATCCACTCGGCCTGATGAAGCCCTTATCCAGTAACTCTTGCAATTGTACCTGAAGTTCTCTCAACTCAGCTGGAGCCATCCTATATGGTTTGTTGGTTTCTAGGGGTTACTCTCTGATATTTTTAGGTTGATCTTTATCTAAGAATGTCCTGCATTTTATTGTATAATTGGGTCCGTGTCAAAATTACGGACGCAACGGTCCTTTTGGCTTGTCAAGCGGAGTTATATAGGCTCCGAAATTGGATTTTTCAAGGTCGCGCCTTAATGGACGACCCAATTGTAGTGCCTAGGGTCCTACATGCCGCGGTTCTAGAATGCGCGCTCTACGGTTTCTAGTATACGCGTGCGCCTTAGTTGCACCCAACCGTGCTCATGTGCATACGTCCGAATAGTGTGCCGGGGTGAGTGTGAAAGTCCGCCACCGTGGCGGCCTCACCTTTCGGCAGGTAGGAGGCTACTCTAACTTGATCATCCTGGTGAGATCTTCATAGCGTCGAATGTCCTCTCCGCCTCAAATAACCATCGCTCGGCCTCCTCCGTGTTACCATCTCCATAAAAGGGTTTTACCATCTTTTGAAACCTCTCTAGTAATTTGTACGTCTTACTAGAGTCACTCGTAGCATCGCCCTCCGTAGCTCTAAGTACTGATGTTTCTTGTACTGGTTGTGAGGACTGAACTAATGAAACCATGGGTACCACTTTAGGTGGTGGAATAGGGCTGGGGTTAGGCTGCGTCAACCGTCCTAACTCTTCTTTGTATAAGTGGTACGAGTCCTGACATTAACCGATTCAATAAATTGGCATCTCGATCCCCTTGATCAGAGGACTCAGCAGGTGGAGCCACGGGTGTAGCAGGGGTAGACCTTGTCCTTCTCCGAGGAGCCATCTATCAAAATTTTACATGTCACTAAGTGTAAGTTCCTCTCTCATAGTTTCTCTCTCTACAACTATTATGGACTGTTATTCACATATAAATGGACATTCACAAGGATTATGATGGACTAGACTGGGCTCTGATACCAACTTTGTAACACCCCGGATTTTTAAGACAATTTTTTTTTTTTTATATAATAATGGCAATTTAAATAAGAACATTTGGGATCCCATGAGAAAAGATTTATTTAACATTTTACTAAACCTATCTTAAAACTCCGGGTGTTAATTTTTCCTTTCTCAAAATGACGTATACGTAATTTAAACATAAATAAATGATCCGCGTATAAATCAACGTCAAATAAATAGGCGCCTTTATTTTAAATCAAATAAACATCCAAAAGACAATAATAATATGGCCCAGGGTCTATCCATCATAACATCCCATATAAATGTCCAATATATATCCAAAGATCTAAATCACATCCAAATATAAGGTATGCAGTCCATAATAAAAATCCAAATGATAATCCTGTTTAATGACTCACATCACTGTCTAATACTATAGAAAAATGGTCTTCAGCAGCTCTCACGGCTTCTCAACAGCCTTGCTTTTCCTGTTATCGCGCTCGAGATCTAAGGCATTGCAAAACAAAGCAATGCCTCAGCAAGCTATCGCTTGTGTAGGTACATAGACAATTAATGTAATAAATGCAAGAAATAATGAACAATACTGATGAAAAATCTAACATTTATGAAGATAGTGATATCATAATGCCATGTTCAATAAATGCCAATTTATTCCATATGCTAAAACATGAAATTCACGAAGTTAAAACATGACATGAATCAATAAAATGGAGCATACATCAAGAATAAGGGCACCCTAAGGTAATGGGTCCCACCACATCGCACGAACATCCCTGATCAGGAGTACACATAGTCAACCTCTGAGTGTCGTCACACCCAGGCATACCATCTATAACCATGCTCATCATACATGCACACATAATAAGAATATGGGCCATCATGCTGCAGTGGCAACCCTCCATGGGTATCAACCACCGCCGCTCCCCGTCGACACCATAACGGGAGACTTAACGTCTGTCCCCATGGAAAGGCTCAGACCGGTAGTGTGGACTATCCATGTTACCAAACCCCTACCGAATGCCATCTATGGGCAGGTGTCTATCATATCACAAACTCATCACATCATAATCTCGGAAGGTGGGTGGCCGGCCCTATCCCTCCTAAGATGACGCCCACCGGCGAGAGCACCCGTCATCAAATATAAAACACGGAAATCATATGTATATGCTAAAACTCAAGAGCACTTATAGCTTGCAATCCCCAAGACATGCCCCTCATCCTCGGGTTAGCCTATCAAAGGACCAGCTAATAAGCCTCTATTCTCATTTCCATGTAAATCCATGCATTTTCTATATATATAATAAGAAATAAATCTCTAATTAAGCATAAATAATTAACATCATGCTTGTAAAAGCAGTTTAAATAAGTTTATTCAAGTAAAGAATTCAATTTGGAATAACCATCCTGTACGAAATGTCGCATGAAATCCATGGTAAATAAAAATCGCACTTTAAAACACAATCACACATGATGCTATGTTTAAAACATGGTTTAAAATCAAGGCAAAACATTAGTTGTCGTCACCTACCTCAGTGTGAGATCACTAGCTTGCTAATAACTCCCTTTAATTGGTATATTCAAGTGCACCTGTACATGTCACATCACTATTTTAAAATTTTTCTAAATAAAAAGTGGTCATTTCTAAGTTTTTAAGTTAAAACTAGGTCCGCGTCGTCAATACGGTCACAACGCCTCTTTCGGATCGTGATTTGGACCTCTCTAGCTCCCAAAAATCAAGTTTTAGTGAAAACTACCCTCAAATGGGGCCAGCCGGACCACCATAAGGTGGTTTAAACCGGCGGCGCCCTTTCCCGCCGGTTTATACCGACGTATACGGGCGCACGAAGACGCACGGCGCCTCGGACGCCGCACGGACGCGCGCGCGCGCGTCTTCGGCACCGTGACGCACGCGCGCGTGCGTCACGGCCGCCAGACGACGCCGCGTCCCGGTCCCACCGCGGCAGCCCAACCACGCACGTTCCGCACGCGCGCGGCGCCGCGCACGCGTGCGGCGACGACGTCATGTGACGTCGTCCTAGCTGCGTCTCGAGCGCGTCTTGGCGTCGGCGCCGTGCGCCGACGCCGTTGACGACGCCGGAGAAGACGACCGGATTAGGTCGCCTCGGCGGAGCTCTGAGCAGCCCGTTTTGCGTGATTTTTGCGCCATTTTCTTCAGAATTCTCTCTAGAATCCATTTATGCCCTCCTTTTGCACTAATTTTCTCAAAAACCATGGTTTTTAAACGATTTTTCCCAAGTTCCTAAAAACCTCCCTAGGTATTGGTTTTTGAGTTTTCTGGGCAATTCCACCGTTGGATCACTCCCAAATTTAAAGGGTTTGCTCTTGGGTGTCTTTTGCACTAGTTGGACGGTGCGATTTCCAAACGGACAACGTTTGGTCTATGAAATCACGCTCCAACAGTAGCGTGCACAAAGCCCCCAAAAATCCGATTTTTTTCCTAATTTTTAAATGGTTTTCTAATTAATTTTCTAATTAATAAATACAGAAAAACATAGGTTTTGAGGCTTACCTTGCACCTGCCCGGAGTTGCTCGTGTTGCCGGGGCTCCACTCGCCGGAAAATCCAAGTTTTTACGGCTAGGGTGTTGCGTAAATACTCGAGAAAACGCTCAAAGTGGAGCGTTTTGGCAACCTGGGAGGGTAGATATAGGCCTAGAGTCCCAGGGGAAGAGAACCTCTTCCATTCACGCCTCTTTCCACGTCTCTCCGGCGATTTTTCCGGCACTGGTAGAGACGTGTGGAAGACGGGGGTGCCAGTATCAATTTGGACCCCTGTCTAATACGTCTCTACCAAATGACCAAATTGCCCTTCCAACTTTGACGGCTCATAACTCCCTCGTTTGAGCTCCGTTTTTCGCGTTCTTGGTGGCGTTGGATTCGTATCGACGAGCACTTTCTAATCATTATGTTTTCAGGAAATAATTTAATCCATAAATTTTTATTTTAATTTATTTAATAATTTCCTATTTTTATCTTAAAAATTAAGGATATTACAAGTATAAATTGACTCTTCCACTAGTATCATCACTTCAAATATAAAACCCAACACATGTCTAAGCAAGTCCAATCAATATGCAAAAACCTTGAAATGAATGAATGGGTGGATCATGAATCAAACAAGACTAGCATGTCTATTTGCAATTGAAAAAGTACCTTCCACAATGATGTTTGAGGTTTGTGCTTGCACTACATGACAACGAACACACACGCCTAGCTATGTTGAATTGTATTTGTCCTGATCCCACTATTAGTCTATCTGCTTGCCTACCTGTCTCTTAGGGCAATCTGTGAAGAAACGTTTGGACTCTCCGCAACCTGATATGGTTGCAATTATAACTGTTGTCTTCTGGTACTGGGCATATTTAGCTAAGATAATTCCTCTAGCATCTAAGACATCATCTCTACCCAAAACTTTTACTTCGATTAGTAACTTGTTGCTACTGTCCTAGGGTTCCTTATGACTTTATAGAAGAGAAGAGCCTCTTGCCCTTACTGGTGTGACAACCCAGGTTTTTAAAACACTTTTTCATGCTTATTTTCAAAAGCTGGCATGCCTAATTTGGAAAAAATTGTAACATCAAACAACAACAACAAAATTTCTTTGAAATTCATTTCTTAAAGCCCTCTATTACCATATATACATATATTTTGTTTATAAACTAGATTTCTTAAAAACAGAACACATCCATTGGTTCACATACACAAACTAGATTTCATTAAATGTCTAAAGTTCACAATCCATATAGCTAACTACACAATACAAGAATTTTAATAAGAGTATATACCCTTGACGAGTAGTATGGTTGCTGGTATCACCATATTGTATCCATCCACTCCTATCTATCTGTATTTGAGATATTATAAACATTTAAACATTTACAATTCTCAACAAGCTATGCTTAGTAGGGGATTTAACAAGCATATGGAATTTAAAAACATAATTTATAATCCAATAATTCATTGATAATTCCAATATCCATATTCATCATATTCCATTTGAATAAAGTAATTCAAAGTTTCATGAACCATACTTTGTATAGCAAATCCATCATGTAATTTGTTATGTGAAATCTTCTTTGAATATATTCTCCAATAGTTCATATATAATTATACCACATATATGTAAATTATTAAAATCGTGAAAATAGTTAATGTCATGAATAGTAATATGATAATATCCACACCCAGACAATACTAGGTCCAATATCCACTCCCCTCATTATACTAGGGTCCATAATCATCCAGCCTCTACTAAAAAATATCCCATCATAGGAACATCGATAATGACCTCATACTAGGCATCTCATCATGCCATCACATAAAGGCATCTCTTTAGGCCATCACACATGGCATCTTACCATGCCATCACATAGGGCATCTCATCATGCCACTAGTAATTACACCATAGTGCAAAATATACAAAGGACTACAATGTTGCAATCTCAATCTATACCAGTGCACTAGGATGGTTGCCTATATAATCCACTTATACCAAAGGTGGAAAAACATAATATCCATTCGACTTTTAGCCTCTCTTTGGGCATGATATACATATCATCATCAATTTCAAAGAGAGAGTGGTTAAACCCTCATAACTCTCCTAGGATAGTATCCCCAGGTTTATGCCTATTGAAAACAAAATCCACAGGCCTCCATGCCTATATAAGAAATAATGATAATATTATCAGGATATTTTCCTGTCCATATATAAAATTCATAGTAATATCATCATCCTCATTAATTAAGTACTCATGTACCGATGATATAATTTCTCCATCAAAGTTCATGGATAAACAAGTAACGGTACCCATATACCAAGCATGTAAATTTCTCAACTTAAGCAAATAATGTAATTCTAGATCATGATTTTCAAATAATGATCATATAATTCTAAGCATAAGATCATCATATCATTCTAATTAAATCATTAGTCATCTTAAATAATTAAGGTCTACCAATTTATGATCATTCTACTTGATGAATAATTTTAATTATATAATTTTCATAATATTAAATAAGATCATGTTTAGAACATAGATCTTGTAATTTAGAAAAATGCATTCTTAAGGTTCCATATACCTCGAACGCGATAATCCCAATACTTATAATAATCAACGGTCTTGATTGGCATATTGATCAGTGTATCTATCAATTCATACATACATATAAATGCCATTTTCTATCTTTTGATCATCATAATTTTGGATGATCTTGTATTAATTGTTCCTTGATCATATTTATCCTCTTTTAGGATTTGTCTGATCATTTCATTCTGATCATTAATTAACAAATAATGGTCAAGATTTCTTCATATTTCTTAATCTCGACTAATCTGTCCTTTATAGATAGTTCTTATATTATAATAGTTGATTTATAAATCTAACGGTTGGATTCACTTCTGATATGTTAGATTTAGATTTTTGAAATATTCTCTAATCATAATTCTTAATATACATATTGTTTGGTCTTTGATCATCTTTAAAGATCATGATCTTGATCTATATGAATCTCTTTACTTTGGATACCTTTGATTTATGACCGTTGATCAAAATCAATGGTTATGATCCTCTAATTTCTATTTATCTTAGTTTGATCTATAGTCTATTTCATTTTTTTCATAGTTTGATCTATTGATCTTATAGTTAGATCTATCTTCGATTATCCTTGATCATCATGCTCTTTGATTTGATCTTCCTTGATTATAGTCATCTTGCTTAAAGGCTCGTCTTATCATTAGATTCTAGCATTTGATTGTCAATTTATTATCTAGATCACTTGATACATATTTATCTTAACTACTTTGTATTTTATAAATAGTTGATCTAGTAATTTGATAGTCAAATTTACTTTAGATTAGTCAAATCTTGGGTTTTAAACTATTTTCTAAGTTATTTTCCAATTATTTCATACTATGCTAAATTTGATCGTTAAATAAATTCTTTGGTCCATTCATAACTATATCAGATGTAATTATACTCAAATGTATTACTTTCCATGATTTTATTACATATCTAAAGTTTATGTATTAATCTAATGGTCAGATCTCATCTTATCTTTTAGATCTAGGATTTTGATCTCAATCAATGGTCCAAATCATAATTGGTCATGTGTATAGAAGATCTCACCAATTAGTTTTATTTCTTCATTGTATCACTTATTCAATCATTTCATATGATCTGATTATCTTTGATCTTACTAATTTAAGACATTTTCATAGTTTTTTGGATTTTAATTAATCTAAAAAGTCTTCAATTTTTAAATTTTTTCATTTCATTAGATTTGTCTCATTAAGATGGTTCCAGTGGATGTTTCAAATCTAAATTTGGAGTTAAATTGCCTTTTGAATTGAAATTCTAAATTTCATATATTTTTAACGGTTCAAATTTGGATCTGGATCAAAACGGATCAAAATGTTGTCATCGGGACACACTGGAGCGAAATGCTCATTCTAGAATGCTTCGGTGTGCCTGGGACTCCAGAACCCACTAAGGTGCATTTCTATCACCAAGACGCTATGATGTCAAGGTTACTTCGTGACTGTTACGCATCGGGACATGCTGAGTAGGTGCATCTCTGTGTTGTATTCCCTAATTCATCTTGGTCTCAAAATTCCAGAGATCAGTGAGACAGTCTGATCTAAACCGTCAAATCATGCAGCTCTAGATCAACCTCTAAGATCCATTGTAAATTTACTATTTTTACATATTTGGGGGGGAGGGGGGGGGGTTTGGGTCCTACAATTTCATCTGACGACTTAAAATCTTCCATTTGAGTTGTCCTTTATGTGGGTCTCAACCTGTAACACTAGATCTCTCTCACCAACAAATCACTAGCTGAGGAGACCTGATTGTAGGGAAATCCGAGAAAGAAACAAAGAAAGGGATGAGGCCTACCTAGAATTGTCTGGAGGATAGGAGTCAGAGGAGAGGATAGGTGATTCTGGTGGGTGCAAATGTCTGTTTGTGCTCACTATTGAGTCAGGTCACCAGAGAGGGGAGCTACCAGAGGAGGAAAGGGAAAGGAAAGCAAGGGAGAAAGATGAGGAGAAGGGAAAGGGAAAAAGGGGTTGCCGGCAACGAGGCTTGCCAGAGGGAAAAGGCTGAGGAAGAGAAAGTTTGGACGGGAGGGAGAGAGGCTGCATTGATTAGGTTTGAGGAAGCTGCATCTGTGGACATGCCTATCTGGTGTCCAAGTGCTGCAATGTCACGCCCTTCTGCAGACGGGCCAGATAGTTGAAAAGGGAAAGAGAAGAGAGAAAAGGAAAGGAAAGGGAAAAGAGGGAAAGAGGTAAAGAGAGAGGAAAGGGAGGAAAAGGAGAAGGAGAAGGAGAAGGAGAAGGAGAAAGGGGAAAGAGAAGAGATTTCTTGTAAATTTTAATGGAATTTTTAAAGGTATTTATTGGCTAAATTTTGATTATTTTATCTTTTTATTCCACTAAAATTATTTTAATGAAAGTGGAATTTCCATTATCCGCACTTTTATCTTTGTGCTAGCTAACTCATGTCTTACTTAACTTTTGTGGACCTCACACAAAAGTAAAAATACCATTTTATCCTTTTAAATAAATTTAAATTCTAAAAATTAAGAAAAAATACAAAATTTTCATCCAAACTCTAATTTCAGCGTGCTTATAGTCCTTGGACTCGATTTTTTTAGTACATTTCAAATATCCATGTTTCAATTCCTGATTCCATTTCTATAAAAACTTGATTGTCTTACAATTTAATTTTCAATTCTCACATCAAATTATTCACAAAAATTGGGTTTATTATAGCTAGGGTGTCCAATACTACTCCCATTTGGCTCATTCTCCTTCTCAGCATCGGACTCAAGCCATAAACAAATTGATCTACAACCTGAGAGTCCACCATGCCCATACTAGGAACGAACCTCCTCAGCTAAGTGAAATGATTCTCATATTGTTGAATTGTGAGGTTACCTTACTTTAAGGCTAGAAACTCCATCTCTTTTGCGTTCTATACATGAAGTAGAAAACACTTGTCATTGAACACTTTCTTAAAGCTTTCCCAAGTAGCCATACCACTAGAAAAATGAGTTGTCTCTTTAGTCTACCACCAAAATTTGGCCTCTCCCATCAGAATATATATCACAATTAGTACTTACTTATCTATAAGCACTTCCATGGCCTTAAAGGCTTTCTCCACTTCAAAAGTCCACCTATTAGTAGCCCCTGATTCACCCTCACTTGAAAATGACAGCACCATCCTCTGAAACCGATCTAGTAATTTATAAGCTTTGTTGGGATCCTTTCGCAAGCTACCTTCCACTTTACCCAGTACAATCTCTATTTGAGTCTAAACCTACTCACCGGATGCTACTACGAGATGTACCTAGGCCTACTCACTGGATGATGATGCAGGCTGTGTGTGTGAATGCCTACTAAAAACTACTGCAGACTACGCATGGATATACCACTGCTAAAGATGCAACAAAAGGTCCTAAATAACCTAAGCTACTATCTCTGCCACCTGATTCCCTTGCCCTAAAGACTTGGCATATATAGCAATTGGAGTGGCGAGAGCAGATCTCGTCCATCTCTAAGGAGCCATATGTTCCAAATTTAATACAATTTGCTTGAGTTTTTCTTCTAACTCACTATCATCTACAACTCTTTATGAATTGTTATGACTTTATGGACTTATTGAACTAATTGTGAATTGAGTAATGTATGATGGACTATGAACTGTGAATGGAGGTGTTTTGGGTAAAGGGTGAAATTTAAATCTTCTTGTATTAAAATTTGTTGTTTCTTTAAAACTTTTTGAAAGTCTAAGTGTATTGGTATGGAGATAGTGTCTACAAGTATAATTGATGATGATTATGGATTTATTAGGTGTTGCCACACCGAATGCATTAAATGCAAATATCTGAAAAATAAAAGAGTCTCTGCTGGATTTTTTAAGGAAATGGAAGGCCCATTTTGCTGTTAAACCAAGTTTTTGTGAAAGTTATGGAACCCGAAGTTTTATAAAGTGTTTTCTTAAAGAAAATAATTTTGCTACTTGTTATTCAAAAAAGAAACTTTCATATCAAGGATCCCAACTTTTGAAAAATGACAAAATGCATTTAAATACTTTGGGCATCACACCTTCCCCCCTCTCTAATCACTTCGACCTTCCACTGGCGACACCCTCCCCAGTTTTCATCTCTCTCTCTCTCTCTCTCTCTCTCTCTCTCTCTCTCTCTCTCTCTCTCTCTCTCTCTCTCTCTCTCTCTCTCTCTCTCCTGGCACCGATATTCCCCACTAGTCTCTCTCTTTCCCTCTTTCCTTTTCTTCTCCTGTTCGCTCGTGCCTTCCATCTTCCTGTCTTCCTTTTTCTCTTTGATGATGACTCATCTCAAAAAAACCCTCCAAACCCATTGCATGGTCTGCCATGTGTGCACAACCCATCTCCCCTCCCCTCCTACCAACACTAGCTCCTACCTTCCCCTTTTGTTGCCGATGACTATAACTGCTCCACCAATTATAGTGATGCTCGGTGATGAGGAGAACTTGAATTGAAGATTTGAGACGTTCATCATGATCCTCGTGATGTGAAGAACACAACTCCTTTGGTTATTTGACAATCTAACTATTGATGGAGGAGATCTCGCACGAACATAAAATGGTTAGCTAAGATCAAGATAGATCACATTAATTTGTCTTCAATTTGACACTCCTAGTAATGATCCACACAAGGAACTAAGAGTTAGAGGTATGGTTAACCAATTCTTGGTGAATTTTGAGCTTTGTAGGATGGATCTTAATTATTATAACTATACGATTATGATTCAATTATAAATCATGAAAATTGAAAAATCGGACCTTGAATGAGCACACTCAATGACAATCAACTAGCGAATGAGTTGATCCAGGACTGTGAACAGCAATCCGTGCAGATCCATCCATGCTTGGATCAAACACTGGAACTGCATTGGAAAAGTTGATCCACATGACGTACCATATATCAAAAACCTACAATTTCGATTTTAAAAAAATTAGAAACAATCCAACAATTGGATCAATAGAACATTGAACTTCCAATTATTAACAACAAATCAAACTAATGTGCACATTGATCCAACCATCCAAAATGTGGGTTAGGTTATCAATCGATAAGTAAAGTGACTGCAATTTAAAAAATTAGAAACCTGTTAGGCCACGAATTAATGACTGGAGGTCAATTTAAAATCTGACCATCGAATCACTACCAAATACTTAGAAAGAGACTCTGTAATATATTTTTTCATGATAAATGAAAATTTCAACTAAGGGATAGTTGAATAAACTAAGATCTAACTCATGATAGTGAAAGGCAACCCTTAGATCACCAATCAGGCCATGTAATGGTTTATCAATGGTTAAAGATTGCTAGGAGTAGCTTGTAACTATACAAATCAATAGGATTGCATGATGAATAGATAAATTGAACTATTGATTGGAAATCAATAGCTTATATATGAGTTTCTAATACTTAATAAACGTCTAATAAATGTTCAATGGTTTGGAAAGTAAATCTATAGCCTAAACGGTAGATATCGTGAGACCTAAAGATGTATTTAAGATCAAATTATTGAAATTTATTGCAATGATTTGGGATTATCTGGACTGTTGGATCATAATTAGATATAAATGTATAAGTGTATACAAGCATATTAAAAATAGAAATTTTATGCATTATAGATATTAAGGCACAAATGGACTAATTCATTATTGGATTTATAGTGAGAGCCAAGGGAAAAGCTTATGGAATCTGAGAAAATTACCATAAGAGGCAGGTAGTTTTGACATCTATCTATCATTTGGATCTTGAACATATCATTAGCTTTATTTAAAACATGTGAATTTCAAATAATTGAACGATATGTATTATTTGATTGTTGTGTATTTTGCAATGGTAGTTTGTCATGCTATGCTATTTATGCTTTTAAAGAATGTAAATACATACAAATGAAGCATGCAAGTCTATGCATACTTTTCTATCTATGATGCATACTTTTATCTTGGAAATGAAAAATGACATTGCTTATTCTATTACATGTGATTGTTTGTTTTGAAAGAAAAGATGATTATTAAATTGCATCAACCCAATGTTTAGACAAAAGTTACAGGAATTGCATGATATTGGAATATGATAAATGGCATATGATTTAAGGATATGTGAAACTAGATAAATACACATGTTTGTAAAAACATATATGAGTTTGGCATTCCAGTCTCTAACCACTAAAGATGGTGGTATCCATGCTTAAAGAGGCACCTATTCTTCTTGACAATTGTGCTCAATAATAACTACTGTGGGTGTTCATAGCACCCTTTTTAAGACATATTCATTGTCACCATGGAGGTTGTAGTTGCTAATCTCTAGATATTAGAGACACACAATTCAGTTAGCTAGTCATGAGCATAGTGTTTTATGAGATTTATGTTTTGTGATATTATGTATGTTGAGATTGTTGATGATCTTTAGATAAGTACTCGTGAACAATCAATTGATGTGTTTGCCAAGGTGCATATGTGCACATGATGATGATGTTGGTTTAGAATTGCTGACGTTGCAATTTAATCGATTACTACTTTAGTATATGAGGATCATTTGAAATTTGATTTATCAAGTTAAATGATGGATTTTTTACATGATTTAAAAATTATGCACATAAGTGACTTTATGATATATTATATGTTTCGGTTTATCTAAGATTACCATGCAGATTTGATTATTTGAAAAACATACATTCAAAGTTGTGCAAGTTTTATAATGATATTATCTAAAATATTTTAGCGTGAAATTGCAATACTGAAATTGACATACGGATTCAAATTATATTTCCTGTCTCTAATTTGATCGTTCTATTCTTTAGAACTAGATTTAAAATGGTTTGCGGTATTGTTTGGAATTATACTTTTAAAATTGGTAAGTAGATGTGAAACTGCCTAAACAATCACAATCTTATTGAGATATTCTATATTATTTATAATGTCTCAGGACTTTGAAGAATTTGATCCGAGGCAAAGTAGTTTAAGGTGAATGCAATTTTGGATGAAGACTATGTTGCAATAGTTTATCAACAATATAAGTATATGACATATCTTTTCTAGACATGTATATATAATTATTATAGTTGGACTGTGAGCTATAATTGGATAAAGTTGGGACACGTGTATTTTCATTTTTAATTTTATAATTGAAAAAGAAGACTAAGTTTTCAATTATCTTTTTTCTTAGAAGTAAATGAGACTTAGGTGTTTTCAAAATGAACTTAAAAGAAAAAGTTTCTTCTTCTGCATTGGTTTTACAAAATTGTTTTACAATAGGGATTGATCACGCATTAGAAATTAGTTTTGCATTTAAAAATGCATCTGAATCCTAATTTATCACATCTCCTTACTAAAATTTCATTCTATAAATTGTGTCTTATTTCAACTAATTTTAAATCCCTTAGATTCTAATGCATCTCTCTATAACTCTAGCTTTGTGCTTATGATTTTTCTTATCTTATCTACCAAAACTATATCATTTGCAAATAGCATGCATTGTGAAATCTCCTAATGTAGATATTTTGTTAACTCATCAAGAACCAACATGAATAGTATGAGTTTAATATAGATCCTTGGTGTAATCCTATAGTGATTGGAAAATTACCAATCTTCTCACTAGTGATTCTAACATTTGTTACCACTCATTAAGTGTCTATTTTTGTATAAATTACCCTCATTTAGCATGAAATTGATGTATTTTTAGAACATTATTTATAAATTTACCTAAAAAATATATATCATTTGAAAAGTTTAGAATCTAATTGTAATTTGGTGAATTTTTAGGTTTAGATGACAATTCAAGGTAAGTATGTGCAAATTCACATGTTGTATAGTAGTAACTAATATTTTTTCTATGTTTTGTAGATAGTAGATCAAGTTGACCAATATTCTAGAATTTTGATCAAACTTAGATTGAAATGGGTAGCTATGATCATTTTGAGATGAATTGGATGATCAAGATAAAATCAAGTCAAAATGACTCAAGTTCCAACATTTTTAATTATAAATGGTCTAAAGATTCTAAGATAAGTGCAAATTGAAGAAAATCAATGGCGATCTAAGCAACCGAGCTTTAAACGGCCAAGATCTCTATAAAAAATATCTTAGGAAGCATCATCTTTAGAATTATTGGTCATGGATGTGAATGTATCATCAAGATGAAAATGATCAATGGTTTGATCATTCAAAATTATTGCTTTTGGGGCAAGATAAAAAGACATGTATTTGATGTCTTGGGTTAAATTAAGATAAATTCCATGAGAGATGAAAGATTAGATGGTAAAAATGGTTCTGATGATTAACCAATTGCTTGTAGTCAAAGATGAAAATGTTTTGCAGGAAATTGATCTAATGAATAGTGGATGATAATACAAGGCAAGCTTTAAGTGAGGAGGAGGAAGTTTCATAAGTTAGAAAACTTAAGTTATAATAGTTGAAACTCAATTTGGTTTATAATTGAATGGGGAGAAAGAGAAATTAGAGGAGGAAAATGCCAAAAAGAAATTTAAACTGACTTTCTATCATCTATAAATGTTAGATCGAAGAAAGAGTGAAGAAATGATTCAAAATTTGGAGAAAGACAGAAAAAGGAAGGAGATAAACAATGCATGTAGGTTGGTGAATAGGTGTCGCACATCAATTCCTGCTTTGATACTTGACGAAAATTTCTAAACTTTAATATTTTGATAGAAGATATCAAGGAAAAGAAGGCCCATGTTTTATATTTCTAATTGAATCAAGGAGGCACCAAACAAAGAGCTCAAAGTTAGAACATGAACATTTTTATGGTGACCAGGTCACTATCACTTCACTTTATATCTCTTTCAGTTCATCTCTATTTTTTTATGTTTAATATATGGGTCTTGAATAAAATTAATGAAGGAATCCATTTCCCATGTTAATTTCAGGATTCATATTTAATTTCAAGTAGTTTCAAAATGTTCAAATTTTACACTGCTAGTGTCGCTCTCCCATTTAATGTTGCGCTGCATGTTGCTTTGTTTCTTGTTAATTTATTACAAAAAGAGCACAAAAATTTGTGGTTAGGATCTAATGCCTAACATATCAAAGAATGTTATGGGTGATCACAAAATTTAATTAATTTAATATTTTTAGTAATTTTAGGTATTAAAGTGAATAGAAAATTTTCAAAATTATTTTGTTTAGGATTTTATTTCTTTCTTTTATTTTATATTCTAGGATATATATTTAGATTATTAGTTTTTTGTTTTTGTTTAAATGTTTACGAATTAGTTTTCTTAATTAGTTTTAATTTTCAATTATTTTTTCAATTATTTTAGAATAAATTTAGAAGTCATGCCATGCTATTTTTATTTTTTAGATGATTAAATTGATCTTATTTTTAGGTTAGAATTATGACTTATAAAAATTTTAGTATTTTAATTGTCTTAGAAAATTAATTTGAAAAAGACAATTTTATCTTAGTAGAATTCTTTGATTTTGTGTTATTAATTTTTGTAGTAGATGTTTGGAATTGATCTTTGATCCATTATAGTTAGATTTTACATAGACTACTTAGAATTTGATGAGTTATCTAGGATTTTAATGTTTAAAAGTTTCTAAATTAATTTTTTGAAGAAACATTTTTTAAGATGGTAAGTACAGTTTCTATATGATTCCTGAGTTATAAAAGAAGATAAATAGTGATGGATCTAATTTAGAAATGTGATATTTCATCTTAGCAATTTAAATTTAAATTAAAAATCTATTTTCTATCTCCTCTAATAAATTGGATACCTATGATTTCTCTTTAATTTTGTGTTAGTTTTAGGATAATTAATCTAGATTAGCCTTGATACTTTAATTTCATACTATATTCTCCATGTAGGTTCGACCCTGCATGATATTACAACTGACTACTGTGCACTTACATGAAAACTCAAATACCACTCCCTTATACATATCCTTAATTATGTCTATATACCCATGTGAAGCCTCTTTCTCGCCCAACACCTACCATATTAACTCTATGGGAACCCTATCATATGCTTTTTCTAAGTCAATCTTCCTTTCCCTACTTTTCTCTACCAATTGTCTAAGCAGTAAAATAACTTCATGGTATGCCTTCTAGGCATGAAATAAAACTAGATCTCCGATACATTCATCTCATGACAAGGCCTCTTTTGAATCATTCTTTCAAAAAGTTTCATGGTATAGCTCATAAGTTTGACTTGTTGATGTTTTTCGCAAGTGCAAGGGCTATTGTGATATAGCTAATGCAAGTACGCCCACAGGGACGTACTTTAAGAATTTAGAGTTTTTAATAAAAATTAATTATTTAAAATTAAAATTAATGAAAAATTTTAACAAAAAGAAATCAGACTTCATCTTTAGTTTAACAGTGAAATTCTAGAGGTCTAATTCCATAAAGAATAGAAAAATAAACAACAAAACCTTAACTAAAACTAAAACTAGAAAAAAAATTAAGAAAAATCTAATTCCCTATCTTAAGTACTGTCCAAATCTTCAATTCTAGTATCACAAACTTTGATCAAACTCCATCAATATATTCAACATGTCTTGGATTGATGATCTGACAGATGAATTTGTCAGATTCGTCAAATTTTCAGAGATCTAGTCTAATTAAACAGTGAAATTCTAGAGGCCTAATTCCATAAAGAATAGAAAAATAAACAACAAAACCTTAACTAAAACTAAAACTAGAAAAAAAAAATTAAGAAAAATCTAATTCCCTATCTTAAGTACTGTCCAAATCTTCAATTCTAGTATCACAAACTTTGATCAAACTCCATCAATATATTCAACATGTCTTGGATTGATGATGTGACAGATGAATTTGTCAGATTCGTCAAATTTTCAGAGATCTAGTCTAATTAAGGAATTTAAGAATTAATGGCTTAGATCTATTTTCAGAACCCAAATTGAAGATTAGGAACAACAATTAAACTAGAAACTATCCTAAAAACATGTTATAAAATTTAATTGAAATTCTAAATTAAAATAGACAAGAAATAAGAGTTTTCTTATGGTTAAACCAGAACTATTGATTCGGTTAAACAAGAACAGATAAGATAGTTCCTGGATTAACTACGGAATAACACAGAACGCAAAAACAAGAATTATAACAATAACAGGATAGAACATGTAATTTGAAATATTCTACTAAGGCCAAAAAGGAAAATTTTCCAAAAACTAACTTAAAAATTTTGTAAACTCCAAATCCACCGGAGAAGACGACTTTGTAGAAGGAGATGAGGTTGCCTGGAGAGCTATGGCATCGCACAATCCTGGATGTCGCCTGGGCCGTTGGGTGCTTATCCAGCGAGGCCTGGAGCTGGCATCGTCAACTGGCAGGGGAGGAGCAGACAACGCTGAAGGCTATTGGAGGTTGATGCGGTGTTGGGAGATTGGATTAGAGCATGAAAGACGGGACGATCTGGGCTCGACAAAGGAAGAGAGAAAAAAAAAAAGATGCCTGGGGCTGGGTGGTCTGGAATACTTCAAGTTCCTCGCGGTGGAGGAGACAATCAGGGGTGGAGGAGCAACACTAATGCTTGAAGTTGTGAGTTGGGTCGAGAGACGGTGCTGGGTTTGGGTTGTCTTAGGTTGGAGTGAAGAAGAGCGAGCGATGATGAAGAAATTGGTGTGGTGCGGTAAGGATTAAAAGCAGAGAAGCCTGGGTTGTGTGATTGGAGATGAAGAGAAGTAGAGAAGGTGATCACCGAAGGTAGGAGAGAGACAGAGGTGAGTAGGAAGGGGTAGGGCAAACAACGGTTGATGGGTGGTGATGGAGATCGACGCAATGACCAGTGCTGGACAAGGGAAGCCAACGGTGAACAACGATGCTGGAGGTTTGGTGTGGAAGTGAGACACGTGTCGGGTTGGTGCTAAAACAGAAGCTAGTGCAGTGAATCAAAAGAGGGAAATTGGAAAAAAAGAGAGAGCAGGAACTATGCTTTGGGTAGATTCAAAATAGAGAAAGGAGAGAAGTGGAGGACGAGAACAACAACAAACAGAACAAAAACAACACAATGGCAATAAATGGAAAATAAATACAAAACTGACTTTCCCCCTAGAGAGAGAGAGAGAGAGCATATGGTAAAAGCAAAGAAAGGAATGGCAAGGACACTAAAGGAAAGGCAACCCAAACCTCCAAACTTCCAAAAGTTCCCAAACTCCTCCCACGGTTCACTCTTTATAAATTTTCCCCTACCTAATTTTCCTCCACCTCTTTCCTTTAAGATTTAGTTTCCTATTAAGAAACTTCCTCTTCTTCCAAATTAGGATTCCTCTTCTATTAAAAAACCTTCTTCTTTTAGGAACCCTTCATCCCTTGCCGTATTGATCTTTAAATTGATATACACCATTAAAATTACATCTGAGCCATCCAACCTTCCTTTAGTTGATCTATAAGGCCAAAGACTATATTAGAGTTATCTAAACCATACATTAAACATCCACTTAGCTTAATTGATCATCTAATTGTTAATTTTGACAATTTACGATTGGATGATCAATTTGAGCTATATTTTATATTTTATCCAAAATTTATCAAATTAATGAGTTAGATAGTCTAATTAAATGCTAAACTAGGGGCTTTTGGCCAAAATTAAACACTTAACACACCCATCCTCTCCCTCCTCCTAATAATTAGTGCAACTCTTTATGTCTCCTTTCTTGTTATGAATTGGTATAATAGAGCTCTTCTTTCACTCATTTGACATTTTCTTCGATCTTACTATCTTATTAAAGAACTTTGTCAACCAAACTACTATAGTATCTGCTATATAATTCCAAACCTCTATTAGTATACCATCGGGTCCCAGGGTCTTTCCTGATTTTACCATTTTCATGCCTCTTTCGCTTCATGGATTCTAATCTTATAGTTGTATCTATAATGTCCAACATTATTTGGGTTTACGATACTTTCAATCCCTATATTCCTAGGGTAATTGTCATTTAAAATTTTTTAAAATAATTTTCTCACATTTGTTTGATCTCAGCATCAAGACCATGGCCAATGGGATTCATAAAATCTATTCTAATTATACTATTACATGCCTATGTAGTGAAGTAAACAAAATAATAAAGGAAGTCAAGAGAAATACTCAAAGATGTGAAGGGTATTATCACATGCCAATCTTTCCATACAAAGATGAGAAGGATACTGTCACACACCAATTTTTCCATAGATGCGCAACCTACAACCAATTCAACCAAAATTAATTTCAAATGCGAGATGAAAAAGAAAGAGAATATAATAAAATATTTTCTAATGCTAATACCTAATATAAAGCAAAGTAGGAGACTTAGAGTATTGGATTATTGTGAGAGATCTAAATAATGAAAAAGAGAGAGGAAAAGAAATGAGTAAAAGAGAAAAAGGAACAGGTAGAGAGAAGAAAGGACAAAGAGAAAATAGAAGTATCCTTATTCACCTTGTGAGTTATTTTCCATTTCCCATTATGTTTTCTTTGGGTGTAGGAGTGGTTATCAAAACCATTCCCTCCTTGTTTTTAGTGATAATTGTTTTGGGTAAAGATTTGACATTTATGAAAAGGGGGTTAGGATAACTAATTGCAAATAAAATAAAATAAAATAAAATAAAAATAAGCACATATGTGAGAAAATCATGATGTAAAAATAGAAAGGGGTATTAAACCTCCACACTATTTTGAAAATTAATATGTAAGAAAATCCAAATATAGACCAATTTTTTTAGAAATTTAGTTATTTAACTCCCCCCAAAAGTTGGAGGGAGAATTCTCTTAATGAATAGTATAGATGATTCAAAGTGACTAGAATACACTCTGTGTTAAGATTGTTGGTATTTTTGAACCTAGATTTCATCTTATTTTTACTTTTTGTTATTTTTGAAGGGGACCCTTAGTGCAACGGTAGAGTTATCATTGTGTGACCTTGAGGTCATGAGTTCAAGGCGTGGAAACAACCTATTGTAAAATGCAAGGTAAGGCTGCATACTATTGACCCTTGTGGTCTGCCCCTTTCCCAAACCCCACATACGCGTGAACTTCGTGCATCAGGCCTGCCCTTTGACCTTTTTATTATTTTGCTTAAATCCAAACCATTCATCTTATATTCACTCCTATTTTGAGCTGGTGCATGGGTTAGATCTTCTCAAAAGTAAGCCTAAAACATAAAAGCCAGTATTTGCTTAGCATTTGAACATATTGGGACTCTTATGTCAAGCACATTCCTTAACTACTTATTAGTTCATTTTTAAGGCTAAATTATAGGGAAAACACTAGGACTATTCTACTTTTTTCTAATATTTGTCTTTTGTGTGTTCATCTACCCTGTACTATTCTATTAGTCTACTTGTTCTAGTATATCTGAGAAAATTAACCAATTATATCCCCTATTAAGACATAAGAAGCCATTACACCTTAAAGTGTGATCACATCAGCATCATTACACTTTTGTGGCATATCATTCCCACGTGTCTTTTAACTTGATCACATGTGCATGGATTTAAAGTTTAACAACCTATGTAAACTAAAAATTAAGTGGGTTCTGCCTTTTTATGCATGCCAAAACCCTCTTTTAGCCATCCTTCTTCTTCCTCCAAACCTTGGAAATCTAGGATCCTCCATCAGGTGGGTTGATATTGTACTCATCACACACACACACACACACACACACACACACACACACACACACACACACACACACACACACACACACACACACACACACTCTCTCTCTCTCTCTCTCTCTCTCTCTCTCTCTCTCTCTCTCTCTCTCTCTCTCTCTCTCTCTCTCTCTACACATGAAACTGTACCCAAGGGTTCTTCGTTTAAAGTAATTTTGGGCATTCTTCTAGTTATGGATTTTCTAGAATTGAATGGTGGTGGTTCTTCTAGTTATGGATCTTAGATCTTGATTGAATGTTAGTTTCAAGTAGATTTAGGTTCTGTTTTTTTTTTTTTTTTTTTCCTTTAAGAATTAGAGGCACATAAACCCATACATTGTCTCAAACCCTAGTCATGCCAATGAGAGAGTCCTCCTTGCACCAATATGCTAGGAGGCTATAATGCAATTAGATTTAGGGTTTACCATTGCCTTCATCTTGGTTTTGGGGTTTTCCCTATTGGATGTTGGAGTTGTTTAAATTGAGGATTTTGGTGAAAAATTTGGTCAAAACATCTTTCAAAATAGTATGGGTTAACTAAGTGGAGGACGAGATTCACTTTTTACTGTTCAATGTACCTTATAATCTTGGTTACTGCATACTTATGTTTCAAAATGAGAGATCAAGATTTATGTTTGAGTTGTTCAATGTGAGGTCTAGATCAATAATTGCAAGTGCTATATTAATAAATAGGTTCCTCCTTTGATGACTAGTTAAGCCCTCCACTAATGATGTGTCCAAAGGACTGTGGAATGCTCAAGGTGTATGGATAAAGACTACAACATATCCAATGAAGAAGTTCTACAAATGCTCAAAGTAGCATGGTGAGACAAGTAGTGAGTATGTTAGATGGGTGGATCAAGATATTGATAGAAAAATTAATAGTCCATCTTCAACACTTAGACAAGTAGTTTCCTCTTATTCTTCTTTATATCACCAACCTTGGCCATAGCCTCAATTACCTCTTAATTATCTATATAGTAAAACTCAAATAAATTAATAGCCTTGGGCTAAAGATTTTCCAGTAACTTAGCATGACTTTATTCTACCAAAAAATCCCAATCTTTTTTCATTTTATCAAGAGTCCCAAATCTATGTATGTCACTCTCTTTCTTAAGTCAACATGCATAACCTTATTTGCTTCTAATTTTTCTGTAACTCTTTTTCTCATGAATATATATCCCAAATTGAAGTCAGTTTTCACAATAAGAGATCCTCAAATAGAGAATATGAATTTATGTAACCCATGGGCCCTTAAGGAAATCTCAAAAGTGTATTATCACATAAGTTTAATGAGATTGTAATTTACCACATTGGCCCTAGTTGGGACTTGAGATATTGTATTTTCTTAGGGCTACTATCAATTTATCAGTCATTAATTTACTGGACTTTTACTGTATATAACCCATCATCTCCTAGAACTATCAGCTAAAGTATTTGGTTGATAATCCTCATCAAAATCACTATTATCTCCCCCTTCTTCTAAGTTATCATTGACACAATCACTTGACCTACTACTCTATCTAACTGGTCATCTTTTTCCTCAATATTCACATTCATCAAACAATCATGCTTTCCTTGATTTTGTCTATCAATTGGAACATTAGAAGCCACACCAAATGGATCATCTCTTGGTCTATCAGATGGTTCAATAATTCGTTCGTCAACCACCATATTTTTACCTTCATTTGTAGGAACTAATAAAACCACTAGAATGGGCCCATGTACAATCCATGCAATTTCACCACCTTTGCTTGAGATTAGGAGCGACGTATACAAGCCACCTAAGCTATGTAAGCCATGCTAGAGGATGACAAACCATGTAATCAAGGAACTTGGCCACTCAAACCATCAAGTAATGAGCTATCAAAGTGAGCTACTTAGCACGAGAGTCATTCTACATTCAACCACATGATTGGAGGACCTTTACAACCAATTGTCCTATATTAAAATAATAAATTTTAATGGATAACTAGAAGGAGTTTGAGGGAGATTTGTACATGGTAAGATATGCATGCTTAGTTGGACCAATCAAGAGAAAGAACCCACCTTTATTTCCATTTTTCATTCCTCTTTCCAACCTCTAAATAGTGCTTCCATGATTTTTTCTCAAAGGAGGAGACATCCTCTTAAAGAAGCAGTTCCTCCCACCTTGAGATATCCAATATGCCACCTACATTTTCTATTTCTATCCTCCATCTCTATCACTTTCCTAATTCATCTCCCCATCTTTGTTTTCCTCCATCTTCTCACTCTCTTTCCTCCATGTTTTTACTCCTCTACGTTAAGCAGGTTAAGGGAAGGGACTTACACGCCATCATCCTAAAAAAGTGGAGCATTTTCCCCCATTTCTAATTCCTTAGAGCTCCACCAACACTACTCTCTAATTCCATGTGTTGCTAATCTTCATTGCTTGCCTCATTATTTCCTCTTTCCTTAGGGTTAGCATCTCATCATTTTTGAAAACCCAAAAATCTATAAAACTTCAAGCATTCCATTTGAAAAAAGGAGAAGTTTGGGACAACTCTTTCCTAAGAAAGTGGCGCCTCATCCAAAGGTGAATGCTTAGGGTTCTTTGGTTGCTGCTTACTCTTCTTGTAATTCCACACACTCTTTCAAGTTCCTTTTCTTTGGTTTTTGCACTTCAATTCTAGGTTAGTACCTTGCTTTATTTTCTTGCTTTCATTGATTTGGCTTCTTACTTTACTTGTTTGTTTTGTTGCCTTACATTCATGTGCATAAATTTTCTTTAGTTTTTCTTGAATCTTGCATCCACTTCTCTTAATTTTCTTGTTTGGTTCTTTAAGATCAAAGTTACCTTTTCTCTAGAGGTGATAGCTAAGAGAGCAATAGCTTTGAATCCTTTCATTTTCCCTTCACTACTTTCCTTTTTTCTTACTTGAATCTAGGTCTATTTCTTATTGATTTCTTTCCCATGTTCATGTTTTTTTATGCTCTTATTCTTTTGATTTCCCTCTTGGGTTTTACATGCATGATATCTCAGATTAGTTTGTGATTATTGGAGTGTTTTTAATCTTTGCTTTGGATCAAGTTATAGTTAGAGAAAAAGTACACAATTTCCTATTTATCTATTTATGTACATACATACATACATACATCTTTGAATGCAATTTCCAATTCAATGAATAAGCCTCTTGGATGAATATTGTTACTATTTGATTCTAAAATTAAAGTACTTCCAAATTTCATGAAAAGTGTGCACTAAGTTTCCTTCCATGCCTTTGTTTGATTTAAATTTCATGCGCACCATGTTTTTGAAAATTTGAACTTCATGTTTCATGCATAATTTCCATTAGTCCATACATCGTAGTTGCTTGAATTTTTAGGAACCCATTTAGCTTTTTAATTAGTTTAGTTAATGTTTTGATTAGTTTCCATGTTATCCAGCTATACTTCATGCATTTTACCCGTCTTCCCACTTCATGAACCATGGGCACAACTCCATGGGTCATGCACATGGTGATTGATTTGGATTCCCTTAGTTAATCTGTTAATCTTTGTTTTTGTTAGTTTAGACTTTAATAGTTACTTCTTTTGCATCTTAGATTTAGATAGTTTCTAAGTTTGGTTTTTAGAAAGTGTTAATTTTGGTAAGTTTCCTTATTAGTAGTTTCCATTTCCGTTCATATTTCCTTTTAGATGTTATTTGCTTTCCTAGTTCAATCGAAACCATTTCTCTTTGATTGAAGATAAGTGATTTAAATATGATCCAATTGATTGAAAATCTATTTTAAAACTGACACTAAGTCTTTTGCGTAGTTGCTAGGAAATTGCAACAGATTTGTAATTAGATCTTCCTTTAGATTGTTTATCTCTAGTCTTAGTTTTAGGTTGCATTAGTTTAGGTTTTTGCTTCATTCTTACATGTTTTGCTAATTCCTTACAAATTAGAAGTAGAACATTATATAAAAGGAGGAAGGCAACAAAAAAAAAGGCCTCTCCATCATAGACTGAGGAGGATAGCTATAGGAACCCTCACTTTCCCTCTCTTGCCCACACTTTCCCTCTCTTCTCCTTCCCTCTCTCACTCTCTTCTCTTTCCCTTACTCTCTCCTCAATTGGAAACACCCCCGTCTCCAGTTTCCTATGTCTGCACCCTAGTTATTCCCCTGCACCACACCGCTCTCTCATGTTCCCTCTGTCTACCAACTTGCACTCAAACTCTTTTAGCTCTCTCTCACTCTCCCTTCTCTCCCTCTATGCTCTGTGTTCTCCCTCTACCTACACCCTAGCCTTCTCCCACCAACACTTTCACTCTTCCTATTCTTTTACTCCCCAACCACGCCTTCCTCTTCTCCTCCTCCTTCACCTAGTACAAACCCAATCCACAGACACTCACGCACCACTCCCTCTTTGCTATCTCTCTATGTCTCCCCCTCACCACAGCTCCCCTATTTTCACCTCCATAGGGTTACCTTCTCCATGGGAGAGAGAACCTGTAAATTCTTCACTTGCTTGTTTTCCTTGGTTTCTCAATGAGTTTTCCCAAATTCCTCTCTTTGCTACAA
Organism: Warburgia ugandensis; assembly: GCA_035236585.1. Taxonomy (NCBI): domain Eukaryota; kingdom Viridiplantae; phylum Streptophyta; class Magnoliopsida; order Canellales; family Canellaceae; genus Warburgia; species Warburgia ugandensis. The sequence continues at coordinate 85,360,275 of CP141130.1, read as the reverse complement.
CTTTCCATTGTTATAGAGAAAACCCAAATTGGGTTTTTCTCCCAAATCCCATCTTTTTATCCTTTCTTCTCCCATGTCATCTTCTTCTCCCTCAAGTATTCTTCTTATTTCGGTTAAAACCAGAAAATTGCAATAATTCCATTTTTGCCCTTGGTCTATCTTCATAAATTCCCAATTTGTCCTTAGTTTTGTCTTTTTCCTTAATTCAGTTTTATCTTATCCTTATTCTTCCTATGCAAATTATGTATTATTTTCAGATTAATCTAGAAACTGAGTTATTCAAATCATGTTTTATTCAAGCTTAACCAAATCAACTATCTAGCTTTAATAAATATGGTTTCTTTATTTCTTGATCTTTTCCATATCAGATTTTTAATCAATTCTTAGATCTTGTTCTAACGACAATTCCTAGTTGATTCATCATCCCTGGTCTTCAATCTAAAGTCCAGAGATTGATCTAAGCCCTCCAAAACTTTAAAATCTTACTTTAGTCCAAACCATCTAAATTTTGGAGAATCTAAACAATCCAGCTATTGGATCCTTAATTAGAAATATAAGTGAGACATTGATGAAGGCTGATTAATGTTGATGATATCGAATTTGACTTAATTTGTCATAATCAAGCTTTTATTTGTTTTTAATTAATTTTCTGTCTTTTTGAACTTGGATTGGTGTAATTTTCATTAATTGAATAGATTTGAGTTTACAATTCATTGTTATTTAACTTTTTTTATTTTTAAAATTTTTAGACAACTAAATTTTATTTAAACTCCATTTTTTTAAGTTGAGTCCTCATAAGATTGACTTGTACTTACATAAGCTACACTACAATAGCATGTGCACTTGCAGTAAACAATCAACAGTGACCCACTCTTGATCTTTATCAGAAACCCCACTATCAGCTTCTCTCACTCTTATTTTCTTAGTATAATTTGCATTTAGTATAACTTACATTTTAGATAGTAGTGTAATTCATATAGTTTAGGGTCATTCATTACACTTATTGCATCTTATTTAGGATTGTTGCATTAGATTGCACCTATTTAATGAAGGTTAGCCTAATCTCGACTATAAATAAAACATAAGCTATCTAGTTATAGTGTCTTTGTCTATTAAGGTGTGGCCCTTTGTTAGATAGCATATAAGTAGGCATTAGTTTCCTTTTCTTGTGATTCCACTGTATATTTAATTACTTTATGGTGGAGTTCACATCAATAGTAAGGGCCCCATAGGAATTCTCATAAGATAAGGACTGGATTTTATCACGAGATCCTTGCCCCACCTAGGTAATCAATTCAATTCTTCGTATGTTTACAGTCTAGTGGCTTTTGAGCATTGTGGTTATAGTGGGTATCCAAAATTCAAGTGATTTTTCACTACTTTCATTGACGTTTGTTGAGATCTAAACACCTTCTTACATGATAATTGTATTAATCAGATTAGAGCAGAAGCTAACTTGTGAGCAATAGTTAAGCATGGATGAAAGGAGGAGATCTTTAGATCTAGGTCTATAATCTACCACCCTAACATTATCAAATATTATCAAAACAGCTCATTAGTGGACCATTGGGATTCATTGTGCATCAGATAGAGTTAGGAGTCACATTTACCATTTTGATAAGTTTTCATTATAGTGCATACAAGGATGTCAATCTTAGAACACTGAGTTAGTATCATTTGATCCTAAGATTGAATGTACCCATAGGCAAGGGGTAAGAAATGAAATTCCTAACCCCATGGCAGACCCCCCAACTGTAGTTAGAGATTTATATGTGCTACTTTAGTTAACTATCCCATCATGCATCATCTTGCCACCCACCCATGCATACCACTTTGAACTTAAACCTAGAGTTGCATAGTTACTCCCAACATTTTATGGTCGAGGAAGAGAGGATCATTACCTACATATCAAAGAATTCATTGATATTTGAGCTATATTCAAATTTTAAAATGTTTTAGATGACTCTATTATACTTGGGTTGTTTTTCTTCTCATTAAAATATAAGGCCAAATCATGACTAAATTCTTTAGAGGTTGGTTCCATTGCTAAATGGGACTAGTTGTCTAAAAAAAATTTGGATAAATTCTTCCTTATCCTTATGACTAATGCCCTTTATAGGAGATTATCAATTTCTAACAAAGACATGATGAACAACATTATAAATGTTGGGAAAGGTGGAATGAATTGCTATAATAGTGTTCCCACAATGGATTTGAAAAATGGCAGCAAGTTTAGCACTTTTATGAGGCACTTACATCTCAAAATAGACAAACAGTGGATGCAATTAATGGAGGGGCCCTCATGTTGAAAAATGAGACAGAGGCTTAGGAATTTTTAGAGATCTTAGCTAAAAATCCCAGCAATGGGATCATTATAATAGAAGAGAGAAAAATACCCAGCCTCAAAAAGAAAGGAGGCCTTTGGGAAGCTTGACTCCTTGGCTGGACATATGGACAAAGTTAAAAATATGTTATAGAAAATTGATTTAAGACTAGATGCCTTCATGGCTATCAATGCATCCACAAAACCTCCATAAGAGGTTTGTGCTATTTGCTCTAGCCTGGCAAACTTAACCTCAACTTGTCCATATAATAGAGTGTATATTGAATATCTTCTATAACAAGCCAATGCTTTGAATGCATATTGCAGTCCTAGAAATAATCCTTATTCTAATGCCTATAATCTAGGATAGGCTAGGATCCTAACTTATCATTGTCTAAGAACAATTACCATCGAGGTCCATCTATGAACCCCCTGCACAAAACTTTCCTAGGGCTTCAGTTCCACAGAAACCACCTGGTTTTCAACTTCCTTAACAACCAAAGAAACCCACATTTGAGGAAACTATACAATCATTCATGGAGAAAACTTTAAAACACCAGGATGAAACTAGACAAGTTATAAATGATAGTAGACAGAGCAACAATGTTAATTCTTAAGCTATTGCCAAATTAGAAATGCAAATGAGTCAATTATCAACTGTACTTAGTGAGAGAGGAAAGAGACAATTTCCTAGTCAACCAATTTCAAACCCTGAGGGCCAGTTTGAAATAGGGTTAAGTTCAAGTAGACCACATGAGCAAGCAAAGTCCATAATTACCCTTAGGAGTGGCTGTCACGTTGAAAATAAAGTAAGGCAGAATGCAAAAACTTTAGAGGAGAATGAACGAACTAAAACTAAGGAAAAAGAGAAAAGATTTGTGTGGATTGATAAATGTGAGACAAGTTTTCTAGAGCTCAAGAGGGGACTCATCATTGTTGTTAACTATTTTATCGCAAGTACACAGGCAATTGTAGTATAGCTTATACAAGTATGGGGCAATCCCCCAAGGACTCAACTTAAAAAGATGGAGTTTAAATAAAATTTAATTATCTAAAAATTAAAATAAATAATAAAAATAACTATTAATGAAATACAGTTTCAAATCTATTTAACTTATGAAAATTACAGAATTCTAAATTCAAAAATACAAAAAATTAACTAAAACCACATAAAATCTACTTTCCTAGCTTGATCATAGATAATTTCTTCAAATATGATACTTAAAAGTCAATCAGTCTTCATCAATCTCTCTAATATGTCCTTGATTAAAGATCCAATGGCTGGATTATGCAAATTCTCCAAAATTTTAAAGATTTAGATCAAAGAAGGATTTTGAGTTTTGGACAACTTAGATTGATTTCTGGATTTTAGATTAATAATCAGATATGTTGAATAACCTAAGAGATGTTCTAAGAACAGAATATGAAAATTAATTGAAATTCTGATAAGAAACAGAGCATGAAATAAAGAAATCTTATTTGTTAATCTTAACCGTTGATTAGGTTAAGCTTAATCAAATTAGCTTGGATTGTGCAAATTTTGAATAGACAGAACAAAGATAAAGCAAAATTGGAATTAAGGAAAGAGGATTAAAATGAATTTTTAATTAATGTCTAAAGGGAAAAATTGGAATTTATTTAGTTTTCTAATTTTAACCATAAATAAGAGAAACTTGCCCATGGAAGAAGACAACTCAGGCGGTGAGAAAATAGTTGGAATTTGTAGAAAACTGGAATAGGTTTTTGATTCAAAGTCACAGTGAAATGCAAATAATGCAAAACAAAAAGAAAAACAGACGGAGAGAAATCTGTGAACAAAGGATGAAAGACTATGAGAAAAGGAGAACAAGGTGAGATGAGTGAGAGACTTTGAGGGGGGGAAGATAGGATTGGAAAATCTAGTTTCCAGCTGGGAACTAAGAGAGAGAGAGAGAGAGAGAGAGAGAGAGAGAGAGAGAGAGAGGAGTGCGGGTGATGGGAGATTGGGTTCTTCTACTGAAATCCGATAGAACGAGGAAAACAGAGGGGTTGCTAGGAGATGGAGAAGAGTGCAGGAAGAGAAAAGAGAGTGTAAGTAAGAGAGAGATTGAGAAAGAGAGAAAGACAGGGAGGGATGTTGGGTGAGGGGTCTAGAATGGAGAAGAGAGAAAGAGATGGGAGAAGGGTGGTCGAGATAGGCTCTGTTTCCCTGCAGCTCATCCTGTAGCTTCCTCCTTTGCAGCGTTTAGAAGAGGTGAGAGTGGGTTTTCCTCAGCTTTATAGGCCACCTTGATTCTAATTTTGGTTCCTTCCACTACTTTCCTTCAAACTTCTATGGTTTCTCCACTTTGGAAACATCTTCGCTAAGTTGCATCTTTCCATTCCCTTTTAACATTCCTCCTTTAGTTTTGCCCTTTTTCAAATAGAAATACTTCCTTAATCAATTGCCCATGTGCCTTTCGTTCCTTGATGGTGATTTAGTCCATTGATTCAATCCAAGCCATTTAATGCTTAATTTGGTTGATTTTCGCTATACAAAACTCAATTAGATTCATCTTAATCATACTTTAATCCATAGATTAGCTCTTAATGATCATCTGGACGTTAAATTTTACAAATTAATGATTAGGTGATTAATTAAAACTAAAATCAAAATTAAGCTAAAAATTACAAATTTGATTAGTTAGATGATATAATTAAATTCTAAATTAGGGCTATTTTGACCAACACGAAACACTTAACACACCCCCAACTAGTATTTTGCTAGCCAGGAGCAAAACATGCAAAAACCAAATTACAAAATTTTAAAATTTGTTTTTAAGTCAATGCCACTTTTTTCTCAAAGAATTAACTTAAATAAATCATCAACTTTAGCATACTAATAAAAATGAATGAAGAATTCAAAACCCTACTCATATGCTAAAAATATTCAACTTAAGCTCAAATCTTAGAGTGAGTCTATGAGTGTACAGTCTACATATAGAATAATCTTTATTTCTAAGTAGACTTCTAACATTTTAACTCTATTTAAAATTTGTTTTGACCTCAATTCTCACTAATGACATATACTTAGAAATAGAACTCTTAGAAAAAGGTTCAAATCATATATCTTTTAAATATATGAGCAGAGTAAATAAAGGCAAATTTATCTCTCATATATTCATGAAGAATAGGAGTTACTAAGGAATTTAGTTTTAATCCCTTTAGAATGGATGCCAGTACCCTTGAATATTTAAAAATGTGACTCTTTAAAATCCTAGTCATTCATATCCTCATCAAGACTATAATAATAATAATCATCATCATCATCATTAAGACCTTATCCCAATTAGGGGTAGGCCACATGAATCTTATTCCTCCATTCCACTCTATTAAATACCATGGCTTCATTTAGTCCTAAAGTTTTTAAATCTTTTCTCACCACTTCTATCCACGTTCTTTGGGGCCTTCCCCTTGCCCTTTTAGAACCTTCTACTTGTATTGCTTCACTCCTTCTAACCGGTGCTGTTGTTGGTCTCCTTTGAACATGTCCAAACCATCTAAGTCTAGTCTCCCTCATCTTGTTACCTATTGGTGCTACCCCTAAATTTTCTCTAATATTTTTATTTCTAATTCTATCCTTTCTTGTCTTACCACTCATCCATCTCAACATCCTCATTTTTGTGACGCTCATCCTATGAGTATGATGTTCCTTAACTGCCCAACACTCCGATCCATAGAGCATGGCCGGCCATCCTATGGAATTTTTCTTTTGGTTTGAGTGGCACCCGCCAATCATATAAAACTCCAGATGCATATCTCCATTTGTTCCAACCTGCTTGGATTCTCTGGGTAACCTCCCTCTCAATCTCTCCACTCTCATATATCAATGATCCTAAGTATCAAAAGTGGTCTTCACGGGGACTTCTTGGTTATCAATCTTGACTGGTGTTCCACTCCCACTTTACTAAAATTACATTCCATATATTTTGTCTTAGTTGGGCTAATTTTAAGTCCTTCAGATTCTAATGCTTCTTTCTATAACTCTAGCTTTATGTTTACACCCTCCCTTGTCTCATCAAGTAGGACTATATCAATTGCAAATAGCATGCACCAGGGAATCTCCTCATGCAAGTGTTTTGTTAACTTATCCATAACTAAGGTGAAAAGGTATGGACTCAATGCCGATCCTTGATGCAATCCTACAGTGACAAGAAAATCACCAGTCACACCACTAGTGGTCTTGACATTTGTTACCGCTTCCTCACATATATATATATATATAATTATGTCTATATACCCCTAAGAAATCCCTTTACTACCCAACACCCTCCATATTAACTCTCTAGGGATTCTATCATAAACTTTCTCTAAGTCGATAAAGACCATGTGGAGGTCTTTCCTCCTCTCCCTATATTTTTCTACTAATTGTCTTAGTAAGAAAATAGCTTCCATGGTAGACCTCCCAGGCATGAAACCAAATTGATTCTCCGATACACTTATTTCATGTCATAGCCTCTTCTCAATCACTCTTTCAAAAAGTTTCACGGTGTAGCTCATAAGTTTGATCTCTTGATAATTAGTGCAGCTCTGAATGTCTCCTTTATTCTTATATATTGGTACAATAGAGCTTTTCCTCCACTCATCAGGCATTTTCTTTGATTTTATAATCTTGTTAAACAACTTGGCCAACCAAATTATCCCAATATCTCCCATATGCTTCCAAACCTCTATTAGTATACCATCAGGCCCCATGGCCTTTCTTGATTTCATCTTTTTCAAGGCCTCTTTTACTTCAGGTATTCTATTCCTATGTTCATATCTATAATATCCAATGTTATTTAGATTTATAGTATTTTCAATCCTTATATTCTCAGAGCCATTGTCATTTAACAATTTTTGAAAGTATGTTTCCCACCTTTGTTTGATCTCATCATTTTTTACTAATACACTTTGATCATTGCTTCTAATACACCTACCATAATCTAAGTCCTTACCCTTCTGTTTTCTTACTTTTGCAAGTTTAAACCCATCTTTCTCACTTTCTCTTGTTCTTAGTCTATTACAAAGCTCATCATATGCTTAAAGTTTAGCCTCACTTACTATTCTCTTAGCAACATTTTTAGCATTCTTATATTGTTCATAGTTTTCGTTATTTCTAATATTCTACCATGCTTTAAAACACATCCATTTTTCTTTAATAACTTTTTGTATTGTTTCACTCCACCACCATGTTTCCTTTGCTAATAGCCTTTTACCCTTAGATACTCCTAAGACATCTTTTGCCACTTTCTTAATGGACTCAACCATATTAGTCCACATGGTATTTACTTATGTTTCATAGTTCCAGTTTCCTTCTACCATCAACTTATTTTTGAATGAGGTTATTTTCTCTCCTTTTAAGTTCCACCACTTAGTTTTTGGATGTGTATTAAGTTTAGTTCTTTTACTCCATCTTTTGATATGGATATCCATAACCATTAACCTATGTTGTGAGGTTAAACTCTCACTGGGTATCACCTTACAATCCTTACATATAGATCATTCATTATTCCTAAGTAGAAAAAAGTCTATATTGGCTTTTATGAAGCACAGTTTTAAAGGTTCTTAAGTGTTCATCCCTCTTCTTAACGAGTATATTTGCAATGGACAGGTTATATGACAAAGCAAAATCTAGGATATTCTCCCCCATCTCATTTCGTTCACCTATACCATGCCCTCCGTGTATTCTATCATATCCTTCCTTATCCTTTCCTACATGGCCATTTAAGTCTGCTCTTATAAATATTCCCTCAGTGTTAGAAATTTCTTGCATGACTCCCTCAATATCTTTCCAAAACTGTCTCTTGATTACATCTTGTAACCCTACTTGTGGTGCGTATGCACTTATAACATTTATAATCTGCTCTCTTAGAACAATTATTATTATTATAATTCTATCACTCATTCTTTTAACGTCTGCAACTTTATCCTTTAATTCCTTATCCACTATTATTCCTACACAATTTCTGTTATTTTCTTTTCCTACATACCATAATTTATACTCATCTATTTCTCTAACTTTAGCCCCTTTCTACTTGGTTTCTTGGATACAAGCGATGTTGACTCTCCTACGTTTCATCGTGTCTACGAACTCCAAACTCTTACCTATCAGTGTCCCTATATTCCATGTAGCAATGCGAACCTTATGTTCTAGAGATACCTTATTTACTATTGCATTTCTCGACCTCCATGGTATAAACCCACGTCCACTTTTCACTGCACTTGGGTTCTGATGCAGCGCGTCGCTTCCGAGGGGACACTCTAGTAGCCCTTGTCCATTTTTCACTACCCCCGGGATCCAATGTAGCACATGGCTTTTGGGAGAATGCCCTAACAACCCTTGCCTATTTTTCACCGCACTCGGGATCCGATGCAGTGCGTCGCTCATAGGGAACATCCTAGCTTGAGGGAATGTCAGTTTTTGATTCATGTCATGTTGGGGTTGCCATAGTTTTAAAAAGTTGAAGATGATTTTCATTTCTTCCTTACAAACTAATATACAAATGCATATTCATTTGCAAGTAGAAAAGAAATAACAAAATCATCTTCAGCTTCACCCTTGCCGGCTAGCTACATGATGCAAGGGTGGCCATATTTTAAGAAGCTGGAGATGATTTTCATTTCTTCCTTACAAACTAATATACAAATGTATATCATTTGTAAGAAAGAAATAATAGAATCATCTTTAACTTCTCCCTTGTCGGCTAGCACCTGATGCAAGACCTTCCTCCTTTTCCATCTGGGCTTGGGACCGACATTGGCGGAGTTGTCCTTATAAAGACTATATTTCTCCTAAAATCAATAGGTCTTCAACTAGGATGAAACGTAGGCTTAGGGCGGGGTACCAAAGAAAGGGTATTCAAAATTTCTTAAAAAACAAGTAGAGGTATTCTAAAGTTGACAATTTTCTTTACTTGTATTGAAGTGAATATTTCTTTTTTCATTTTTTTTTGTTGCATTCTTCAAACTTTTTTTTAGTACCTCTTTTTTTCAACACTTTTGAATTTCTATGAAGAACATTTCTTTTCTTGATATTCACCTTTCTACTTTCATTTCAACTAACAAGTATTTCTTCTTATCTATCAAAGAAAATAGGTAAATGGATAATTTATATTGGGTTAATACGGGTAAAGGTAATTTGGGTGACAAAACAAAAGGCTTATATAAAAGGCTCAAGATGGCTAACTAGTGGTAAAAAATATTATTTTGGGTAGGCTTTATATCTCTAAGTTAACAATAAGAATAACCTAAATCATTTCTAAGTTTCCTACAAACTATCAAATTCAATGAACTTTTGAAATTTAAAGGGGATACTTTAATAATTTAGGTAATTAGCCAAATTCAAAAGTTGGTGGGTTTCTTTGAGTATACTAAAGAAAATTAGGAACATTTATAACTTCTAAAAAAGATTGAATGGCTTTAAAACTCACTTGGGTTATAGGTCTCTACTGAATTTCTTCAAGATCTTTAAGTTATAACTACTTATCAATCTAGACAACTGTGTGTACAAATGTAATATGAGACTTTGCTTTCATGGAATACTTTATAAAATGAGTAAAATGATGAATTAATCGGGTTCAATTCCATAATAAGCTTAAATTATCTAAATTATACTTTAGAAAATCCAATTCTCATCATAGTATAGGAATTGACCCATAATTTTTCAAAAAAAAAAAAGTAAAATTTTAAATTTTAAAATTTTAAATTAAGAGAAAAACTAATAAAATTTAAAATTTTCTAGAATTCTACACCCTAACTTGAAAGAAACATTGTCTTTGATGTTTAAAAAGTTAGGATGATAATAATGTATTGAGAAATATAGAAATGAGAGCTGTAGAAAAGAAAAGTTTTAAAAAAAAACTAAGGTACATAATCATTACAAATGGAAAATTTTTTGAAGTAAAAAAACTTACAGCGTTCAAAACTTCTCTTGGTGCCATACGAAAGGAGTTGAACATGCTTATAAAAAGGAATGGTGAACGAATTTATCTTGCAAATTTGAATTTTTTATTTTATCACAGGATAAGATAAATACATCTTCAGCTTGCTTCTCATAATTAGAGATAACTGTGGAAGCTTGATGTACCTTTGTAGAAATGGAGTAAGGATGTCATATGGCTGTGGGTGGGATATTTTCCTCATCAACTATCTTAGCCTTTTTAGGACTAGATTTCTCAATTATTTTTTACCACTATGAAGAATGATAACTACCTTTATTTTGTTTCATGTTTGTAATTAAGAATTAATCTCACCTACCACATCCATATTATCAAGATTTTCATTTGGTGGGATAGGACATTGCTCTTTGTCAATGGTCTACAACATTTGAGACATCATGTTCTTCAATTCAGTCATGGATTCTGTATTTTCTTTTAATTGGGCTTTAATTTGATTAATTTTCATAAGGTGTGTACTACTTTCACAAATATCACACACCCGCTCAACTTTCTTAAAGGAATTTTTTTTTTCCCATGGCCTTAGTTGCAGCTAAAGATGCTTTTTTCATATTATCTTTTTCAGTTACAGCATATATTTCTCCTTTAGCTAAAGAAATCATTTGCGTGCTTTAATGTGAATGTAGAATCATCTATATTCTTTTATTTTAATTTATTTAAGGCAAACACTTTTAGATTCTTTTATCAACATAATATGTTCATTTACTTCTATTGATGCTATCTTTTAATTTTCATTGGTGCCTACATCCTGCTATATATTATTGCTTTAAAGAGGGTTGCTGCCAGTTGTGTTTGGCTGGCTTCAAAACTGGAGGAAACCCTAGAAAAGCAAAGCAGATCCTGATTGTTTTCCTCAGAATGGAATGCAGAAGGGAGAACTTACGTATATAGAGCATTTGGACATCTTCTCTAAGGTTAAAGTCCTTCCTTCAAATGTCCGCCTGTCGCTTTCATAAGGCATTGAATTTTCAAGATATATGCAGAGTTGAACATGTAGATGATTTTGATGATGGACATTTATAACTTCTAAAAAAGATTGAATGACTTTAAAACTCACTTAGGTTATAGGTCTCTACTGAATTTCTTCAAGATCTTTAAGTTATAGCTACTTATCAATCTGGACAACTGTGTGTACAAATGTAATATGAGACTTTGCTTTCATGGAATACTTTATAAAATGAGTAAAATGATGAATTAATTGGGTTCAATTCCATAATAAGCTTAAATTATCTAAATTATACTTTAGAAAATCTAATTCTCATCATAGTATAGGAATTGACCCATAATTTTTCAAAAAAAAAAAGTAAAATTTTTAATTTCCATTTTTTAAATTAAGAGAAAAACTAATAAAATTTAAAATTTTCTAGAATTCTACACCCTAACTTGAAAGAAACATTGTCTTTGATGTTTAAAAAGTTAGGATGATAATAATGTATTGAGAAATACATAAATGAGAGCTGTAGAAAAGAAAAGTTAAAAAAAAAAAACTAAGGTACATAATCATTACAAATGGAAAATTTTTTGAAGTAAAAAAACTTACAGCGTTCAAAACTTCTCTTGGTGCCATACGAAAGGAGTTGAACATGCTTCTAAAAAGGAATGGTGAACGAATTTATCTTGCAAATTTGAATTTTTTATTTTATCACAGGATAAGATAAATATATCTTCAGCTTGCTTCTCATAATTAGATATAACTGTGGAAGCTTGATGTACCTTTGTAGAAATGGAGTAAGGATGTCATATGGCTGTGGGTGGGATATTTTCCTCATCAACTATCTTAGCCTTTTTAGGACTAGATTTCTCAATTATTTTTTACCACTATGAAGAATGATAACTACCTTTATTTTGTTTCATGTTTGTAATTAAGAATTAATCTCACCTACCACATCCATATTATCAAGATTTTCATTTGGTGGGATAGGACATTGCTCTTTGTCAATGGTCTACAACATTTGAGACATCATGTTCTTCAATTCAGTCATGGATTCTGTATTTTCTTTTAATTGGGCTTTAATTTGAGTAATTTTCATAAGGTGTGTACTACTTTCACAAATATCACACATCCGCTCAACTTTCTTAGAGGAATTTTTTTTTTTTCCATGGCCTTAGTTGCAGCTAAAGATGCTTTTTTCATATTATATTTTTCAGTCACAGCATATATTTCTCCTCTAGCTAAAGAAATCATTTGCGTGCTTTAATGTGAATGTAGAATCATCTATATTCTTTTATTTTAATTTATTTAAGGCAAACACTTTTAGATTCTTTTATCAACATAATATGTTCATTTACTTCTATTGATGCTATCTTTTAATTTTCGTTGGTGCCTACATCCTGCTATATATTATTGCTTTAAAGAGGGTTGCTGCCAGTTGTGTTTGGCTGGCTTCAAAACTGGAGGAAACCCTAGAAAAGCAAAGCAGATCCTGATTGTTTTCCTCAGAATGGAATGCAGAAGGGAGAACTTACGTATATAGAGCATTTGGACATCTTCTCTAAGGTTAGAGTCCTTCCTTCAAATGTCCGCCTGTCGCTTTCATAAGGCATTGAATTTTCAAGATATATGCAGAGTTGAACATGTAGATGATTTTGATGACGGACATATACAGAGTTGAAGATGGACTTAAATGGAACAGAGTGTCATTTACTAAAAGAAATGGGCTTTATTTGTCATGTGGAGCACCCGCATAAGTTCATATCGAATTATCTAGCAACCCTTTCGACCCTCGGGACTCCTTTGGAGTTACGACAGGAGGCCTGGAATCTAGCCAATGATAGGTAAGTTTCAATGGAACTTTTCTCTAAATTCATTTCCTTTTAGCCTTTTGTGTTTCCAACTCTCATGTTGATCCTTTTTTAGCCCAGGATTTCATATGTTCTAGAAACCTAGCATGTTACAGTCATAAGAGTTCATCGTATGTAGTTGTGCAGTCTTCATTTAATAGTACTGTGCCTTGAGAAATTCTTTGTCATGGGGCTTCATGATGTGCAGCTTTCCTGATAACTTATAAGTAGTAATATAGGATGCACAAAGCTCTTGGCATATTATGAATTTGTAGATAACTTCAATGATTTCTGCAGTTACCTGATGGCAAACTTACTTTCATTTAACAACACTTGTCATGTTTATAAATGAACTTTCTTCTTGCAATGCTTTCAAAAGCTATTATAGATGATTAAAAGCTCTCTCATTGTGTTGTCTATTAGGATGTTGTCTAAGTGAAATATGAAAATTCCTAAGAACTTCAAATAGGTGAAAGCATGTGTGGTCTTCACTTGCAAGGGAAATAGTAGCCAACCATCCTTAGTTTTGATCGATGTTTCTAGTCTTTCTTCTTCTTCTTCTTCCTCTTCTTTATTTATTTATTTTGATTTTGAAAGTTAGAAACACATGCAGCCATGCACAGTCTCGCATCATAGTCACTCAGGCGATGGACTCCTCCTTGAGCCACTACCCTAGGAGGCTTTGTGCAATCCATGTTTCTAGTTATTCCCTGTTGTTATTTGGACTTTGGTGCTTCTTAGGTCAAACATTTGGAATACTTGGAAGGAGCGGTGTTTATTAAATATGTCATTCTGGCATGTCTGACTTTGTAGCTATTTTCTTGATGGCTTGATGATCAATTCATATCCTTGCGATACTTTGTTGTACCACAGTCCTGGGCTCACTTTTAAGCTCTTCTTACTTTCGAAGCCCATGCATTAACAAGGAAAAAGGTAGATAGAAGTTGGAATTACTTTGCTTGCTGTTCGATATCTCCATCGGAGGTAAACCTTTAGAGATCTCTTCAAGTGCTCATCTCTATGTAGAGGTTCAACTTTCTTAGGTACCATAGAATCAACTTTCCCCTTTTTGTTTTGTATTTCTTGTTTCTTTTTTTTTTTTCTTTTTTCCTCAGTGTGGTTTCTAATTTGCATTATATGTTATGTATATAAAGGAACAAAATTTCATTGGGGGGTGGGGGGAATTCCCAAACAAAGTTACCACCCTAGCTCTCCTTTTTGCCTAGGAATCCACCAACTCTACACTTCAAGGAACCCTTACACAAGATAATTATGGCCCTGCAGAAGTCATGGATCTCATCAAGGAATGCTAAATGGAAGCACCATTTCTGGTTCTATGATTGACACCCTGTTCTTAATTGCTGGTGGCACATGCTTGTGGCACTGATTTTTACTAGTTCTCTAGTTTTTCTATCCCCTTTATTTCCCTTGTCAGTGCTAACCACCCGGCTTTCTATGTCGTATTGCAGTGCTTTCTCGGAGCAGTAGCTACCAACCTGCTCAAACTTAAAGAATGCCAGTCTCTTAAAATTTCTAATATCTATGAAGCCAAGCGGGGCTAAATTTTTTTGGGAAATTCTTAACATGAAATTCCCAACACATAGGGAATATTTATAGGAGCAGACTTCAATGGTCATGTAGGAAAAGAAAATGAAGGATATTATAGGATACATGGAGGGTATGATATTGGAGAAAGAAATGAGATAGAGAATTTATCTTTGATTTTGCTTTGGCTTATAACCTAGCTCTAGCAAACACATACTTTAAGAAGAGGGATGAACATTTACTAACCTTTAAAAGTAGATCATATAGAAGCCAAATAGACTTTTTTCTACTTAGGAATATAAAAAGATCAATGTATAAAGATTGTAAAGTGACACCTAATGAAAGTTTAACCGCACAACGTAGGTTAATGGTTATAGATATTTACATTAAGTGATGAAAGAAAGAAAATTGAACTTATTTGGTATCCAAAATCTAACTAGTGGAACTTAGAAAGAGAGAAAATAACATCATTCGCAAACAATTTAATGGTAGAAGGAAAGTAGAACAATGAAACATAAATAAGCACCATGTGGATTGATAGGGTCAATTCTATTAAGAAACTGACAAAAAACATTCTAGGAGTATCTAAAGGTAAAAGACAACCCGTAAATGAAACTTAGTGGAAGAGTGAAGAATTATAAAAAAGTTATTAAAGAGAAATTAGTGTATTTTAAAGCATGGTCGAGGACTAGAAATAACGAAAACTTCTAACCATATAAGAATGCTAAAAAGGTTGCTAAGAGAGCAGTGAGTGAGGCTGAACTCAAAGCGTACAATGATCTTTATAATAGATTAAGGTCAAGAGAAGGTCAAAAAGATTATGATCGAACTTGCAAAAATAAGTGAAGAGAAGGGTAAGGACTTAGACCACATTAAATACATTAAAGGTGATGACCAGAGAGTACTGTCCAAAGATGACGATATCAACCAAAGGTGGGAAAGTTACTTTGAAAAATTGCTAAATGAGAAATGTCTTGTGAATATAGAGGTTGAAAGAACGATAAACCCAAATAATGTTAGACCAGATGGATATAGCTGTAGAATTAGGATACTTGAAGTCAAAGAGGCCTTGAAAAATATGCAACTAGGAAAGGCCCTAGGGTGAGATGGTATGCCAATAAAGGTTTAGAAATATATGGGAGATACTGGAATTGTTTGGCTGACAAAGTTGTTTAACAAGATTGCAAAATCGAACAAAATGCTAGATGAATGGAGGAAAAGCTTTGCCGTACCAGTATATAAGGATAAAGGATACATACAGAGTTGCAATAATTATTTTGAGATCAAACTTATGAGCCATACCAATAAACTGTGGGAAAGAGTGATTGAGAAGGGGCTATAACATGAGATAAGTGTATCAAAAAACTAGCTTGTTTTCATGCCTGGGAGGTCCACAATGGAAGCTATATTCCTACTTAGACAATTGATAGATAAATATAGGGAGAGGAGGAAGGATCTTCACATGATCTTTATTGACTTAGAAAAAGCTTATAATAGGGTCCCTAAAGATTTAATATGATAGGTGTTGGGTTAGAAAGGAGTTTTACAGAGGTATATAGACATAATTAAGGATATGTATGAAGGAGTGATAATAAATCTTAAGATCACAAGTGGAGAGAATGATGATTTCCCTATCACTATAGGATTGTACTAGGGATTGGCATTGAGCCTATACCTTTTCATGTTAGTTAAGGATGAGTTAACAAAACATTTGCACAAGGAGATTTCATAGTGCATGTTATTTGCAAATGATATAGTTTTGATTGATAAGAAAAGCGAGTGTGTAAACACAAAGCTAGAGTTGTGTGGAGATGCCATAGAGCCTAAAGGATTTAAAATTAACCAAACTAGAACATGATATATGAAATGCAAATTTAGTGAGGAGACGAGTGAGAGTGAAGCACTAGTGAAGATTGATAACCAAGAAGTGTTCCAAAATGACCACTTTTGGTACTTGGGATTGATAATTCATGAGAGTAGAGGGATTGAGAAATATGTTACCCAGAGAATCCAAGTTGGTTGGAACAAATAGAGATGTGTCTTTGGAGTGTTGTGTGATTGGTGGGTGCCACTCAAATTAAAAGGAAAATTCTATAGGATACCTATGAGACCGGCCATGCTCTATGGTTCAGAGTGTTGTGCAATTAAGGAACAACATGTACATAGGATGAGCGTAGCTGAAATGAGGATGTTGAGATAGATGAGTGGCAAGATAAGAAAGGACAGAATTAGAAATGAAAACATTATAGAAAACTTAGAAATGACACTTATAGGTAACAAGATGATGGAGGAGTGAGTCAATCCAAGTTGAAGGCTCTAAAAAGGCAAGGGGAATGGCCAAAAGGATGTGGTTAGAAGTGGTGAGAAAAGATTTTAAAACTTTTGGACTAAATGAGGCCATGACACTTGATAGAGGGGAATGGAGGAACAAGTTTCATGTAGCCGACCCCTATTCGGGATAAGGCTTTTATGATGATGATCTGTGAAGCCTAGAGACAAGCTCTTCTCCTTTCTTTTTCTTTGCCTTTCTCCTCTAAATCTAAAGATTTAGTTTTGAAAGCCAAAAAGAGCAGAGAGAAATAGAGATTCTCTCAAACATAAACTCACTCCTCACATCTCTCTTTTTGCAACTGTGGGTTTGATCATAATAATGTACAGAAAGCCTAGATATTTGTTCCTCTTACCGAATCATGAGAAACGGCATTACAAATAGGGACAAGTGCATTGCAAAAGTGAATTTTTGACACTTCTCTTCAACCATGAGATTATTAACTGAAAGCAAAGTAAGTTCCCCAAATAATCAAGTCCAACCGAAAGATAGATGATCATATCCATTGAATGTCGAAGATGAAAAGGATGCACCTCCACAATATTCTTGCCATGGTGAATGAATGAGGATGTGGCTGCTGGATGTCTCATCAATTTCACAAAGATGCATCAGTTAGGATATCAATTGTATTGACTGTTCATCTTTTAATAAGAAACTGTCCAATAAAATCATCAGACTATCACCATAAATAACTGAAGGAAGAGAGGATGAAACCATAGCCGAATGTATCCATGTTTTCTTGCCTAGCTGCTGCAGTCCAACCTTGAGTTGGTCCCTATTAGAAGAATGCATCTCCATACTGCTCTTGGCATGCGTTAGACATGAAGGTGTGCTTGCTGAATTTCAAATCACATTTGCAAACAATGAATCATGTTAGGTCAAGCATGGCTTTTGTTTAGGAAATTGAATTCCATGTCTTTTCCCATACTGGCTTCCTTGCCCACTATTTGTGGGATGAGAAAGATGGAGAAATATACTAGTATGGGTATCTGAACTTTCAATTCTTAATCACGGCGGCTGAAGGAGATTGACTAAGGATATTGTTTCCCCACATTTAAAGTTTGGCCTGAATGATTGTTTCCATACAATCCATGCTCCCCTTTTCACATACCTACACAAATGGACCAGTGATTCCTGATCTCTAACCTATGGACATCCAGGAATCCTGGCATACATATCTAGAACATACCTGTTCATCCTTTGGAAAACAATATCTCTCAATCTTACCCATCCAAACCTGTACAAACATCATAATCTTCTATTAAGTTGGGAACTAATTTCTGTTGCCCAGAACACTTCCCCTTTGTGATGAACCTATCTTTGACCTGCCCTTACTTCCCACTCACAATGGGACACTGAAGAGAACCCCTTCCTTTGGAAACTCCGCCATCATTAGTTGGTTTATTTGAAAAACATACCTAAGCATATCATGCTTCTTTCTCCTAGAAACCTTCTGTCCAAATAAATGTTTTATCCTCTCTCCTTTCTCCTGAGGATGTGCAGCACTAGCAGATGAGAAGCATCATAACTAATTCAACGGGTTTCATCATTTGAAGGATGATGCTTAATTCAATGAACATAAGTGTTCGTTGAGTCTGCTGTACTATTCTCAGCAGATCAGAAGTACCATAATTAATTCAATGAGTACATCATTTGAAGGATGATGCTTAATTCAACAAACATAAGTGTTTGTTGAGTCTGCTGTGCCATTCACAATAGTCTGATTGGGTATGTTTGCTTTTTGTCAATTTTTTCTTCATAGAGTATCTTTTTATTCTATGGGCATGATTTACTTATGTAATACTCGACAACATGTCTCAATTCCTAACTGCCATTAGGTCTGCAAGGAAGATGAACGAATTAGAGTTGGTGCCAAAAGGCATGTCAAGTTCTCCATGATGTAGATCTCCACCTTATTGTTTATAGTGGAATTATGTGACATAACTTCTCAGCCAGCTGCCTATTCTTATGTTCATGAGCAAAGGCCAAACAGATAACTTTAGCATTTTGTTGTTTCTGTCCAGTTTATGTTTTACTCATGTCTATATGATGGGAAAATTATTATTGTTATTATTTTTTGTTGATTTGAAATTTTAACGAATTAAAACTGTCTTGTTCTTTAGGCATTTTAAACTCTTTCTAAACATCTTTTTGTTTCAACGACAATTTTACATGTTATCCTTATGCAGTTTGCTCACAACCTTGTGCATTCGGTTCAAAAGCGAAGTTGTGGCATGTGGGGTTGTGTAAATGCAGCAGCTCGGAGGTTCCAGGTCCGTCTTCCTGAAAATCCTCCATGGTGGAAGGCTTTAGATGCTGAGAAGTCTGGAATTGATGAAGTTTGTAGGGTGCTTGCTCACCTGTATAGTCTTCCCAAGGTGCAATATGCTGATGGATGTAGGTATGCTGATGTATGTAGGTATGCTGATTCCTTCACCACAACAAATAAGACATGGGATACCCAAGCTCAAGCTCCAAAGGCAATTGCTTCTTATCCACTCTCTAGGTAACATTTTTTAGTCTTTCTCAATACCGTGGTCCGTGGCTAAGGCAAATGGTGCTATTAGTGATACCAATACTCCAAAGACAGCACCAACAACAGATGCTGGGTTACCAAAGGATGTAGCAGCAAAACTTGCACGTCACAGACGGAAAGAGTCAAAAAAGAGTGATGATGATACCAAAAATGTGCCTGTTGAAGGAGAGGTGAAAGAAGATACTGCAGCAAAGCCCAAGTCTGATCATAGAACAGAAAGGAGTGGAGAGGGGGCTAGAGAGAGTGAGAGATAGAGAGAGAGACCAAAGGCTTGGGAATGTGATAGGGATAGGGATTCCGATAGGGACATGGAGCGAGAAAAAGAACAAGAGAGAGACAGACAAATTTAAAGATAGAAGTCACCGTGTCAAGGACAAGGCAAAAGATTCAGGTATGAATTTCATCTGTAGTTGGTTAGATGTCCATTAATGTTCAGAAACTTGACAATTTAGGGATTTCTTTAACTGTTCAGTGGTAACCATCTAACCATTGGTGAGTTTACGGTGTTGACCTAATTCCAGCCTTGTCGTCCAGAAAATTGGATTACATGATGAAGTGAATTGAAAACTCGTCCCTCAGGGGTTGTTTCATGTTTGTAATCTGTTTTACTTCTATTGTTGCAGGACATTCTGAAAAGTCAAGGCATCACTTGTCACGGAGTATGTTTATTTCTAAGATTATTTTGTTACCTATTCTTTCTTGGTCTGTTAGGAACTTTTCATATGAATTTGTTGCTCCTTTGGAAGATGGTGGTGACTACCACAGCTCATATTCATCTCATGATAAGGATCGACACCAGCATCACCCTTATGCATGAAAATAGTTAATTCTTGGTGCTCTGCAACATTAGACAAATTTGCCTACCAAAATCACTTACGTGTACATAACATTCCTTTTGTCACTGAATTTGACAGCCGTTCTAACCTGGGAGTCTATTCTGCAGCATTTTAGTTCATACATTAAGGTACTCCTTTTGGAAGGCTCTGAATGTTATTTCTCTTGATCAAGTGTAAGTTATAGAAAAGCTATAACCATGATATCCAAAAGTGGCACATTGACTTGGAACTTGGCTGAGTTGATGTGGTTTTAGAATTTTTACATTTTGATGTTGTACATGTGAGCATAGTAGGAAAATCCCAAGCACAGAATGTGGGCTTTCCCAGCTTAATGCTACTTACTGCTGCTAATGATGACAATGAGGCATAGTTATTAACTATCGACTTTTTTGTAATTTATCATGGAAATAATTATGGAGGGATAGTTAAAATGTTTCCCAAAGGTTTGTTTGGTTGCCAGGTAATGGATGGTCATTGATTTCCACTGGAAAGGGAATTCCTTGTGCAAAGTGTTTTAAGCCTTGAAATTGAATTACGCGAGAGATCATGGCTTATAATTTTTGGGTCTTTGGATTAGTTCAATTTCAAGACCTGGAAGGCTAAAACACTTTACCAAGATTTCCCTTGTCCATGGAAATGAATTTCCATCCATTTCTTGCCAACCCAACTGGCACTAAAGGTACTGGTTGAAGTGTCCTCCAAAACTCATTTCGTATAAATTTCATGCTGTAAAACTCGTTATGGCTCAACTTGGACAAACTTGACTGAGTTATACGAATAGAGTGCAGAAAGTTCAAAACCACATTGACTCTGCCGAGTTCTGAGCTGACTCGGGGAGTTCTCATACCATGTTTGTGATACCTTACATAGAACACTTGGCGCCATTTGGATACTCTGTTTGGGTTAGTAGTCCAAACCCAAGTGCATTTGTCCTAATCAATCCTGTTCTTCCTTTGTCAACTAAGTGATAATGGCTAAATGCTCCTTCACCTCTTCCTCCTTCCTTCCTGGTCTAGCTCATGCAGATTTGCATCGTTTCTCCTGTTATTGCAACCTTAAAACACTGATAAAACCATTTAAGAGCAAACTGCAGGTTTTTGTGCTATTTATCTATGTTTTAAGGCAACAGTAGGCAGATATTTTATTTATGTTTTAAGCCTATTAATAGCAAAGGAGAAAGTCACTAAAATGTTATCCCTGTGACAAACATCTCAAGTCTGATTAAGCTGTTGGAGCAGTGGGTGAGCATGCATTAGAAGAATTTGCTAAGGTGTGTATGAGAAGTCCATACAGGCTTTGGGAATTCTCTTCCTGTTTGCTCTTGCTCTAACCTTAATAATGACTCGATGGATCAATAGATTTGATCAAGTTGGAAAACTAAAATGGGACACACTTCTGAGTCACATCTTAGAGATGTCATAGTCCAGAATCCTTCTTCATTGGATGATATAACCTCTGAGCCGTTAAGATTTTCTTACCCTTGTTCTTTTGGCCTATAATCTGTCCATTCTCGACCATATAATATTAGTGGTTGAGATCATCTGCTAGATATTATCTTTAGCTTATGGTCTACCCGTGCAAGAAGATGAGCTTTGGATGAACAAATTTTGAGAACCCACATGCTTATTCTTTTTACTTTTATATTTAAACAGTGCTGCTATCATTTCCCTTTGACAGGGATGCTAACAAATAATAATCGGATTTGACTTGCTTTATAAAATATTTTGTTTATATATTGAATTGATGTGTTTCATTGAGTCAGAAGACAGGCTATGATTTCATACTCAGTAAGTCATGGCATTCCTCAATTATAATTGTTGAGAAATGCTAATTCCCATGTCAGCCATTGGATGAGAACACGTGGTATACAGTTCCTATGATTAAAGGAAATCCTCCACCTTATATGGAGTCTGTCCAATTCCTCTTACACCATTCTGAGACCATTATATACATGCAGAGCTTCATAATTTTTAGCCATCTCTTTCATAGCTTAGAGAGAGAGAGAGGGGAGAGATGGCTAAAAGTACAAGTAGCCTGTGTTTCTATAATACAGACCTTCATATTTTGGTCCTCCACAGACAATATCAGCCAAGACTTCATCCATTGCTTGATCGAACTGTTGGATTTCTGAAAGCTCTTGCTACTTGGAGGGCATTGCAGTCATAAAAAAAGAAGAGAAAAACAGAATGGCAGTAGTTATTTAATCCAATCTGAGAAGTTATCACTCTTTGAATAAAGTTTCCTTATGAGCTTCTTCTAATCAAATTATTGGTGATCCTTAAAGAAGCCTGTACTAGTTCCGACAAGAGGCCTTTGAATAATGCAGAGTTTCATGGAAGAACATGGAGCAAGAACACCATTACTGGATACAGTAAGTTCTCACAAATTCAGCATCAGAATTTCTGCTTTCATTTGAAGGGGAGCCTTGGCGCAACGGTAAAAGTTGTCGTCATGTGACCTTGAGGTCACGGGTTCAAGGTGTGAAATCAGCCTCTTGCAAAATGCAAGGTAAGGCTGCCTACTATAGGCCCTTGTGGTCCACCCCTTCCTCGGACCCCACATAGGCGGGAACTTCGTGCACCGGGGCTTCTCTTTTTAATTTCTGCTTTCATTTCATTATTCAAGAATTTTGGGTATTAGTTAAGAGAGTAAATTGCATTTTTGGGCATTTCAAGTTTAATTTTAGATATGGTTCAGTCATCTTCTACACTTGTTCATACTAATGGTTCTTTTTGTTTCTTTTTACCCCTCTTAAAAAAAGAGAACTCTATGTTCTAGTAATCCTTAAAGAAGCCCCTGCTAATTACTGCCAAGATGACTATGAATGATTTAAAGTTCCATTGAAGAAGTTGTAGAACATGGAGTGGCAACAACATTACTAGATACAGTGACTTCTTATAAATTCAGCATTTCCTCACTTTCCTTCTAGCCATAATAAACATTCCTCTGTTTGTTCTTCTTCTCTATAGCCCAATTTCATTAAAGGTAGCTTTTTATCTTTTGCAATGGAGCAATGGCCTTTTCTTTGCTTAACCAAAGGACCCATTAATTTCAAATTCATTTTAGATTTTCTTATTTGTTGGGTTCTGCACATTTTGTTCTTAGTACATTTTTATTTCTTTTCTTGACTTGTGGTATTGCTTAAGACTGTAAATAGTATGTTAATAGCAAATTTAAATATGCTTTCTTTCATCTTTCAGGAGGTATTGAAGAAGCAATATACAGAAGATGGGCAACTTGATATTCATGGAATAGATTTAAGGCTTCAAACTGTCTATTGGCGAGCTCCCTCTGAAAGAATTGAAGAAGCAATATACAGAAGATGGGCCACTTGATATTCATGGAAAACTCACATTAAGGCTTAAAACTGTCAATTGGCGAGCTACCACAATTATTTTAAGTGAGACTGTCTTGTTCTTCAAAGTCTCTATTTTTGTGAGGGACAGTTCCTCTATGATTGTTTCCTTGTTCATCTGATTTCTCCAACTCTCGGTGATTATTAATCCAGAACTCTGGTTAAGCATCTGTGTATGTTAGAAGGAACAAAGAACATGGTCATTTCGTTTGACAAACTTTCTTCACTAACACATGAATTCTGGTCAAAGTTATATATGTCAGCTAGTTAAATACCTGGATTTACCCTTTCAAAAAAAAAAAAAAAAAAACCCAACTGCATGGATTTTATTGAATAAGGTTTAATTTGCAGGTGTCATAACCTTAGAGACATTGGTTTGTTGTGGTCTTTCAACAAATCTAGTTATCTATCTCAGCAAAATCTTTCATGGAGGCAATGCCTCAGTTGCAGCAATTGTTAGAACTCAGACTGGAACTGGCAACCTCACACCTATCTTGGGAGCTCTTATAGCAGATACATACCTGGGAAGATATGGATCTGTACTCATCTCTTTCTTTATATACTTTGTTTTATATGTTTCTTTACAAATCAATTTTATTTCCTTTCAATTTAATCCTAGTGCCATAGAGTGATCCCTCTGTTAGATTAGCTAATAAAAATTTCGGTAACTTTCTTGATGTAATGTCTAAGATTGGTCTAATATTTGGTTTTCTTCTTCTCTAAATTCCATTTGAGCAGGGAATGGTAGTTATCAGTCTCGGCCTCTCTTTCACCATCTGGCAAAGGAAATTCATGTCCCTCAGTGACAAATGTGCAGAAAGTAGTTTTCTTCTTTGGTTTATATTTTGTTTCCTTACAAGTGGGAGTATTAAGTCATCATTGGTACCTTATGGGGATTTTAATTTGAAGAGAGAAACCCAAATGAGAGAGAAAGGAAAGGATCTTACGTCACTTGGTATAGTTTATGTCATGGCATCGGCCAACTGGTTTCGAGAACTGTCATAATGTGGACACAAGAGTGTTGATTAGGCAATTCGATATGACATTGCTACATTGTGCGTGGCTCTAGCTATTTACTTCTGGACCATCAATTTATAGGGTGCAGAGGTCAAATAGGAGTCCATTGAAGAGAATTCTTCAATTTTGGTTGCATCTCTGACGAACAGAAGGTTGAAGGCCCCTGTAGTCAGTAACATTAAAGAAAAAAATTGGTAAACCAGCCTAATCAAACCAGGGGAATCCATTTGCTAACCTGTGCTTCTACTTCTGGACAATCTTATTTGAAACAGCAACCACAACGTAAACAAGAGAAACCGAAGATCTTTATCATTGCTGAAGAAATTTCTTACTGGAATACACAAAAAACCATTGGGTCTATTTTCATTTTGTAATCAGACACATTAGTTAATAGCGTCACTATAGAATGTCAGAGGGCTTGATAGCTGTGAGCTTATGTCAGTCATTAAAAATCATTGTTATTAATGTACTTGCTATGCGCTTTCATGAGGAAAATACTATGTATTCAGTAGCGTTGAAAGTAAGAGGGTACTTCAATAGGGTATTTCAAGTTTTTCCTTTTTGATAATTGAACTCTGTTAAGAAACAGGAAAATAAAGCAAATAAGCTACTGTAACACCCCGGATTTTTAAGACAAATTTTTTTTTTTTTTTTTTTTTTTGACAATTTAAATAAGAGCATTTGGGATCCCATGAGAAAAGATTTATTTAACATTTTACTAAACCTATCTTAAAACTCCGGGTGTTAATTTTTCCTTTCTCAAAATGACGTACACGTAATTTAAACATAAATAAATAATCTGCGTATAAATCAACGTCAAATAAATAGGCGCCTTTATTTTAACTCAAATAAACGTTCAAAAGACAATAATAATATGGCCCAGGGTCTAACCATCATAACATCCCATATAAATGTCCAATATATGTCCAAAGATCTAAATCACATCCAAATATAAAGTATGCAGTCCATAATAAAATCCAAATGATAATCCTGTTTATTGACTTACATCGCTGTCTAACACTATAGAAAAATGGTCTTTAGCTCTCAAAGTTTATCAACCGCTTTTTCCTTTCCTGGTGTCGCGCTGAGATCTAAGGCATTGCAAAACAAAGCATGCCTCAAAGAAGCTATCGCCAGGTACATAGACAATTAATGTAATAAATGCTAAATAATGAACAATACCGATGAAAAATCTAACATTTATGAAGATAGTGATATCATAATGCCATGTTCAATAAATGCCAATTTATTCCATATGCTAAAACATGAAATTCATCGAGTTAAAACATGACATGAATCAATAAAATGGAGCATACAACAAGAATAAGGGCACCCTAAGGTAATGGGTCCCACCACATCGCACTAACATCCCCCGATCGTATACACATAGTCAACCTCTCGAGTGTCGTCACACCTGTGCATACCATCTATAACCATGCTCATCATACATGCACACATAACAAGAATATGGGCCATCATGTGCCGTACAGTGGCAACCCTCCCATGGGTATCAATCACCGCCGCTCTCCGTCGACACCATAACGAGACTTAACGTCTCGGTCCCCATGGAAAGGCTCGGGCAGAGTGGTGTGGACTATCCATGTTACCAAAACCCCTACCGAATGCCATCTATGGGCAGTGTCTATCATATCACAAACTCATCACATCATAATCTCTAAGGTGGAGTGGCCTACTCTATCCCTCCTAAGATGACGCCCACGGCGGCGAGAGCACCCGTCATCAAATATAAAAGACGGAAATCATATGTATATGCTAAACTCAAGAGCACTTATAGCTTGAAATCCCCAAGACATGCCCCTCATCCTGGGGTTAGCCTATAAAAGGACCAGCCACTAAGCCTCTATACTCATTTCCATGTAAATCCATGCATTTTCTATATATAATAAGAAATAAATCTCTAATTAAGCATAACTAATTAACATCATGCTTATAAAAGCATTTTAAATAAGTTTATTTAGTAAAAGAATTTAATTTGGAATAACCATCCTGTACGCAATGTCGCATGAAATCCATGGTAAATAAAAATCACAATTTAAAACACAATCACACATGATGCTATGTTTAAACATGGTTTAAAATCAAGGCAAAACATTACTGTCGTCCTACCTCAAATTGAGATCACTACCGCTAATAACTCCCTTTAATTCCAGATATTCAAGCGCACATGTACATGTCACATCACTATTTTAAAATTTTTCTAAATAAAAAGTGGTCATTTCTAAGTTTTAAGTTAAAACTAGGTCGCGCCGTCAATACAAATACAACGCTCTTCCTGATCGTGATTTTGGACCTCTACAGCTCCCAAAAATCAAGTTTTAGTGAAAAATACGCTAAAATTTGTGGCTAGCCGACCACCATAAGGTGGTTTAAACCGGCGGCACCAGTACCTTTTTCCGCCGGTTTACACCGACGTGCACGGGCGCATTTAAGACGCACGGCGACGCGCGACGCCGCACGGACGCGCGCGCAGCTTCTTCGGACTGCGTGACGCACGCGTGCGTCACGGCCGCCAGGACGCGGCACGTCCCGGCCCCACGGCACTCCGCCAATCGGCAGGGCCCGCGCACGCGTGCAGTGACGGCCGACGTCATCCGACGTCGTCCCCTGTGCGTCCCGGGCCCCGTGCGCCATGGCGTCGGCCGCTTAGGGCGCCGACACGTTGACGACGCCGGGAGAAGACGACCGGATTCCTGCTGCCCGTGCGAGCCTGACAGCTCCGTTTTGCGTGATTTTTGCGCCATTTTCTTCAGAATTCTCTCTGTGAATCCATTTATGCCCTCCTTTTGCACTAATTTTCCCAAAACCATGGTTTTTAAACGATTTTTCCCAAATTCCTAAAATCATCCTAGGTACCGTGAGTTTTTGAGTTTTCTAGAGAATTCACCGTTGGATCACTCCAAAATTTAAAGGGTATGCTCTTGGGTCTCTTGTGCACTAGATGGACGGTGCGAGTTTCAATCGGACAAGGTTTGATCCATGAAATCACACTCCAACAAATAGCGTGCACATGTTCCTAAAAATCGATTTTTTTCCAAAATTTTTAAACGTTTTCCTAATTAATTTCCTAATTAATAAATACAGAAAAACATAGGTTTTGAGGCTTACCTTGCACCTGGCCGGAGTTGCTCGTGTTGCCGGGGTTCCACTCGCCGAAAAATGAAATCTTTTCAAGCTAGGGTTACGAGTAAAACTCGCAGAAAACGCTCAAAGTGGAGCGTTTTGGCTCCTAGAGGAGCATAAATATAGGGTTTTAGAGTCTTGGGGAAGAGAAACTCTTCCCCACACGCCTCTTTCCACGTCTCTCCGGCGATTTTTCCGGCCCTGGTAGAGACGTGTGGAAGACGGGGGTGCCAGTATCAATTTGGACCCCTGTCTAATACGTCTCTATCAAATGACCAATTTGCCCTTCCAACTTTGACGGCTCATAACTCCCTCGTTTGAGCTCCGTTTCTCGCGTTCTTGGTGGCGTTGGATTCGTATCGACAAGCACTTTCTAATTCTTATGTTTTCAGGAAAAAATTTCATCCATAAATTTTTATTTTAATTTATTTAATAATTTCCTATTTTTATCTTAAAAATTAAGGATATTACAGCTACACACTGCTACCCGATCCTCAGAATCTTTTACCTGGAATCATCATTCGTCATTAACTATGTATTCGGCCATATAGGTGGGCGTCTTTGATGTCATGTGTGTGCACCTACAACCATATATTTAGCCTAATCCAGTCATGATTGTGCCATGATTATTGGATGTAGCTGTCAGGAAGTTCTACTGGCTGTGCTACCAGATTCATATCAGGACTATTGTTTCAATTATGGACAATTTTTCTTGACTACAGATACCGGAAAGACTTGTAGATTTAACCTGCTAACATCTTTTTGGAGGGGTGGTTTTCATTGGAGTGGTGAATGCTGAGGCCTTTATTCTTTTATATTTACATACTTCTTGGAGACTTCTAGATATATTATGTTGTTTTAACCATACAATCTCTTTCAGGTTATTAGATAAAGCTGCTTCAATTTCTGAATCCGATACAGAAAATGGCATCGTTGTAGCGCTCCCTGGAAATGTTATATACAATAACCCAGGTGGATAAGTTGAAAATTTCCTTTGCACATTCTGTCTTTCCAGCCACTCTCCTTGCCTACAGAAACGCTTAGTGTCATATTCTGGATTTTTGTCTATTACAATGTCCTTTCCTCAATTTCAAAGAGATGCATAGGCAGTGGACTTGGAATTTCACAGTTACAAAAGATGGGGTTGGTTTGTTTCTTGATAATTCTTCTCTTGTCAATAGCTGAGCTGCTGGAATCAAAGTGATTGACGAGTATAGCTTGGCAGCTTCCTCAGTATCTTTTCATAGGTCTCTCATAGCTGTCCTATCTTATAGGACAGCCAGTTTTCTTCTACATCCAGGCTCCTGATACCATGAGAAGTATGTGCACTGCTTTCTTTCCTCTTTCAGTTTCAGGAGGGAACATATGATATTCATATCTTATCACGCTTGTGACAGTCTGTGAGGATGGGTAACTGATAATTTGAACGAGTGGCACCTAGATTATTTTTTCTGGGCAATGGGAGCCCTCAGCACTTCGAATTTTGTTGTTCATCTTGCATGTGCAAGAAGCTACAAGCTCAAAAAAATCTTTGTTGTAGCCTAAACAAAATTTGTCAGATAAATTAATGTTATTATTTCTCATAAATGTAATGTATTCATAATTTTATAAAGCAAAACAGGCAAACATGTTCGAAAGTGCACCTTGATTATTTTTTCTGCATAATAGCAGGCATCGGCACTTTGAATTTTGATGTATATATTGCATGTACAAGGAGCTACTAGCTTAAGAGAGTCAATAAAAGCTCGCAATCTTGAATATGCAAAGAGTAACAAGTTTGAGAGAGTCATTTTTGTAATTGAAAATCTTCCAAATGTAGCAGGAAAGGTAAGATGCAGTTGGCTTTTTTCTAGCACAGTGGCCCACTAGCATCTCCATTGGAATGGCATTGGTTCAAGGCTGCCCGTGGGGCGTGTTCCATTGTTCCAAAAAAAAGAAAGAAAAAGTTTGTGACCATTTATAATGATCAATGCTGCTAATGTTGTTTTTGGTTTAACCCTGTAGAAAATATTGATTTCATATGCACTGACTTTTACGTGACTACTGTTAGTTTATAAGCTCAAAAACAAGTAAATTGGTGGAAATATGGCCCTTAAAAATTGCAAAGCTCCTCTTGTCTACATTCTAGTCGTGCTTCCCTACAACTGTGAAAGGAGCTTCGGACTTCAAGAATTAGGGTCAAAATTTCTCTACTATGGGTTCAGGGTTTATTTAACGGCATATCTTTGGCGTTTTGTTGGCACATCTCTTGCGATATCTCCAATGATATGTTGTGTGATATCTAAGATATGTGTTATATGTTCTGTGATATCTTGTATGATATATGAGATATGTGATATTTGTTCTGTGATATATATTTCTGATGATATCTGAGATATGCCTCAGATATGAGAAACATATACCTCTCAGATATCACAGTTAAATAAGCTACAATTCTGACATATGCCATAATATCAACCAACACCTAGATATTTATCAATGATCTTAGCCATTCATCTATGCTATGATATTCCAAAGGCTCAAGGATTTTATGGTAGAAGCACATGAGGAGCTTTCCCTTACCTTTTTTGAAGTGCTATTGCTATTGCTGGGGTAGAAATCAAGAGTAACTTTTCAACATTATTGAAAAGGTGGGCCCCTTGAATAAAAGTTTGCATCCTGCTGAATGCCAACCAGACACCTTAGCATGTGAACCTTCAATTCTAAGAGTGGAAATAGAGATTATCCAGGGGACCGGCAAGGTCATTTGCTAATAGGGCCTGGTCTGCTGTAGTGTGATGGGTGACTAATCCATCGAACTATTTGCAACTGACTTTTGGACCCAAGCATGGGTGAGACTGTAAGACGAATTGTAACATTTTTTCACCTTGTCAAGTTAAAGGAGTGATGCTATCCTGTAGGAAACTACGGGGGCTTGCCGTCAGCACCAATTTTACATATTGCGCCCTAACTTGGGCTCACTGGACCTGTTTCTCCAGCTCAAGCTTCCCCGCTATTGGATGACTATAACATTGCTTAAGATTTTATAGTTTTTACTTTGATTCGGATAGATGTGCCTTCTACTTTATGATTCCGTACCTTTTATGGAAGAGTGTTTCTCGCCGCCATGTGTTTGTTGCCTGGTTGCACTTTGATCCAATTGCTATGTTTTTTTACTATTATTCATCCAGATTCCAGAAATCAAGTGAACAAGACCCAATAAGCAAGGTGGAATACAGTTTGTTAAAGTTGGAATTTGCGGCATGTTCCTGTCATTCATCATCAAATAACAAGTTCCCTGAAAGGAAGAAGACCCTAGATCCCCAGTCCCATTTCGACACGTATCCAACCAGACGAGGTTGAGGTCCCAAAGTGCATAGGAAGGAAGAGGTTTTCCTGAGACATTCTGAAACTAGACTACAAGTTGGCACTAAATCCAACTCATTCCACAACCTTGGCCCACATTACTTTTTCATTGGCTGTCGATTGCTCCCAAGCCAATGCCCCGATCATATGAGAGAGAGAGAGAGAGAGAGAGAGAGAGAGAGAGAGAGACTTAAATTTGTGAGCACGTTCTTATTTTGCAAAGGACTGAGCAAATTCCACAAGAACAAACATTTCATTTTACAAATTCCAAATAATTTCCTGCAATAAATGTTGATATATTGTTAATTTACAATGAAGAAGGGGAGGAAGATGAGAATGGCTCCTCCCACAAACATTTGATGACTAACTTGTGCCTCTTAGATTATAAAGAATGCTGCATTACTACCAGAGATTTAAGAAAAGAAAAAATACAAATACAAATACAAATACAAACACAAACCACTCAATGGCAGGGGAATCCATCTCGGCCCCCTTCAACATCTCTTAAGAGATTTTACATACATCTAAATGCAATGAATAAATTTACAGCTAAGGACCTAAATATAAGAGAGAAACACATGGTGAAAAATGGGGTGGATTTACACCAATAACTGTAACCAGTCTGCTTCAGGGCAGTTGCCAAAATGCAACGACAAAAAAGAATGCCATAAAAAGATACCGCCGCCTTGCTATTGCAAAAATTGGAAGGCTTGATTCTCAAGAAGCACAGCTGCAGGCTTGAATGGCGTACTGCATCATATGATCACACCTCCATCTGTTCATGAAGCTTCTTCTGATCCTGCATATTCATCAGCAAAGGTTTAGCAATCTGTAAATTGTTGACAGAAAACCAGAAATCAGCAACGCCTTTCCTACATAAACTTTTAATTAATTAGGCCCAAAGTTTTGTATCTTACTCATTCTCTGATGTTTGGCTTCTTCCCATATTTTCATCATTGATATCGATACCCTTGATCTCAGCACTTCTATTTGTTACTATACAATCTTCTATAGCAACCACCAACAACCAGATAAGGCAAGGTAAAGCAATCAGAATTCTTACTCTTGAACCCAAATCTCACCTTCTTCTTTGTTGTCATCACATGTTACGGGCTGTTGACTCTTACCAAGCCTGTACTTACTGCAATTGATAGAAACCAAATTTGATAAATTAATGTTGTCATCACTTGGAGTTAGTAGACACGATAAAACATAGGAGAGTCAACATCGCTTGTATCCAAGAAACCAAGTGGAAAGGAGCTAAAGCTAGAGAAATAGATGGGTATAAATTATGGTACATAGGAAAGGAAAATAATAGAAATGGCGTGGGAATAATAGTGGATAAGGAATTAAAGGATAAAGTTGTGGACGTTAAAAGAATCAGTGATAGAATTATAATAATAAAAATGATTCTAGGAGAGCAGATTATAAATATTATAAGTGCATATGCACCACAAGTAGGGCTACAAGATATAATTAAGAGACAGTTTTGGGAAGATATGGAGGGAGTCATGCAAGAAATTCCCAATACTGAGGGAATATTTATAGGAGCAGACTTAAATGGCCATGTAGGAAAAGATAAGGAAGGATATGATAGAATACACAGAGGGTATGGTATAGGTGAACGAAACGAGATGAGGGAGAATATCCTCGATTTTGCTTTGTCATATAACCTATCCATTGCAAATACACTCTTTAAGAAGAGGGATGAACACTTAATAACCTTTAAAAGTGGACTTCATAAAAGCCAAATAGACTTTTTTCTACTTAGAAATAATGAACGATCTATATGTAAGGATTGTAAGGTGATACCCGATGAGAGTTTAACCTCACAACATAGGTTAATGGTTATGGATATTCATATCAAAAGATGGAGTAAAAGAACTGAACTTAATACACATTCAAAAACTAAGTAGTGGAACTTAAAAGGAGAGAAAATAACCTCATTCAAAAATAAGTTGATGGTAGAAGGAAATTGGAATTATGAAACAGAAGTAAATACCATGTGGACTAATATGGCTGAGTCCATTAAGAAAGTGGCAAAAGATGTCTTAGGAGTATCTAAAGGTAAAAGGCTATTAGCAAAGGAAACATGGTGGTGGAATGACACAGTGCAAAAAGCTATTAAAGAAAAACGAATGCATTTTAAAGCATGGCAGAAGATTAGAAATAATGAAAACTATGAACAATATAAGAATGCTAAAAATGTTGCTAAGAGAATAGTAAGTGAGGCTAAACTTAAAGCATATGATGAGCTCTATAATAGACTAGGAACAAGAGAAGGTGAGAAAGATGTGTTTAAACTTGCAAAGGTAAGAGAACAAAAGAGTAAGGACTTAGAGCATGTTAGGTGCATTAGAAGCGATGATCAAAGGGTATTAGTCAAAGACGCTGAGATCAAACAAAGATGGGAAATATACTTCCAAAAATTGTTAAATGACAATGGCCCTGAGAATATAGGAATTGAAAATACTATAAATCTAAATAACACTGGATATTATAGATATAAACGTAGGATTAGAATGCTTGAAGTAAAAGAGGCCTTGAGAAAGATGAAATCAGGAAAGGCCATGGGGCCTGATAGTATACCAATAGAGGTTTGGAAGCATATGGGAGATATTGGGGTAGTTTGGTTGACCAAGTTATTTAACAAGATTATAAAATCAAAGAAAATTCCTGATGAGTGGAGGAAAAGCTCTATTGTACCAATCTATAAGAATAAAGGAGACATTCAGAGCTGCACTAATTATCGAGGGATCAAACTTATGAGCCACACCATGAAACTTTTTGAAAGAGTCATTGAGAAGAGGCTACGACATGAAACAAGTGTATCGGAGAATCAGTTTGGTTTCATGCCTGGGAGGTCTACCATAGAAGCTATTTTCTTACTAAGACAATTAGTAGATAAATATAGGGAGAGGAGAAAAGACCTACACATGGTCTTTATTGACTTAGAGAAGGCTTATGATAGAGTCCCTAGAGAGTTAATATGGAGGGTGTTAGGTGTTAAAGGGGTTTCTCAGGGGTATATAAACATAATTAAAGATATGTATGAGGGAGCGAGAACAAATGTTAAGACCACTAGTGGCGTGACCGTAGTGATTTTCCTGTCCTTTGTCGGATTGCACCAAGGATCGGCATTGAGTCCATACCTTTTCACATTAGTTATGGATGAGTTAACAAAACATCTGCATGAGGAGATTCCCTCATGCATGCTATTTGCAGATGATATAGTCCTACTTGATGAGACAAGGGAGGGTGTCAACATAAAGCTAGAGCTATGAAGAGAAGCATTAGAATCGAAAGGATTTAAAATTAGCCGAACTAAGACAGAATATATGGAATGTAATTTTAGCAAGGAGAGTAGGAGTGGAGCACCAGTCAAGATTGATAACCAAGAGGTCCCCATGAGAGACCACTTCCGATACTTAGGATCATTGATCCATGAGAGTGGAGAGATTGAGAGGGAGGTCACCCAGAGAATCCAAGCGGGTTGGAACAAATGGAGATGTGCATCGGGGTTTTATGTGATCGGCGGGTGCCACTCAAACTAAAGGGAAAATTCTATAGGATGGCTCTAAGGCCGGCCATGCTATATGGATCAGAGTGTTGGGAAGTTAAGGAACATCATACTCATAGGCTGAGTGTTGTAGAAATGAGGATGTTGAGATGGATGAGTGATAAGACAAGAAAGGATAGAATTAGAAATGAAAATATTAGAAGAAATTTAGGGATAGTACCAATAGGTAACAAGATGAGGGAGATTAGACTTAGATGGTTTAGACATGTTCAAAGGAGGCCAACAACGGCACCAGTTAGAAGGAGTGAGGCAATACAAGTTGAAGGTTCTAAAAGGGCAAGGGGAAGGCCCAAAAGAACGTGGATAGAAGTGGTGAGGAAAGATTTAAAAACTTTGGGACTAAATGAAGCCATGGTATTTAATAGAGTGGAATGGAGGAATAAGATTCATGTGGCCGACCCCTAATTGGGATAAGGTCTTGATGACGATGATGAGCTATGATAGATGACCAGATTACCAAACACGTGAATGTTGTTATGCACAACCAAGCAACACAGAAGAGTTTAGATACATGCATATACAGTCTTATTGACAAACACGGTGAACCAACAAACAGC
The DNA here is from genome assembly GCA_035236585.1 of Warburgia ugandensis. Lineage (NCBI taxonomy): Eukaryota > Viridiplantae > Streptophyta > Magnoliopsida > Canellales > Canellaceae > Warburgia > Warburgia ugandensis. The sequence goes on along the minus strand of CP141130.1, from coordinate 85,324,975 downwards.
TTCTCCATGTTCAATATCCAATAGAATGCATAATTCATCCATAAAACTTAAGGGCCAAGTATATTTACTCTGATTTTCATCCATGTTATGTATTTTTGCCAAGATAGACTTCAAGTTTCACTTTGTCAAAGGCCAATATATTACCACCTTGCATCTTACTGATTTGGCTTATTTTGATAGGTAACATTTGGGAGTATCCTTCTTCTGACACATTAAGCAATTTAAAATAAAGAGTCCATCAACTACCAATTTGTGAATATAACAATGAGATTTGTAAAAATCAATCTGCTTTCATCACGAATAGAAAAATCTTATCACATGAGGTCCCTGACAACTGACATTTGATCAATAGGAAGTCATCAGATCATGTTTCAAGTACATTACACCAAATGCTGTGATTCAATGCCATAGTAAAAGTGATACAAATCCTAATTAAACCTCACAGATCAGAAGTTAGCTTATAATGGAATCCAAAACTGATGCAATTGCACTCAAACCCAGGTTAATAGAGAATTGAATAAAATAAACAAAGGTACTAGAATTCAGTAAAGAACATATAAGGGCTAAGCTTCAATGTATAACAATAGAATTCGGCAAGGGCTTGATTAGGAACATCTTGATATCAATGATACATATGCCAGGTTGTGTGATCAAACCAAAGCAACTAGGAGAACAGACATAAGCGCAAAACAGCTCGCATGAGAAATTTGCACCAAGGCTCCCCCCTAAATCCTGCACCAATGCATGAAGATATAGATACTTCATTTAGGCAAGCGCCTATAGGATGAGAGGCTAAATATCCATATGACATTAACAAATTAAGAATGGATAACCTGCAAAACTACAAGACCAATGAACTACAAGGCACATCTAGCAACCTAACTTTTACATAATATTCTAGTCCAAATGGCAACACTAAAAATGCAAATTGAAAACCAGGCATGCATGATATAACTCAGAAAACAGTGTTGACATCAAACAGAAACTAATTGATGGCATCAGCTGTCCAGCAAATTGACAATGTTAGCTGTCAAGATTAGTGGAGAAGGTGATGATAACTATGATGTTCAAAGCATGTAGGATGCTGGTTTTACACAAAACTGCCATTCATGGGAAGCAATAATCATATGGTCACATACATTCAAATATGTTATATGAGATAGAAACATTACCATATGTATATATAGTTGCAAATCAAACATTCAAGCAGTTAACCATTACATCCTTAAACAAGAGTATCAATACTACATTTTCTATGACATGAACGCACAACTACTGGCTATTTCTATGAATATAATCAAACCACAGTTTCTGTGCTATGGAAGCACGGCAAGCAGCAGCATTTCGACGAGTGGACTCCTGGGTAGGGTGTAACCATGTGCTCTGTGAATTGTTCGGGCTCATCAAGACTGTTTGTAATCCCTGCATCTCCATCTCATCCTGATGCAACACTTGCATATCAGCATTCACCCTCTCCAAGTTGACTTCAGTGACAATTTCATCATCTGAATCACTGCTTAAGTTGCAGCTGTCATTGTCATTGTCACTTGGAGAATCAGAAATGTCTCCCACCTCCTCTAGCGGGCACGTATCGTCAACGCGTTCTTGGCGCATAAAATTATGTAGCGCACATAATGCTTTAACAATATCAACCTGTGTCCTAAGAGGAAAGGAAGGCGCAGTCTTGAGAATGGGAAATTTGGCCTTTAGAACAACAAATGTTCTTTCTATTAGGTTCCTCAACTGTGCATGTCGAAGGTTGAAGAGCTCCCCAGCATTTTGTGGTTGTTGCATTCCCTGGGCAAACCCCTTCAGATGATATCTAGTCCTTCGATAAGGGGCAAGAAATTGTTTCCTATTTGTATAACCTCCTTCGACCAGGTAGTATTTTCCTATACCATAAACACATGAGCAATTAAGGAATAAAGCATCTAGGTATAACTTACAAATGTAAACACACAATGGATTTACCATCCGGAATTGTTAACTGTGCTCCTCCTCTTGTAAGAGCCTCTTTCAGCAGGGCAGAGTCACGTGCAGACCCCTCAAAGCTAGCAAGCACATAAGTGAACTGCATGTCAAAATTGCAGCATGCAAGCACATTCTGTGCGAGGAAACCTTTCCTCGTACGACATATCACGAAGACCCACACCAAAAACCCTAATAGGTATCAATGTCACATCTACAGCTCCAATGCAACCCTGTCAACAGTATATGACATATTGAATGTTAAGCGTGTAAGGTTCCAATCTATTGTATTGAATATTACATAAGAGAGCTACAGTTACCGTGAAGTGATTGTCTCTTTGATAGTTGTTTGAAATCTTAGGATGGTTCTCCATTGCGTGAGGAGCCATAAGGCGACCAGACAACTTCAACAGTGCATGAAGAACTTTGTGGAAGTTGGTGCTGATGGTATAAGTGGATCTAAATAGATCCTTCACTGCTGGTTCGTACCTTGAATCCTGTCCAACAATCATTAAAAAGGTTGCCACCATCTCCTCCACTGACACCCATTGGGTGCTCGATAAGAGCCAAGAGGTTTGAAAAATATTAACCAGCTTACTAAACTGGAACTGATGCATTCTATACAATTTTTGGAATCTCGTCCTAGTTTCTTCATAAACTAATCGAAATTCCTCGTAACCTCAGTGCTTTTTTTGGTGTGCATCGGATGCGGCATTTGCATGTGCACCGCAGCATTCTCCTCAAATTGCATAATATGCTTAAGCATGCATGATGCAGCTGTGTGTATCACATTATGCACCTCACAAAGCACTTCTTTGTTACATGCAGCACTAGACTATCCCTCTTCAGCCATTGCCCTGTAATATCGAAATTGTATATTGTAATATGCAAATGTGTGCATCACCCATTTGTAATTAAATGTTGACATCATATAATGACAGTACAATAAAGGTCCGATTAATTATCCGCAGTCTCAATGTATGGAATAATATATGTCTAAACAGGTATGAATACGGCCTAAAGAGGTCCAATATAATTACACACCAAATAATTTCAACCAAAATAGTTTCTATAAGAAGGATAAACACCTACAGGTACATCCTCACAAACAACAATTATCTCTCCTGCGACCAACGAGCAAAACCCTCTTTGAAGCCTATTTCTGTTTTTAGCAGAATACCATACGCCTTAACCCTCTCCATCTCTGTCAAACCCTCCAAAGAATCCAATGCAATCATTTAGGAGTTGTTGTCTATGCCTGTAAGTCTTTCCAACCTTGATATAATGGAAGGATCAATGTATGGAGGGGGAGCATTACATGCTGAGGACGATGATTGGCTGGCTTGCTACCCTTTTTCCCTCACTCGCCGCAGGTTAACAGTCCTAGAGGGGGGAATTGAGGATGATGTTGTGGAGGGAGGTTGGAGGATAGGGGGTTGTGGAAGGTGTTCAGATGGATCTTGTGGGTGCAATCCATCATTGTCTCCTTCAGCTTCCTCCCCATAATATGGGATATGTGAGTCAAATGCATGAACATGCACATTTGATATATCTGGTATGTATACTTCCTCAGGTGGTCCTGTATGTTGACTCCCAGTCAAACTGAATTCACGGTGTCCATCATCTTGTACGGAAGTATTCATCCCTGAGGAGAAATCTCCTGTTGGCATTGCTCCCCCCAAACACTGTCTCCAAGTGCTCATAGTTCCATAAGTTCCTCCCAAATAAGCAACGAGCCTCCGGATTTGACTGTACGTACACAAATATTTGTAAAGGCAAGATAAAGATGATGTATATTTTTATATAAATGGGGTGGACCCTTACCTGGAGGTGGGTATTCATGATCTCTGGAGTTGCGAGAAAACAATTTATCTCTACATCCCACCCTAATCCCGAGTCTCCATTCCTCAACTTTGCAAGTGTGATGTACTTGCTTTTGAAAAGTCTTATTTTGGTATTCAATTGCTTCATCGTTAGATCAACTCCAAATTGCCTTTTGAAGCGAAGTAGAATTCCTCAATCACTGCACCCTTCGGCATACTCCTAGTTGCGATGAGCTTACCCTTTATGATTTCATCATAAAGTGTTTCGAGGATAAAGTCCTCTTGTTCCTTAGTCCATTCATTGCATGGTCCATTGTCTCTATCAACTATGTCTTAAGACACACTGTCCACATCTTCGGCATAACCAGGGCTAGGTGTCACAGGGACTCTCTCTTTTCTTTTGTGCGGCATCTGAAAAATGTCTCCAATATATCATACTAATAGGAGGATGCATCAAACGAGATGCATGAAATAAGGTCACAGTATATTTTTTTCTTAAAGATGTCTACAAGACCACAGGCAACAGATGAAGCTATAATATACTATACACACGAAACTCGAGGTTTTGGAAGTACATGCTTGTGGGAAATTTATGTTAAATGTAACATCTCACCTTAGTTACTGCACAAAAAGAGGAAAAAATGCCCCCTCAAAAAAATAATAAATTGAAATACCTTGTTTACGTATCAAAACAGTTACTACAAATATCATATATAAGAAAGCAATGTTGGGATTCATTGTGATAACATAATATACGTCTCTCTAAAAAATGAACCATCATACAAGCTAAAATAATGTACAAGATTAGGCAAAGTATACATCAACTGGCACGAATACAACAACTGTCATTTTAATCATTCAAAATAGTGACTGCAAATATCATATATAAGAAAGCAATGTTGGGATTCATTGTGATAATAGAATATACGTCTCTCTAAAAAATGAGCCATCATACGAGCTAAAGTAATGTACAAGATCAGGCAAAGTATACGTCAACTGGCATGAATACAACAACTCTTATTTTATTTGTAAGCAAAATAGCAAAATCATTGATTTTTCATACTGCATTGACAAAATGAACCAACCAAATGCAACAAAATTCTCCAACCCATGAAAAAGTACTAGATTATCATAGGTGCAATCACCCCATTTAGGAACTAAACAAAGCAAACTCAAACTAGAAGATAATCGGATGAAAAAATGGAAGCCAATGGAATTTGGCATAGCATAAAGAGCAACATCAATAGTTGAGTGACTATTAAATCATATGAGTCGATTGCACAAACTATAAATTGCAAATAGACGCCTAAATGCAGGTATGTTGGAATTTCACATAAGGCACCTCTCTCCTAGATACATTACTAGCGACTTTCCATAGCCTGCATATTATATCTCTAGATACATAATCAACAAATAGCTGCTTTCTAACCCTCTTTTTTTTTTTAATAGTAGGAAATAGCAGCCCTGTACTTTGCTAGATCTATTTAGGCTACATTGAGCATGCATGTACCACCAAGATGATATATAGGCTACATTGAGCATGCATGCAACATCAAGCATAAAGATTCCAGCCATCATTTTCTCCTTTTTTTGCCAGTTCTTTTATTATCTCTTTTGAATGGAACAAATCTTTATCAGATATGGCATAAGGAATAATCTTCTATCTAAATAAGAGTCCTAAAGTCATCTCTATTGACTAGATGGGACAAGTCCAGAGCTACAGAAGCTTCTTTTTTCTTTTCTTTTTTCTTTTCTTTTTTTTTTCAATTCCTTTTGCTACGAAAGGCAAGGTTGGATGACCAAAGGCATTCAGGATAGCAACTCATAACTGTAAATCTAGCAACTCATAACTGTAAATCGATAGCAATGATCAACAAGTTCATTTGTGCCCTCACAGGCAACGATGGCAGCTTAGGTTATAAGTTGTATATAATGCATGCCTAAATATCCGATCACTTTAATTTAAAGTTGAATTTGTACTGATTAAAAATAAAACAGCAAGAAATACATTGCCTAACAGCTATCACACTTAAAAATCCAAGTCTCGATGTAATTATTCCTAAGAATTGTTGAAAATTGACAACAAGAAGGAACAAAACACTGACATGAGAATATCCATGCATATCCACAAGACTTAACTACAACCACCCCTAGGAGCGTAGGTTATAATAAGCATTCAACAAGAGCACTGAAGGATCAAAACCTTCTAAGTAGTGTCATGTTTCCTGTAAAAGAAGTATAGTAATTCATGTAAAATCTTTGATTCAGCAACAGAAAGCAAACAGGTTTCAGAACCCCATAGATAAAAAGAATGCTTCAATACAGTAATGCCACAGGATTACAGCCCTGAACCATTCTCGGTGGAAATAAATGTGACATATGATTTTTCACAATAATGCATACATATGAAGAGGGGCACAGGACAGCCAGATCTATCCTCCCTGAAAACAATTCAAATGAGAGATGCTACAAATTTGTAACTGCCATCATGTAGAAAAATGCAAATTTGCATAGTTTCATACACAAGGAAACCAATACTAGTAGAGACATTGATCTAGAGTAATATATAGCAGATGAAACACAAGAAGTACAAAAGTTCAATAAAGAGCCTCATTATTCAATTCAGTTATATGTTTATTCCAGACATGACGAAAGTATACAACAGAATCGAAGATCTAAACATTTCAATTATAATGCAAAAACCAGCACTTCCAAATATAAATATCAATATTACAATCACACTGTGCCTGCATGACTAACTAGTGACTACTATAACCATAAGTTTACAGCTTTGCATGTGGAGGAATAGCATCGGCAGTAAAGTGGGAGGGACATGGAAAACAGTAGAAGAAAACGATGGGAGCCTTTTTACAACAATCAAATCGAAGAGGAATTCCTTGTCTCACTAATGTCTGTGGATGCACGCACATCAGCCCAGAAGCATGCATTCAGACCAGGGTGCGTAGGTCTAGGAGGCAGGATTTAACTTATGGACTCGTGACTCCAGCCAACTTCCCACACCTCGTGCCGGTATGCGGAAGTAGTACAAATTTGAGTACAGAAAAAACGCAGATAACCAATTTATAGAAGGTTTCATCGAAACCAGAAATCATGAACAGCAGTAGACAAATGCTAATATAACAACAAACCAAAAACATTTACCAAAAGGGGAGGTTGCTAGATCTCACCTTGCAGGGAAGTTGAATTTTACCCTAAACAAACTGGGTTTTGTGCACAACCGAATCTAGGGTTTTCAAATCCTAGATTTTCTCCGACCTTAAACGAAGTGGGTTTTTGCAGGCGACTTTAAATCTAATCGAGTAGCTGTGGAGTGGTTTTTCGACGAACAAGACAGTAGATCTGCCTAGATCTGGTGCCAGGGGACCTTTTTCCCCTGCTTGTCGGGACTTCTCAATCCAGTGGTGGCGAACAGGTTTTCCACCTGAGCTGGTGAGAGCTTTTCTTGCCATGACCTGGAACCGAAGGAGACTTCTCTTCTTCAAGGGTAGCCTTCCTTCAAGGGACGAAGAAGACGCCCTTCTCCCCTCTCTCTCCAAAAAATGCTTTTTTTTTTTCCCTCTCTCTCTCTCTCTCTAAAAGACCAGCAAACTTTACACTAAAAACTATATTTGACATATTACAAATAACACCAAACATATCAACATAATAAAATTTAAATAAACCTGATATATAAGATATGCCGAAAATAATGTAGTTAAATAAACCTAATATCTAAGATATGCCAAAGATAACGTGGTTAAATAAACCCGATATCTCAAATATGCCGAAGATAACGCGGTAAATAAACCCGATATATCAAATATGCCAAAGATATTATATTTAAATAATATGCATATTTGAGATATGCCGACATATCTCAAAAACGCCTAATATGTGCGATTAAATAAACCCTCATAATAGAATATTTCATGCCGTACTTGTAAGCACCGTAGCAAACTCGACGTAGACTTTGCCAAAATGAGTCAATGCGGCTAAATGCACGGGAATGTGGCTTAGCGCGTATAGTGGGGACATTGCTGCAAAGTTATCAAATATTATCCTTTTTGCACAGAATTCATGGTGGGACGGTTAAATGGTTCATAAGTTTAAGGTCAAGGTTGGAGTCTCTGACTCATTTTTGCACTTATTTCATGCTCTGCAACTCGGTATGACTTGACTCGGCAGGAATGCAGAAAGTTCAACCGCTTAGACTCAGGCGAGTTCCAAGCCAGCTCGGCTAGTCCCATGTTTGTGAGACACTAGAGAACACTTCACAGTGTCACACCATATGTTCTTACCCCATGAGCAGCCTCAAATCCATGTCTTAACAAGAATGGCTCCTCCATCTGCCGTCGCACTAGAAGGCCTTTGCTTATGGACAGTGATCCTTCCTCCTGCTACTGCATGACTTAGATTGATGCCTTGCGTCACTTCGCTAGAATGCTTACATTTATTTGTAAGGATATACTAAGGAATGTGTGAGGAGGTCATACATGCTTTGAGATTTCTCTGTTTGCACTATGACATTTCTCTCTCATAAGCTCCAATGTTTTTCTCTTCTTTAAAGAATGATAAACATATCCCAACTTGATTTGATACATGTGATAAGGGGTCATCTACAGTGACCTTGACCTGAACTTATATCACCTTTCTGTCCTTCATTTTTCGTGTTCTTTTGGCAAGTTGGCAGAAGCACAGTAAAGATCAAGACACGTCAACTTAGTCAAACATATGAGAAATGTGATTAGATAAATGCTTGGATTCAGACACGCTAAAATTACATGTGAGGCTCTGGTAGCTTGCTGATCCGAACCGTTCTTCTTCTAAGACACATATTACATATTCATTGTCCAAAATCCTTCTGCATCGCCGAAGCTACCTTTGGGCTGTGAAATTTTTCTTGCCCTTCTCTTTCTGGACTCCGACCCTGCCGCTTTTTCTCTATATAGTATTAGTGTTTAGAATGTACACCATTAGTGGTTTGGATCATCTTATTGATGTTCATTTTAGTACTACTTCCGCTCAAGCACACTCAACATTGGAGCATAATTGAAATGTTAGGATTCTAAAGGGTCCAACTTATAGCATGGGATGCAAGGCGTCCGTCAATGATATGGAACATCGGTTCAACGAATTCGACATGACAAATTCCATCAGTCTCGGGGCTTTTGGTGTGTGCAACTCCATGAAATGGTCTACACCCACAAATACCATATTAATAACTTGGGGGAGGTAGTTTCCTTTGAAAGATCTCCCTAACAAAAGATAATCTCAATTGGATTTGACTTGATTTTGAATAAGATTTTGTTATAATTATTTTATAACATTTTGATTAAATTAATGCTTTGAGACAGAATAGCCTATGATTTCATAGTGGATAAGCATGACATTACTCAACTACAGTTTTTGAGAGATACTAAATTCCAACTTATATGGAGAAGTTTGGGCAAACCTTCATCTTTCAGGCTCTGCCTTAGATAGCCCACCAGCCTAGATCTCACTCACTCAGTGATCCTAACCGTTGGATTTCTGAAAGCTCATGCTAATTGAAGGGTATTTTTGTCATTTTAAGTAACTTGGTAATGGCAGGAGGTTTTTAAACCAATTTGAGTAATAATCTGTTCATCACTTTTTTGACTGAAGTTGCCTTTCCATCATAAGTCTCTACTAATCTCAAATGATCCTATGCTAATTTCTGGTAAAAGACCTTTGAATGATGCAGGCTTCCATGGAAGAAGCTGAAGAACATGGACCAACAGCACCATTGTTGGATACAATAAGTTCTCACAAACTCGGCACCTCTTCATTTTGCCTGCAGCCATAATTAACTTGTGCTCTGTTTTCTCTTTCTTCTCTGTAGCCCATTTTCAGTAAAGGTAGCTTTTTGTCTCTGCAAATTGCGTGCACTCTTTTCTTAGATCAGCCCAAGAACCCATAAATTCCAAAATCATTTTCAAGTTTCTTATTGTTATGTTCCTCAAAGTTCAATTTCTTGTTAGTCCATTTCATTTTGTTTATTTGATTTTTGGGTATTCTTTAAGAGAATTAATTGCATTTTTTGGGTCCAAATTTAGTTATGGATTGGTCCAACTTTCAGGAAGGACTGAAGAAGCAATGCACAGAGAATGGATCCCTTGATATTCATGGAAGGCCTGCTTTAAGGCTTAAAACTGGCAATCGGCAAGCAGCTGCTTTTATGCTAGGTGAGACTGTAAGTTTCCTCAAAGTTCTATTTTGGTCTTCTGATCATCATTAACAGTTCCAAGTCTTCAGAAGGAATGCTTTAAAACATTTGATGTTTCTGTGCACAAGCTCAAGGACCCAACTTCCCCAGAGAATATTTTATAATTATAACCACTCAAGGAAAAATGATATATATGATTGTAGCAGTAATCAGAATTTATTGAAGCTGTTCGTGAGAATTATCGGCGCATAACCAAGCACGGCCGAAACATCAAGGAAGAAAACTTTGTGTGTGTTACTAGGAATAAGGAACATGGGTCATTCATTTGATCTGGACACCAGAATTTTGGTCATAGCCTCGTAGATACATATTTACCATCATTATTTACATGGACTATTCTGATATGGTTAAAATTTGCAGTTGCTGAATGCTTCGAAACTGTGGCTTACTTCGGGGTTTCTACAAATCTAATTATGTATCTCAGCAAGATCTTCCGTGGTGGTAATGCCTCAGTTGCTGCAAGTGTTAGTACTTGGGTTGGCACTGGCTTTCTCACACCATTCTTGGGAGCTGTTATCGCAGATTCATACTGGGGAAGTTACAGGACTACGCTCTTCTCTTTTTTTATCCACTTGGTTGTATGTGTTTCTACACAAATCTCTTCTATTTCCTTGCATCTTGATCTAAGTGCTACGGAGTGACTGCCTCTTCTTCTCTAAATTCCATTTGAGCAGGGGGTGGTAGTTATCACAGTCTCAGCGTCCTTTTCACCATCTTGTGAAGGAACTTCATGTACTTCGGTGATAAATGTTCAGAAACTAGTATTCTCCTTTGGTTTATATTTTGTTGCCTTCGGAAGTGGAGATCTGAAGTCATCATTATTACCCCGGGGGCAGATCAGTTTGAAGATGGGAACCCAATTGAGAAACAAAGAAAATAATCTCTTTTCAGTTGTTTTTATTTATGTGTTGACATTGGCCCTCTAATTTCAAGCACTGTCGTAGTAATGGATACAAGTGTCAATTAGGCACTTGGATATCCCATTGCTACATCGTGCCTGGCTGTAGCTGTAGGAGCTTTTCTGTGACACCCCAGGTTTTATCAATCTGTTTCCCATATTTATACTCAAATAATAATAATTTATTTATAAAAAATAGATGAGATTCCAGAACTTAAAACTCATAATTTAAAATTTGTCGCAGCGTCAAGTAAATACCATTTAAGAAAACCCCGAGGGTCACTTCTCAAAACCATACTGAAAAACAGAACGAAAAGTAACTATTTTGAGCATGCTCACAAATTAAAACCACGATGAAATTTTATAACTGCAAAGACAAACAATAGTAAAGTTCCAAAGCTCCAGAGTCTGTCCAAGATCACCACATCATCCATGAATAAACATATAACCATTATACAGTGATATGGGTCTAATCTATCCATATACACAATGACTAAGGAGAATGCCAAAAAGCCAATACCAGTTCAACCAAAAGTACACCACTCTGTCAGTATCTGACAGTCTCTGTTCTCAAGCTCTTGTCCAACACCACGCTAGTCCACCTTCTTTCCTTTCTGACTGTCGCGCTCTGATTCTGAGGCATTGCAAAACAAAGCAATGCCTCAGCAAGCTATGCTTGTGCAGGTGATATACATTCAAAATAACTCAAGAAAACAAAGCATATGGCGCAAGGCATGAAAATCGAAAGATGATCAATAATATATAAAGTCTTAAATCACACGATGAAGGACATACCATGTCCATGCAATAAATAAGATATCATCAACTATGATATCATGACATGCACAATTAGAGAAAATCTAGAAACATATGAATGCATGTCAAAAGAATCAAACCTCATACACAGTCAAGCCCTATGAGTGTCTCACATACACTCACAGCAATGTGGGATCAGCTCTCTGTACCATCCACTTTCATCCTTTCACCCTTGCACCCTCACGGGTACTCAGGCACTTAGGCACTCACGGGAACTATGCGCATCACTTTCGCTTTCACCCTTTCACCCTCACGGGCACTCAGGCACTCACGAAAAGTCGCGTTGCACACCCGCTTTCACCCTTTCACCCTCATGGGCACTCAGGCACTCACAGGGTGAAAATCTTTTCCTACCACAGGATCAATAGTCTCAAATATCAAGCCAGAGCGACTCCCACATGTCAAGAAGACCAAAAATCCAAGTGGATATCACGAAAGATATCAAAAACAGTGCATGCAATAACCACCATAAAGATAGCACGCACATGCGAAGCTACATACTGAAGTCAATCTCACACATATGGTAAAGCATAAATCATATGCCTCAAAGACTTAAATTATCAAATCACTATTTGAGAATCATAAAAAAAGTATGAATGAAATCACCTACCTCAGTATCGTAATATCGCTAAAAATCACGTATCCAATATCAAGTTGTATGCCCTGATGTACCTGTCAGGACATAAATCATGTCATGGTTAACAAATATAACTAAAATCTAAAGCTTGATCATCTATTGATCAGCTCGATCTAAATAATCTAATAGCATTTCGTAGTTTCGCTACTAAAAGGTTATTCCAAACGAGATTTTTATCCTAAATCTAGGTCCGCCTTGTCAAGACGATCACAACGCCTCTTTCGGATCGTGACTTGGACCTCTGTAGCTCCTAAAATCAAGGTTTAAAGGCAAAAAGGGTAAAAAAAGACCAAAATCCTACAAATGGGGCCCGCCGCACGCGCAGCGCGTGCCGGGCGCTTTTGTGGAAGCGCCTTGCATCAAAACCAACTCTAGGGGAGAGGGCACTTCTGTGGACGCAACGGCGCTTCTGTGGAAGCTCTTTGCGTCAGAACCCTCTCTGGGCAGCAGGCACTTCTGTGGAAGCGCTCTGCGTGTGGGGGACAGAACAGCGCGCGTGGCGCGTTCCAGCCCCTCCATGTGGGGAGCACGAGTCGCACCACGTGCCCCAGCGCGTGGCGCACCCTCATCGCGCCACGTGGCTCTCCCTCAGCCATGTAATTCGTCCTGTTCCGGTCGCCGTCGCCGGAGACGACGGCAGCTGGGCCCGGTTCGCCGGCGACCCCAAGAGCTCCGTTTTTTGTGATTTTTACACCCCTGTGTCAGGTTTTTCACGTACATTCCATTTTCGCCATCCATTTTCCCAAATCCTTCCTAAATCTAGCGTTTTTTCATGCTTTTTGTTTCGTTTTCAAAAACTCCTGTATTACTGTTTTTCGGAGTTCCTAGCCGTCCGATCGTCACGAAATTTTCTGGGTTCTTTCCTCTCCTCATCATACACAATATAAATGGCCCAGATCTAAATCCGACACGTCTCATCCAAATTTTTTAGGAAAATCAGTACGCACGGATTTTTGCAAATACTTACGTTTTCATGCTGTTTTTCGGTGTTTACAGGTACTTAAACGTTGAAATTAACACAAAAGGGAAGGGTGGAGTGATCCTACCTCGTTCCCGGCTGTTCAATGGTGGCGAAATCCGCCTCCCCAGTGCGTGATGGTCCACGTGAAACAGAGAGACTTGAGAGAGAGGAGAGTGCGTTTTGAGCACTATCTCTCTTCTCCTTACCTTATATCATTTTTTTATATTTTTTTAAAAATCAAAATGTTACATTTTCCCTCCGGAAAATCAATTCATAGGGTGCAGAGGCCAAATGGGAGTCCATTGATGAGAATTCTTCAAGTTCTGGTTGTCTCTATTAGGAACAGAAGTTTGAAAGTCCCTGTTAACAGTTGCAACTTGTACGAGGTGAATGATGGGTGCTCAAACACTCCAGGGAGTTGAAAATTAGAGCACACCGACGAATTCAGGTACTCCGAGCTCTTTATTTAGTGAATTCACTCTTTTAACAGAAAGTATAACTTCATGATGCCTTTTTCAGATTCTTAGACAAGGCTGCTATAATGTCTGAACAGGATACAGAAGATGGCAACTCTGAATCTCCCTGGAAATTATGTACAGTAACTCAGGTCGAGGAGTTAAGATATTGCCTCGCCTGCTCCCAATTTGCGCATGTGGTGCATTCTACTCAGTTGCATTTGCTCAAGCAAACACAATGTTCCTTGAACAAGGGATTGCGATGAATGCCAAGATAGAAACATTCTCTGTCCCTCCAGCGTCTTTCTTAGCATACCAAATGCTTATTGCCATGTTATGGATTTTTATCTATGACAGAGTCATCTCTTCTATTATGAAGAGGTTTATGGGCGCGGGACTCGGACTTTCACCATTAAACAAAATGGGGATCGGTAGCTTTTTGATGATTCTTGCTTCCTCAGTATTCTATCTTGGCTCTCTCACAGGTGTTCAATTATACCACATATTTCAATTTCTTCTACAGCCAAGCTCCTGATAGTATGAGAAGTATGTGCAACGCTTTCTCCTTGCCTTCAATTTCAGCAGGTCGCTATTTATATTCGTTCCTCATCATGCTTTTGACAAGGCTGACAGAGTGGATCCCTGATAATTTGAACAAGGGGCACCTCGATTATTTTTTCTGGGCAATGGCAACCCTCAGCACCTTGAACTTTTTTGTTCATGTGGCATGTGCTAGGACTTACAAGCTTAAGAAAATCAATCTTGAAGATTAAAAAATCTTTGAAATATAACAGAAAATGCCTGAATCTTGCATGTTCCACGGATTACACACTTACGAACATCATACTTAAGGACTAGAAATCTTCCTACTCTGAAGGGAACCATTTCATCTTTTATCAAGCAAATGAATGAGTCAAATGCTGCTTCAAATTCAACTTTTTCTTGGTGAAAGTATTTGCACCTTGAACAAAGTGGTGCCCTAAATATTGCTGGTACATGACAGTTGTTATGAGGTTATATCAGCACCTTACACACCAATTACCGTGATATTCCAGCAGTAGGAGACTACATTCAAGCTGCAGAATCATAGTCCATTTTCACTATTATTACTACCAGACTTGGAATTTAGACAGTTTTCTTTTAGTGTAAGATGGTGTGGAAATTCACTAAACATTCAAAATAAATGGCATTCAAGTGGTACCTTCCTCCGAGTATCATTGCTATAGAGTTTTTGATCAAGCATTTATACTTTGTCTGTTCAAATGGCAGTGTTCCCTACTATGTCCTTCACTCTGTCGGGTTGAAAACAGGTTGAGAGCGTTTTATCAGCCCTTCTTCATCTGCTCTAGAACTTGTTCTTATGGTTGCTCCTCTTGTTGCCAAAACACTAGCAGGTTCTTTCCCTTCACTGTAGGAATGCGCTACGGAATGTGACGTCTTCATCAATAGTGTAGAACATACCCTCAACCTAATACGAGAAGACCATGTTTTTCCTCTTGCAGCCCCATCAACATTGAACCTGCCTGTATAGAGTTGGACTTGGGCTGGCAGTAATGCAGTGCCATTCTTTCTTTTGTTTGGCTTTCACTTAACCAATTTGGCTAGGTGCTCAAGTCACCGTAGGTCATATTTGGTGAATAAAAGTATACACTATGATAAGTATATCGGCTTGGTTTATAATTTGATACGTATTTAAGAGTATTTTTTTTAGGACAAGCTTGATACAAACGTATGGAGAAGATCAAGATGATGCTGTTCTTAATTGTATGGGAATTTGGCGGATCAATCGGTGCGAAGTTTATTTATGTCCACTGACAATACATTCGACCCCACGAGTTGGTGATCCAAACTGTTTATCACCCCAGTCACACCTTAGATACATCGTACATTTGATGATGTTAACCTTCTCCAAGTCAAGAAACCGTCAATTTTCGATCTATAAAAATCGCCTTTAGGATCAGGGGGATAGATATTCGTTTCATGTATGAACTATCTCAGCCAGATGGTGAGCTTTCATTCAATCGTCAGGGACCACAAGTGGTCCTCTGAGAGAGCTACCTAATCAAGAATAATCTCAAATTGATTAGACCAATGACATAAAATATATTATTTTCTACACCAAATCCTATGCACCTAGGATAATGTTTGAACAAAACAATATATTTGTGACAAAGACACGAGATTTAATAGTTGCTAGGTTACGGCATTCTTTAACGGTTGTTGAAGATACAAAATTCTACATCAGCCATTGGATTAGGACACATGACATAATTTATTTATTTTTAATGAAAGGCTTCCTCCCAGTTAATTGGATAATTTTATGCATCATCCGATCATTGTGATTTTTGAGCTACAAGATGTGAATTCAGGCAAATTAAATGAACGGCTGTCCGTCATGCAAAAGTGGGGAATCCCCCAACAATTCCATCCACTGGATGATCCTAACCTTTGTTAGAAGATCCTTTAAGAAGACTTCCCAAAGACTCATGCTACTTGAAGGGTGTATTTTGTAACTAATACAAGCAATTTTTTTTAAAAGAAAGAAAAACTGTAGGTGGTAGTTGTTCAGGTACTTCAAATCAATTGATTCTGCCAAGTTGGGAAGTTGTCACTCTTTTTGACTTAGCTGTCATTAAAAGCCTCTGCTGATTTCCTGCAGGAGAAGCTGTCAGTGAAGCCAAGTTCCATGGAAGAAGCTGCACAACATGGAGCAACAACACCGTTATTGGACACTGTTAGTTCTCATATCCAAGCATCTCTTAGACTTGCACTCTAATGGTCTTCTCTTGGTTTAGGAAATAAACCCATTACATGCGAATTTAGTTCCATTTTTCCAGTCCAGTCCATTTCATGTCAGTTTTTGGTTTTTGGTAATGCTTAAGAGAGTAATTTGCATGTTAGGTTCAAATCTGACTAAACTTTGGTGACTTTGGTCCATCTTCAGGTAGTTTTGAAGGAGCTAACACAGGATGGGTCACTTGATGTTCATGGAAGACCTGCATCAAGGCTTAAAACTGGGAACTGGCAAGCTGCTGCCATCATTTTAGGTGGGACTTTGTTTTCCCCTATCAAATAGGATGTGGTCCATGTGGGCCAGTTCTTCTTTGTAGGTCCCACCTTATGAACCGATAGGAAGCGGTAAAGGACAATCATGAGACCTATGAGAGCTTAGCCGCAGTGCCACATTTTCTTTGTTTATTCTATAATGGTTTTTTGATCATTTAATAATAAAAAAGTCATTTTGACTTGCTATGGTTGTTTATCCAATCATCTGTTTCATGCTCCCTTGTCTCCTCCAGATTTTGTTCCTCAGGCTAGCAGGTCTTTTTGAGATCTGACAAGCAAAACCTTGCATAATCTATTTCAAGTTCAACAAATATCCTTAAAACAAAAAGGGGATAACAAAAGCCTAAGTAATTCGCATCTTCACAGATCACCAAGCCTGTCCTATGACAATAACTGGATCCTTATGTGTTGCGACCTTAGGATCGTTATACATATAGCAGGTGTTCACCAGGCCTTCAATGGCTAGCTCCCTGATGCTGCTGCTGGAAATCCTATACTACTACAACAGAAATTTGAGGCTCTTTTATTAAATGACACACTTTTGATAGATAAGAAACAAGAAAGGAATTGCGTCATTTGTTAGTATTCTAATACAGCTTATGGACCATTAGCGACATAAATAATTTATGACGAGCCTGTTGAGGAATGCAGAACTCTGATACCACTATTGAGGAATGTGCAGTTCTGATATCACTGTTGTGGAAGCTACTGTTGCGATCTAGATCTGATGATCTATACAAATCTAGCCACTAGATCTGGGAATATGAGATCACAGACACATAAACACAAAGAGATATACGTGGTTCGGCCTAATGTGGCCTAAGTCCATGAAAAAAAGAGAAAAACACTCGATAGATTGAATAGGAATACAATAGAGGAGAATCACAACCAGATCGTCACTCGACTCTACTCTCTCGCACACTCTGTTCTCTCTTTAGATCAACTGATTTGTTTCTTACACCCATACCAGCAGAGATCGGATCTCGCCTATTTATAGGATGTAGATGATCCGATTGTCAATATCTGTAGTGAAGCAGTTCTTGATAAATCACAGTTTTTGCTTGCAAATTTTGACTATTCAGTCAGTGTGGATTTTTTATTGTTCTTTTGGTGCTGAATTCCAATTTGTCTGCACCGAATATTGACTTATGCTGTTGTGTTTTGAACTTTGTAGATGTCTCTACATGGGTATGGACCCATCAATTCCCCCCCTCCATACCCATGGGAGGAGAATGTTTTTTACTTCTTCAGTTTGAGTCCATTCCTACTATGTCTCTACATAGCATCAGCTTCTCGTATGTTACCACTTTTGTCAGCATGTCTATTGGATTCTCATCAGTGTGAATCTTCTTTATTTTTAGCAGTTCCTGTTCTATCACCTCACGTATCCAATGATAGCGGATGTCGATGTATTGTGTGCGTGAGTGGTACATTGAATGCTTGCTCAAGTCTAGAGTACTCTGAATATCACAACATCTTCTTGCCAGCTTCAGTTGCGGCAATATACTCTACTTCTGTTGTCGATAGAGCAACACATTTCTGCCACTTGGACTGCTAAGATACAACTCCCCATACAAAAGTGAATAAAATTCTAATGTTGATTTTCTGCCATCAAGATCTCCTGCTATGTTTGCATCTATGTATCCTTCTAGGACAGGTTTCAATTCTCCGAAACACAAGCACAACTTGGATGTACCCTTGAGATATCTCAAGATTCACTTCACTGCTTCCTAGTGATCTCTTCCTGGATTGGATAGGAATCTGCTTACTACTCCTACTGCATGAGCAATGTCTGGTCTTGTACACAACATTGCGTACATCAGACTTACAAATGCTTGAAATGGTTACCAAGCGGAGTGTTGGCTGGCTTGGCATTCTCCATGTTGAACCTCATGATCACTTGTTCAACATACTTTTGTTGTAACAGCCACAACTTTCTTCCTTTTCTGTCACGAGCAATATGAATGCCCAAAATTTGCTGAGTTGGGCCTAAGTCCTTCACGTCAAAAGACTTAGATAACTCCTTCTTTAGCTAGTTAATCATAGCCGCATCTTGTCCTGCAATCAGCATATCATCTACATAAAGAAGAAGTATAATAAACTTCCCAGCAGGGAATCTCTGCACATATATGGAGTGGTCTGCTGTTGTTCTCTTGTACCCATGATTTGTCATGAACGAGTCAAACTTCTTGTACCATTGCCTCGGTGCCTATTTGAGACCATAAAGGCTCTTCTTTAATTTGTAGGCAAGGTGCTTCTTTCTTGGTACTTCAAACCCTTCAGGTTGCTTAATGTAGATATCTTTCTCTAAATCTCCATAAAGAAATGCAGTTTTCACGTCCATCTGTTTAAGCTCCAAATTTAAGCTAGCTACCAATCCGAGTACAATTCAGATTGAAGTCATCTTCACCACTAGTGAGAATATCTCGTCAAAGTCGATTCCTTTCATTTGTTAGAAGCCTTTGACGACCAATCGAGCCTTGTGCTTTACTAGCTTTCCACTACCATCCTTCTTGAGCTTGAACACATATTTATTCTTCAGTGCTCTCTTGCCCTTAGGAAGCTTCACTAACTCGTAAGTCTTGTTCTTTTGCAGCGAGTCAATTTCCTCCTGCATAGCTTGGATCAACTTACTCTTGTTTGCATGATTCTATGCTTCTTGAAAACTTTCTAGCTCTCCCTCTTCAGTAAGCGTGACATATTTTGATTCCAGATATCTTTTTGAGGGAATCAGTATACGACCTCTTGAAGATGTCTTTGGATGAGGCTCAGGATCTTCTGGTGGAGGGATTTCTTCATATTCTAACTATTGTGATGCTCTTGCAGTTTCTAGTAGAGGAGGTTGTTGCTCCCCCTGCTCAACGCCCTCTGCATCCTCATCTTCTTCTGCTTTTGGAAGGTCGAGATTTTGTCTTAACTCATTGGATATATGCACAAAAGCTTTGCATCCAAACACCCTCAAGTGTTTATAGAAAAATTTCTTACTAGACCACACCTTCTCCGAAACTTCAAAATTCAACTATGCTGATAGTGATCTGTTGATGAGGTAGTAGGCAGTTTGTACAGTTTCTCCCTAAAATGGCTTAGGCAGCTTAGCCATACTGAAAATGCATCTGACTAGTTCCACAATGGTCCGATTCATTCTTTCAACAACGCCATTATGTTGTGGGGTACGTGGGACCGTCTTCTCATGTCTAATACCCAATCAACACAGTACACCTTGAATTCTCTTGAAGTATATTCTCCTCCATTGTCTGTCTACAAACACTTCAATTTCTTTCCTGTTTGCCTCTCCACCATCGTGTGGAATTTCTTAAAGTGCTCGAATACCTAGTCCTTAGTTCTTACAAAATATACCTACACCTTTCGAGAAGCATCATCTATAAATGTTTCAAAATATCTGTTTCCTCCTAAGGACTCCTCTTCTATGGGACCACATACATCAGAGTACATCAAACTCAAGACTTCTTTCCTTCTATTACTGGGAGAAGAGAATACAATTCTATGTTGCTTGCCAAACAAACAATAATTGTAAGGGTTAAGAGTTATACCTTTGACTATTTTGATGAACTGCTTTTTGACTAGTGTGAATAGCCCTTTTTCTCCCATGTGTCCAAGTCTTTTGTGCCAAAGATTTGACAATGCTTCATCCTCGACTGCATTGAGACTATCTTCGCATATCTTCGTGTGAGTCTTGTATAGGGTGCTACAGATATGCCATCTTAGCACAATCATTGCACCTTTCGTCAGTTTCCAAGTGTTATTGCCAAAATAGTTTGTATAGCTTTGTTTGTCAAGTGCTGGGACTGAGATCAGATTCAGCCTAAGTTCATGTATGTGCCACACTTCCTTTAGCATCACTGTGCAGTCAAGGTTTGTCTTGATATGCACATCTCCAATCCCAATTATTTGGGATGCACTATTGTTTCCCATCTTCACGATGCTAAATTCTCCTTCCTCGTAAGTGATGAAGAACTCTTTATGTGGTGTAGTGTGGTAGGAGGCAGTTGTGTCTACCACCCACTCAGCTTCACTCTTGGCCACGTGCATGCACACTTCTTCTTTAACCGTCAATACTGATATGTCCTATGCAATGATGACATTTGTTTCATCATTACCTTCCTTTGTCTTGTTTTGTCCCATTTCTTTCTTTAGTTTTTGGCAATCCTTCTTCATATGTCTTGGAATGCCACAATGGAAGTACTTTTATTGCCCCCTGTATTGGCTCTTGGATCTGCCACGATCCTGAGATCTCCCCATGCTTCTACTTTTGCTTCTTTCTTGACCTCGACCTCTACTACTGTTGCTTTCTTTGTTTTCTGTAACTAGGGCATGTGCCTGGTCTGTTTTGGATTCTTTTCTCACAGCCTCCTTTTTGAACAAGGTGTCCTTGACCATCGCCATGGTTAGTTTGCCTTTTGGAGTTGAGTTGCTCAGGGAGATTACCATGCCTCCCAACTTTCAAGTAAGGAAGTCAACAGTAAAAAGGCTTGCCCTTCATCCCCTAGTAGAAACTCTACTAATAGTAGCTAGTTCACTAGGTTCCGAAATTCACTAGTGTGCTCAGTAATTCACGTTCCACTTTTCAACTTTAAATTCACTAGCCTTTTCATCAACAAGGCTTTATTGCATATAGTCTTTGCTTGATATATGTTCTATAGCTTTTTCCAAAGAACATAACCATTTTCTTCTTGCGCTACATGATGGAAGATACTATGATCGATTCATTGTCTAATTTGACCTATAATTTTCAAGTTTATTTTTGTCCCCTCCTTTTCTAAAATACCCTTAGGTCTTTTTTTCTCATCATCTAGAGGGTCATAAAGATCTTTACAGTGTAAAAGATCCTTCATTCTAGGTCTCCATAAAGTGTAATTGGTGGCATTGAGTTTTATCACAGCCTCAGTCACGACATTTGTTGAACCAAATTCCTCTATGGAGTTATGGAGTTTATTTCTATCTTTTCTGAGTCTAACCATGAGAAAAGGGATGCACGGTTGAGTCTGAAATGGTAAAAAAACCTTGGAAGTGGTTAAGGGATGCCCAAAATTTTTTTTATGTATAAACTATTCAGGGGCAGAATTGTAAATATTCAGGTACTGTTTGGGGAATACTATTTGCTGATACTGTTTAGGGAGGACTGTTCGACCTGGTACTATTCACGAGTTTGATTGTTCACGAATCAACTCAGTCTCTGTTTTCGAGTTGCTATAGTATTATTGTTGACTCAATACTGTTCATAGAGGTGGCAATATCAATTTTATAGGCTGCTATTTTTGGATTTTATATAAAAGGGATACGAAGAAAACCTTAACCTGTTTTAGGTTTTCTTCCTCCTGCAGCTTCTCTTCTCCAGATTTTATATAAAAAGGATACAAAGAAAACTCTAACCTGTTTTACAGGCTGCTATTTTTGGATTTTATATTAAAGGGATACGAAGAAAACCCTAACCTGTTTTATAGGCTGTTATTTTTGGATTTTACAGAAAAGGAATACGAAGAAAACCCTAACTTGTTTTAGGTTTTCTTCCTCCTACAGCTGCAGTTGCTATTTTTGGATTTTATATAAAAGAGATACGAAGAAAACCCTAACCTGTTTTAGAGGCTGCTATTTTTAGATTTTATATAAAAGGGATACAAAGGAAACCCTAACTTGTTTTAGGTTTTCTTCCTCCTACAGCTGTAGCTTCTCTTCTCCAGATTTGTTGTGTTGCTTCTTCTCCTGGTGCGGCTTTACCAAATCAACTCTGGTAACAACTTCCAGTAGCAGCTTCACCAACTCAGTTCCGACAACAACTTCCGGTGGTGGCTTCATCAAATCAATTTCGGCAATAGTTTTTGGTAGCAAAGTCTCCAGATCAACCCCCGCGTTACCATATCTCTTTGGTTTTCTCCTACGAATGCAACTTGCCACCAGATGAGTTGATTTCAGATATTAGATCTAGACTCTTTGATCTAGGATTCTTTAGATCAAGCTCTATGATCTGGATGTTCTTGAATCTGGAGCATGCTCTGATATGGAATTGGGCTTTCCAGACTCAAATCTAGTTTTTCCAATTTGAACTAGGTTGCTCCTCGACCTAGTCTAGATTTGGACTAGGTTGGACTGGGCCGGTCCCCTCGGCTTGGGCTAGATCTGGATTGGGCTGAGCCAGTCCCCTCGGCCTAGAAAAGATCTGGATTGGGCTTGGTTGGTCTCCTTGGCTTAGACTAGATCTGGATTGGGCTTAGCTAGTCTGGATCTAACCTGGCTCTGATACCATTGTTGAGGAATGCACAATTCTAATATCACTATTGCGGAAGCTGCTGTTGCGATCTACATCTGACGATTTGTACAAATCTAGCCATCATATCTAGGAATCTGAGATCACACACACATAAACACAAATATATTTATGTGGTTCGGCCTGATTTGGCTTACATCCATGGGAAAAAGAAAAAAACACTCACTAGATTGAATAGGAATACAATAGAGGAGGATCACAACCAGATCCTCACTCGACTATACTCTCACTCACACTCTTTTCTCTTTTCTCTTTTCAGAACAAGTGATTTGTTTCTTACACCTATACCAACAGAGATCGGATCCCCTCTATTTATAGGATGCAGATGATCCGATTGTCAAGATTTGCAGCGCAGCAGATCTTGGCGAATCACAGTTTCTGCTTGCCAATTTTGACTATTCAGTCAGTGCTGATTTTTACTATTCTTTCGGTGCTGAATTCCAATTTGTCTGCACCAAATATTGACTTCTGTTGCTGTATTTTGAACTTTGAAGACATCTCCACATGGGTATGGACCCATCAGAGCCTTCCATATGAGCACAAGGTTACTGCTGGCAACTAGCCGAATTCGTTAAGCGCCTTGTCTCACAACCAAGAGGTGCTTAGACCCACAACCTGTTGTGAGACAGCACTTAAGCAACTCGGCAAGTGCTCAAGCGCAAACATAATGTTTATTGCCGGAACCAAGAGCATGGGGGTCTTTTCGTTTTGTACAAGCTAGCATATGAACTGTGTTCAGGAATACACAGATTTGGTTATCGACAATATTACATGTGCAGATGTTGAATGCTTCGAGACCGTGGTTTATTATGGCATTTCTACAAATCTAGTTATGTATCTGAGCAAGATCTTCCATGGAGGCAATGCATCAGATGCAACAAGTGTTACTACTTCGACTGGAACTGGCTTTCTCACACCATTCTTGGGAGCTCTTATAGCAGATTCTCCACTAGTCTTGTGTTTTCTTTCATTTGGAACGAACCTCCTTTTGGAGTGTTCCTTAACCTTTATTTGAGCAGGGTATAGTAGTTATCACAATCTCAAGCTCACTTTCACCATCATTTTAAGGAACTTCATGTCCCTCGGTGACAAATGTTCAGAAACTGGTATTCTTCTTTGGTTTATACCTTGTTGCCTTCGGAAGTGACAGTATTAAGTCAACACTGTTATCCCTAGGAGCAGACCAGTTTGAAGATGGGAACTCGATTGAGAGAGAGGAAAGAATCTTACTTCAGCTGGTATTCCTTCTATATTGACATTGGCCCTCTTGTTTCAAGCACTATCATAGGATGGATACAAGAGAACGTCAATTGGGTGCTTGGACACGGCATTGCTACCTTGTGCCTGGCTATGGCTATAGGAACCTTTGTTTCTGCAGCACCAATTTACAGGGTGCAGAAACCAAGTGGAAGTCCATTTACAAGAATATAACAAGTTTTGGTTACCTCTTTTAAGAAGAGGAGCTTGAAACTCCCTCTTAGTAGTTGTACTTACAGACTTTTAATTATGACTACTAAATAATACTAGTCAGTACCACTTAGTGAAAAATGCCAAGTCAGATGACCTGGGCTACTACTTATAATGACTTTAAAATTTCCTTTTCGGATTCTTGGACAAGGCTGCTATAGTTTCTGAATTGGATGTAGAAAATGGCACTGCGGAAACTCCTTGGAAATTATGTACAGTAACCCAAGTGGAGGAGTTGAAAATATTAATTCGCCTGTTCCCAATTTGGGCATGTGGTGTAGTATACTTGATTGCATTTGTTCAAGTAAACACAATGTTCCTTGAGCAAGGAAACATGATGAACACCAAGATAGGAACATTCTCTGTCCCTCCAGCCTCTCTCTTTGCCTACCAAATGCTTTGTGTCATGTTCTGGATTTTCATCTATGATGTCATTTTCACAGCTGTAAAGAGATTTAGAGGCAACAGACTCGGGCTTTCGCCATTACAAAAGTTGGGGATCGGTAGGTTCTTGGTGATTCTCGTTGTGTCAATTGCTGCATTCGTGGAATCAAAGAGATTGGTATTAGGAATGGTAATCCTATGAGCATAGCTTGGCAGCTCCCTGGGTATACTATCTTGGGTGTGTCAGAGGCGTTCAATTACATCGCGCAGTCCGACTTCTTCTACAGTCAGGCTCCTGATACCATGAGAAGTACGTGCATTGATTTCTCATTGCTTTCTATCTCAGCAGGGAACTACTTGGTTTCGCTTCTTGTCACATTTGTAACAAGGCTCACGGGGTGGATACCTGATAATTTGAGTGAGGGGCGCCTTGATTATTTTTTCTAGGCAATGACAGATCTCAGCACTTTCAGTTTTGTTGTTCATCTTGCATGTGCTAGAAGCTACAAGCTTAAGAAAATCCTACTTGACGATTAAGTATCTTTTTGGTTGGGTGGTGGAAATTGATTTCTATAGAAAAAGGAATTCTCATGAGAAGTGTTCTATATCTTGACATTGAATTAAGCCAAAGACCCAAAAGTTTTTCATGGTAAAAAAATTTGAGCCTTTTTAAAGTATAATTCAGTTCCAAGGCATTAGATACTTCTCACAAAGATTTCCTTCTCTCTTAAAATCAATTTCCATCCATTTCTTGCCAACCTAACACCCGAAATTCTTAAAGTGTAGAATACAGGTCAAAATCTTGCGTACGGGAAGGTACAAGCTTAAAAAGGTAGTTGTCGGGGATGAAGATCTACTTTTGTAAAGAAAAATCATGTAAAGAAGTTGTACCAACATTGTACCAATCAATGTAGTGGATATTGTTACTTTATGGAGAATACAACATAAAGCAATGAAGACTGCTGGTTTATAAGCTTGTCTTCCTTGCTCCATATAACCCTTAACTACATCCAATGGTTTAATCCCCCAGAAGACGTTTAGAGGCTTGATTGGGAAGGCTTATGTAATTTCGTTAATTGGATTATGCTGGCCAGTTCTTACTAGTAGTCGTTTCAGCGTTGTCAAGAATATGCATGTGAGGCTGCTCACGGGTGTCTCTGTGTTCAACATTCAAAAGAAATATAAACCCAAAATTGCTTTTGATGTTGTTCTTGATCTTGATGTCATTACAAGGCTGACCGAGTGGATATCCACCGGATAATCTGAATGATGAACATTTTGATTACTTCTTCTGGGCAATGTCTGGGCTACTACTATGAATGTTGTTGGTTCTGTTGCATGTACTAGAAACTACAAGCTTAAGAAATTTATTCTAGTAGATCAAATATAATTTGTATAAAGGTCTGAAACTTGAATTTAGGAGTTACGGGCTTAAGGACCTACTGTTATGTAGTAGGCCTGCAGACACCATGGGCTATATGTACTAGTTACAGACATGCACATGCACGCATGTAAATTAGAGTGAGATGGCAAGAGAGGAAGGATTGATAGTATGGGATTAGCAAAATATATTTTTAGTGATTGATATTTTACATTTTGGCGACTAAAATCTGCAAATATCCCCCACTTTCATTTTTTAGAGAAATGCTATCCAGACTCAATTTCGTGACTTACTCTAAAACCTTGCCTAGATAAGCTTAAATTTTGGATGATTTGACTTATTGGGATCTCTTATTTAGACCCATGTTCATTGGATGTTTTTAAGTACTAGTTTTATCAACTAAAAAATTAAAAGGTTGTGAACTCCAAACACGTAGCTAAAATTATCCAACAGTCATGAATTTTGATGTTTTGTCACTCTATGAAAGGCCGAACGAGATGGATAGGTCAAATCATCCAAAGGTAGAACTTAGCTAGGAAAGATTTCATAATCAATCTCGAAACTCATTTTGGATAGCATTTTTCTATAATTTATTGTCATTTTAATAGGTTTTTAGCCTTATCCCATTTCTTGGTCCATCTACTGTTTTCTGATAACACTTAGTTAGGCAGGAAACTGCTTCAAATAAGGGTTGAAATAGGAGGTAGAGGAGGAATTTTTTATGATTTCAGGTGCCCAATATCTTACATGAGAGTTGATTTTTTAGTTTTTGATACAAATAAAGAATTACCAAACAAATCGCTTCCTGGCTCTGCTAAATCTAATCCCTAGCCACGGGAAAAAGTAGTGTGTCAAATCTGCAACGAAGTATATTTCAATGGAGATGCCAAGCTATCTCGAGTCACTTTGTTAGAAATTGTTGGCTGTTTATGAGATTGATGAATAATTCGGCATAATCAAGCAAAACGGATTATATAAACCATAGTTACCATAGAAACTTCATTTTGTCAATCGTCTCGTTTTAAAGGGACAAGATATCCACTAACATATTATGGTGCATGTAGCAAGCTCCAGCAGATCAAAGGCATGGATCACTCAAACATGAGGTCCCACTTCAACTTGTGGCCCCCTAAATATTAATATTTTCAAGTAAAAAAAATGCACAGCCACCGTATAAGAACTCTTTGAAAAGTCAAATAAATTTCGTAAAGAGGAAACCAAGCATTCATGGGAAGATGCTTCCAAGACGCCCTATTGTCATTTTCCATAGCACTCTGTGTCATATCCTTTCATACAAAGAGATTGCCATGGCCAGTCTAAATATTTTCTTCTTAGTATAATCTTAACCCTCCATTTGTTTAAGATTCAAACTATTGGAGGGTTAAGATTATCCTAAGGCAACCAATCTTCTCTCTAAAGTAATAATGGAGGATCAGATGTTTTTGATATACGCATATCCAAAATGTTTCTTAAAATGAACCGTCTTGGTCACCAAACATTGGGCCCACCTATACTTTTTGTGCCTCTATTAATTCAGAGGAATGCTAAATCGAAGCAACCTCAAGGTGCTGCTACAAAAGCATCTGGCTTGTTCATTTTATTCATAAACAAGATTCACGATAGCTATTGGATCATTCCCTTTTTCATTTTTTTGAATAATATTATTAGCGAAACAAAAACACACCACCTTGATTGGACTTCAATTCTGAACTGCACGACTAAGACTCACCCTTCTACAACTGCGCCACACTCACCCACCCTAAGATTAAAAGATTCTAGAATTCAAAAAGCATCTTGTTAGTTGAATTTAGGCTGTTATTTCTACAAAGCTTCCAGGGAAATAGCTTCTTACAAAAAAAACTGCATGATAAAATTGTATACTATAAACTCTTGTAATTTGTCCCTTCCCGGAACCCACCATAAGTGGAAGCTCTGTGCAGAAGGGCTGCCCTTTATTTCTACAAAGCTTTCTAACTGGTCAGTTTTTGAAACCAAAAACACAACGATTCAAAATCTAGAATCATTTAATCTACGTGCTTTTTGAACTACTAGATATAAACGCGGAAGTAGATGAATGAATGGGATTACCCAAAGGTGTGTCCCTCGAAGTTATATGGCAGGATCTCATAGGGCCATAGCCAGATACCATTAAGAGAAAACATGAGCTGGCACAAAATCATTGCCCACCCAGGTTGTGCGTTCCCATGCCAGCGTCTCCATACCATTCCCTCTTCTTCTTCTTATCTTCTAGAAATAAAAAAGGCCAAGGTGTGCGTACGATTAACACTTTCAAATTTATCCGGCGCATGTTAGAATCTGTTCTTTCAAAAGAGTGCCTAGTCAAGGAGAGTTGTTAAAATTCTACACAATCTCCCTCTAATATCTTTAAAGCAAACAATTTCACAACTTCCTCTGACTCTCTCTCCTCTTCGGCGTCGTCGAAACCTCATCTATGTGCTCTCCAATCTTATGCATTCGATAGTTTGTTCGTTGAGGCATCTGGGTCTCAGAGAAATCCGCCATGGGTCAAGCATTTCGCAAGCTTTTCGACGCTTTCTTCGGCAACACTGAGATGCGGGTATGCTTTTTTCTTGTTGTTTCATCCTTTCTCTGTAATCTGCGTTGTTTTGTAACCGCTAGTGGCTGATGAGTTTCGTTTATTTTCTGAAGATTCCTGTTCCTGATGCTGTTTTCAGTATCTTGAGGGTTTTGCTGGGTTCATTTTGGGTTACTTAGTTCGCTTTTGTTGAAAGATTCTGGGTTTAATCTTATAGAAAGTTGCTCTGCTGGTTTTGTAATTCCGGATGAACGATTGTGTAATAAGAAATTTATGGAACTTTACAGCAGTTTAAGTTTCATATTGTGACGATTAAGCATGAAAGTTGGGGTTATTTTTATGCTGGGAAAATTCTTCTGGAGGTTTTAGGATGGGTATTTTAAGAGAAGACGGCAGTGTGGAGAATGTTGTGATTTAGACTGATTTAGTGGCTGACAATTAGGGTCGGATGAATCTACCTCTTGCTTCTTTAAAGAGGATGGTATAAACACCCAGGGAGATAAGAATTTCATGGTGGCGTGGACCTTAATTGGTTCGGTGCTTGTTGTTTGACGTTTTTATTGTTGAAATATCCTCAAAAGATTGGTTGAAAGGAGGGGACGACTCATTAGGAAATGGTGTTAGTGCATTGTTTTTCATGACATATTTTTGCACAGTAAGTAAATTACAGATAAACAGCGTATTCAGATGCATTGAGGTCGGGATAGATGAGAGGAAGAAAGACTACCGTTCATCTTCTGTGGCGAGAACCATTTGAGGGATGTTTGGGTTTCTGTTGGATGGACTGGTAGCTGGGAATGTAACACCAGAAATAGCACGTCCCTGGAAAGTCCAAGTAGGTGCAAATTCTCCCAATTTGTGACCCACCATACGATCCATTATTTAAACATGTAAATGTTTTTTCCCATTAGGAATAGCAAGTGTACCTGGGACCAAGTGAGATGAGGACATGAATTAGATGTTGTGATGAAGAAAGTTGAAGGTTGTTGTGATAGGTTGTTGAATCAATTTGGCTGAGCACTGCTGTCATGGGTATCTCTTCAACTAGAGACAGTTGAAGAGAGATTGCTTGGAGTGATGAATCAATTTGGATGAGGGCCATTGTCATTGGTATCTCTTCAACTAGGGACATTGTTCATTCCTAACTCCTTTAATGGAGGAAGATATTATTGAGGAAGCTGTGCTTCTTCAAGCATTAAAGATCAATTTATACTGATTTCTGTTGAGGATGACTGCTAATTCCTGTTGTCTGGAGAGCATAGATCAGTATCTGGTAGAAATTTATTGGTTTGATGGAAGCCAGAAGTAACTGTAGCTTGTAGAAAAAATATAATTGTTATTCAGTTCTCCTCATTATAGGAGGGGTCACTTAGTGTTAGTAGGTTCCTTCCATTGTTAATGGCTTTATTACAGCTACCAATTGAAATGACTTAGTTATTCGCATCATTATCAAAAAAATTTCACATGGTTTTGTTGACCAAGAAAGTTGGGGAATGCATAACTTTATGGGACCATTTCCTCATAAAAAGTAGGATAATCAACTAAAAATGAGAATGCCTAGGAATTTTGATTAGTGTTTAAGAGCTGATGATTTATTGCTCAAGTTGAGCTCTATAGTTAGTATTTTAGCTCCATTTATAGTTTAGCTGCCATTGCATATTAATACTTTTGTCTATAACAAGCTTGATCAGAAAACTTGTTTAGTGAACATCTGTTTCCATACACTTAAGATGCAGTGTTCTAATAAAAACAAGTTGGGCATCTCCGACGTCAAAATGCTGGATTTTGTATACTTTTCTGGAGAACTTAGTGAAACATGGTATTGGTGGCTGTAGAATGAGGGGTTTTATTTGGCTATACCTGGACTCTCTGCACGGACTGTTTCTTTTTCAGCTTTTGGCTAAGATGAAGTTGGGATATAGAGATGACTGTAATATAGTTGGAGTTCATTTGCTGAGCTGGAAAGAATTTTTTTTCAGAATAGAAAGGCTGACACATTTTCTTACTAATTTCTTAGTTCAGAATGAAGCCAATGATGCAACTGCTCACTGGCTAGTTGGGAGATATGGATCACCGTTCTAGGACTAATAGTTAATCTGTTGTATGATTTTTATTTTCTTCCTTTTCCCATACAGTCTTTTATTCTTTTTGCCCTCATGTCTATTTGAATGTTAGTTGCAATATGAACTAGAAACTCCAAATATTAGCTACTTGAGGTCTTTAAGGGCACTTTCATTTGTTGAAGTTGTACATTTCTGGAGATCATTAATTGAACGATGAATAATCCATGTTGGCTTTCCTATTCTTCTATGGTCAATTTCTTTGCAATGGAAGTATGGATATTAAAGAAGAATCAATACCGTGTCTTATGTATTCTCTAGTATAGGAGGTCTCAACTCATCGTTACTGATTTCCATGTAGTTTAAAATAGCCTTAGAATTTCTCTGAGTGTCCAACTATGGTTTTGTACTGTTCCCAGTGTTCTGTTAAAGCGAACTGATAACTGATGCAAGGTAAGGCTGCCTACTATACGCCCTTGTGGTCTGCCCCTTCCCTAGACCCCGCATAGGCGGGAGCTTTGTGCACCGGGGCTGCCCATTTTATATATGGAACACATGGTTAACTAGCTGAATAGATTCTAAAACTATTATCCTAGCATTATATGTGCCTGATTTACCATCTTCTTGGTTGATTGTGCAAGAATGCATGGTTGAATGTACATATTTATATACTTACTGTGATATCCTGGAACACTTTTTCTTGATTGTTTCTCTGAATTGAATGTCTAGGTTGTTATGCTTGGCTTGGATGCAGCTGGAAAAACGACCATTTTGTACAAATTGCACATAGGAGAAGTTCTATCAACTGTCCCAACAATTGGTAGGTCATTCTACTGATAATATGTAACCTGTTTGCATACCTTTGCATTTAATTTTGCTAGTTGTTGAGTTAACATGCCCTGGTTTTGTTGCTTGGACGTTATTAATGTACTTGCACCACCTTTATGGCCTTTTCTTTTGAGCAGTATTCATTATCGACTGGCATGGTTTCTGATGAATTATTAACTCTCTCCATTCCTTCTACTTATTGGTGATTGCCAATTATCTAACCATATTTCTGACGAACTTAATTTTGTTTACATGGAAGTAACTGCTGAAGTTGATGGACAAAACAGTAGATCAGACAGCTGTGTTAACTTTTGTGAACTTGCCTTCTTTTGCATTAATATATTTCTACCCAAATCACTTGCCTCAATGTGGAGATGAAGAGTCGATGAGTCATCCACTGGAATTCTCTTGGAAATGGACTTCCACATGTTCAAAATGCAACCAATTTTTCCTGCCTCCATAAACTGATTGCTGGATAAATATTAGGGTTTTGAGTTTGTAGAGTGAAAGCCTTAACTAGCTTCACTTTGTACAATGTAGATAGCCACTTGAAGGTGGATTGATTGCTTCCTAAAATTGCCCGCTTGTGATTGCAGCAATTCCTAGTTTAATTTGGATGCAGAACATGGTAAGAATTGAATGAATATAATTTCACGACTTGTCTTTTATGTAGAAGAAAGAAACACCCATTGCCACATTTTATCCGTGCATGGTGACAAGATATAATTATAAGATATTATTAACAAATAAATGTGGAGCATATCTTTCAAGTGCATTTTTTGTTCTTACTAGCATGTGCATTATTGCCATTTGAATTTCATGATTTGTATGGTGTATCCTATGTAGTCACAGGCGCCAGGCGCACCCAGGCGCATGGGGTGTGCCTTGCGCCCAGAGGGACTAGGCGCGCCTAGGCATCAAGGCGCAAAAATAAGAATTCTAAATATTTTAAAAAAGAAAAAAATCAGAAAAAATCTAAAAAATTGTAAAAAAAAATCCAAAAAAATTAAAAAGTATAAAAATATAAAGATATGAATAAATACTTGTCAACAATATAATAACAAGCTAGCAACCTAAGTACTAAGGAGTAAGGAGCTAAAGGTTAAATAAAAAAATCAATCATACAGTTATATACATAGAAGTAAGTTGAGTCTTGAGAAACATACAAATACAATGAACAATGAAATAACAGGGAGTAACAGCCAGGGAGGGATTACTCCCTCAATCTGTTGTGGTCTCATCATCATCGCCATCTTCATGTAAATCTAGGAACAACAAACAATCAAACAATAGTTTTGTAAATAAAGTAAAGCAAATATCAAAGTTAACTATTAAGACTTAAGAGCTATTTTCCTACACCTCTTCTTCCTCATCAGGAAGATCAAGACCATCATCAGAATCATCTCCCTGAGAGATGTTGACATCCTCCTCCTCCCCAGTCTCCTCATCGCCCTGCTCTTCTCCAATATCCTCATATAGTTCTTGATGAGCATGAGCTTGAGATTGAGAAATGTGGCTCCCCTCTGTCCCCTCCCTCGCCTCTGGTATTGCTTAGTAGATGGAGCATCGTGTTTTGTTGATTGTTTAACCGCAAGTGCATGGGCTATTGTAGTGTAGCTTATGCAAGTACGAGTCGTTCCCACGAGGACTTGATTTAAAAAGTAGGAAGTTCAATAAAATTTAATTATCTAAAATTAAAAAGAAATCACTCAAAATTATTGGAATTATTGAAATGATAATCAAAGATCATATCCAACAAAATTATAGAATTTCCAGTTGCTAAAGAAAACAAACAAAATCAAATAATGAGAAAAAAACTACTTCCTTAGATCAAACACTATTAAAATCTTCAACTCTGATGTCCTGAGAGATGATCAGCCTTCATATATGTCTTCATCACGTCCTTGATTAGTGATCCACCGGTCGGATTTGACAGATTCTTCAAAATCAAAGAGATCTGGGCTAAGTTGTAATTTCAACATTTGGACATTTCAGATTGATTAATGAGTTTCAGATAAAAGATCAGAGGCATTGATTATGTTTAGGGATGTCCTAAGAATAACTCTGTAAAATTAATTTGAAATTTGAGAAGAAATGAAGGAGAAATGGTGATTTTTATTTTGATTAATGCTAACCCGTTGATGGGTTAGTCCTTAATTGATCTGTCTGGAATTAGTCTGTTCCTAGATAAGAAAATCGCAGATAGAACAAAACCGGAATACCACGGGACACAGATGGAATTAAACTGGAGACACAGATAGAATTAACGGAAAAGAACAGAAATGCAATTTCTTTTAAAGAGGAGGGGCAAGATTGGAATTTCGTGAAAATTTGGTTTTTAAGCAAAAAACCAGACGAAGGAAGAAAAATGAAGGAGGGAGAAGAGAAGGAAGAAAGGGAAGAGAGGAGGAATGAGGAGAGGAAAAAGAGTGGAAGGTTTCGGGTTTCCTTCCCCGGGACGTCCGACGACAATGCCTGGGCCAGCTAGAAGCGGGGACGCTGGGCTGGTGCTATTCTGTGGCGTGACGGAGAGAAGGGCAGTGCTGGTCGACTGTCTGTCTGGTTTTGCTAGTGGTGTGAACTGGGCAGATGTATGATGTGATTTAGGCGAGTTGCATTGATAGGAGATCAAGGGGTAGACCTGTGTAGGAGTTTCAGGCAGTGACCATGGAGGTGGGGAGAAATTGGATTCGCTGATGGAACTGGTGTACTGGGGAGAGGTGCGGGTGGCAAGGGAAAACACCGGCCTATACTGAGACGTCCGGCTGGTGCATCTTGGGGTGTAGCAGGTAAAAGAGAGAGAGAGATTGATCATGGGAAAACACGATAGAGAGAGAAGGAAGAGAGAGAGAAAGAGGAGCAAATGAGCTGGTTTGTTTGTGGGTCAGAGGCAAAGAGCATGAGGAAGAGAGGAAAGCATAGGTGAGAGAGAGAGAGAGAGAGAGAGAGAGAGAGAGAGAGACGAGGGAAGTGGAGCCGCCTGGGGCAGACAGAGGAGGTAGAGGAGAGTGAGTAAAGGAGAGGAAGGGGAGGTGGTATGTTGAGACAGGAAGAGAGGAGTAGAGAGAGAGAAGAGGAAGGAGGGAGAGAGAAGAGGAAGGAGGGAGAGATAGATGTGGGAAAGAGAGATGGGGAGAGAAGAAGAAGGTGGTGAGAATGAAGTGAGGAGGAAGGTGGTGAGATAGAAGAAGTAGGACGTGAAGGGGTGGGAAAGGAAAGAGAGAATAAAAGAAAGAGAGAATGAGGGAAAGAAATTAGAAGAGGAAAGAGAGTGGGGATAGGAAAGTTGTGGGTACGTGAGAATGAGGAAGGGAAAAAGAGAGAAGAAATAAAGAAGAAAAATAAGGAGGGAAAGAGAGAGT
Source organism: Warburgia ugandensis (assembly GCA_035236585.1). Taxonomy (NCBI): domain Eukaryota; kingdom Viridiplantae; phylum Streptophyta; class Magnoliopsida; order Canellales; family Canellaceae; genus Warburgia; species Warburgia ugandensis. The sequence continues at coordinate 85,289,785 of CP141130.1, read as the reverse complement.
GGGAAAGGAAAGAGAAGTGGAAAAGGAAAATAGAGAAAAATAAGGAGGAAAATGCTAATTTGGGTCCCCTCCTTGGAAATTCCTCCACAAATGCTAGTTGCCTTCTTCCATGTTTTCCTTTTTGTCCATGATTCCCAATTAAGCTCCATTGGCCTCTAGAAAACTATCCCATCTATTTTTATAGGTGATCTGGTCCATTCAATGTACTTTAAGATGATCTGCACCGTTAACTTTTAATCGTATCCATTAATGCCTCTTTTTGTTAATTTGCAAAAGAAAAGACTAAATTAGAATCATCTAAACCGTATATTAATCATCTAATAAGCTCTAATGATCATCTGACCGTTGATTTTGACAAATTAAGTTTGGATGGTCAATTGGAGTTAAATTCAAAATCAAGCTAAGTTTTGCAAGATTAAATGGTTAGATGATCTAATTGAATGCTAAATTAGGGGTATTTTGACCAAAATTCAACACTTAACATGTTCACTTGATCCTTCGGCAAGCTTAACATCTAACCAGGTGAGGTCATCACCTTGATGCACCAGATCATCTCCAGCATCTTCTGGAACAATTCATTCATCATTTTCGTCTACCTCTCTTAACATAATAGGATTTGTATATTTTGCATTTTCAAACGATCCTCATGTCGACAACGAAGGCACTGATTGTATTGAACGAATACTAGATCATTCAATTTCTTAGCATGCAGCCTATTCCTCTTCTTAGTGTGGATCTGAAAAAAAAGAAAAGAAAAGAAAAAGTAAATATAAATTTAGAATACAATGAATGCTATACTAAATTACTAATAGCTAATTACTAGTACTGTACTACATTTTAATATCTAAGTAGCTTACATTTTCGAAGACACTTTAGTTGCGCTCGCAAGGAGATGCATTGCATGTCTGGGAGAGGACCTTAATGGCGAATATTTGAAGCTGTGGGACTTCAGCCCCAAAGGTAATCCACCACTCACCTACATTTTGGAAAAAATTTAAAGTTAAAAAAATAAATAAAACTTAAAACATAGGATAACATAAAATACTTACAAGGGGTTAGGGTTTTTCTTTTGCATATTGCTAAGTCATTGCAAACAAGCCTCTAGCATGTCTATAAAGAGATATCTGATCTATCACCATGTCTGCCTCATTTCCATCATATAACCTATTAATGGCATGCATTAGACCATTCTTGATATCACCATTATGCTCAATTTCAATGTCATGGTCATAATAGATGGACGGGTTGAGATAATATCCCGCATGCAAAGGTTGGTGAAGCTGAGAACTTCATCTACTGCTGATAATCCCCCAAACATGAGTGGCCTGGTGCTCATCCCCTGCTAGATTGGCTTGAATCTTGGCTTTGACCTTGACTATAGCCTCAAAGATGTATTCCATCGCTGGCTTCTCCTCACTATCCACCACCCACAACACCTTTACGAGTGGAGCCATAATCTTCAAACAGAATAGGATGTGGTTCTAGAAGCTGGTGCGCAATACAATCTTTTCAGCCCTTCTACCCTCAGGCCTTTTTGGCCATTTACTGCTCATCCACTCTGAATAGTGGAACATTACCCTCAGCTCTGTCTTGAAATTGTGGATGCTCTCTAGGCTCAAGAAGTTGGTGGCAAAGCGCGTCACTACAGGTTTGACCAACTCTTTTTTTTTTGTAAATCTCCTCATAAGATGAAGGACATGTGTGTGGCTATATATAAAAACCGTCAACGCTTTAGCTTCTGCCACAGTTTTCTTCACAATTGATAATTTTCCTATGTCCTCCAACATCAAATCAATGCAGTGAGCTGTACAGGGGGTCCAATATAAATGTGGCCTCCTCACCATCCACTCCCTTCCCGCAGCAACGTAGCTGAAGGCATTGTTAGTTATGACCTAAAATACAAAAAAGGTCAAATTATATGAGATGAACTTGTAGTATATGCTTATAAGCAATTTAAAATACTTAACAACTTACAGATATAAATTTAAACTATTACCTGAACCACATTGTTCTATCCAACTTCATCAATCACCTCCGTCAACATGTCAAGTATTAGGCTTGCACTTTTGATGACCCATCAATAGATTTCAAAAATACTGTCCCAATTGGACAGTTCACCAAAAAGTTGACAAGGGTGCGACCCTTGCCATCGGTCCACCAATCTAACATGATGGAGCACCCATACCTATAAAGGAATAATACCATGGAGCACTCTTGTTGTTAGTATCAGTGTCACCTTGAGACTTAAAGGTAATATACAAGGTTGCAAAAAAAGACACTAAACACATACTTAATCCAATCATCTCTACGCTTATCTATGTACTCTTTTGTCTCCTTTACTTGCTTCTGAAGAAAATTCACCCTCAACTCGTGATACGAGGGTGCCTTGAAACCTTAGTCATATAAGATTATACGATATAAGATTAGGTAAAAGGCTAAACAAATATATACCTATTTATTATAAAAAATATAAGATATATACTTGGACCATGTTGCGCAACTGCCTCTAACATGGTCTGAAATGAACAACTATGAGCAGCATTGAATGCAATGCTATGTTCATAGAACCAAGAGGCGATATAATTGCATGCTCTTGTTCTAAACTCTTGTTCATAGAAATACTAGTAGGCCTGGTGCTATCAATCTCCTGCACATCCTCCTCCTCATCATCATCATTCAAGCCAAACAAATTTTCTGGCTATTCCATCTCCCTTGTTATTCTCTCTCTAGTCTCCTTCTTCTTCTTTGTTTCATTCATATAATCTAAATTTTTTTTAGATATTTCAGAAGTGACTAGAGAGCATTTCTTGGCATTCCTATGCCCACCTATCAAATGTTGCTTTAATCTAAAAATTCTTCCACTATATCTATTCCCATATAGCTTGCACCATACCAAATTTTTATCATTTGGATCCCGTGCCTCTGCATATTCCCACCCCGAATCCATTACTCTAGAAGAAGCATTGCTGGAGCCCCTTGATGATGACATATTGTTGTAGACTTGATGTATCAATAGGAATACAGGAAACTATTGGAGATTTTAGAGTGGAATGGAAAGTGGAATCAAATCAAGCAATCAGAGATTTAAAAGAGAAAACCTGCAAACAAGTGGAATAAAAAAATTAACAACAAAATAAAATAATTAACAATACCAAATAAAAAAAATACTGTTGGTAGTGAAAAAAAAAGAGTAAGAAAAAACATCAAAACATTGTGTTGATAAGTTGTTTTTAGCATTCCTAGTATCATCCTATGATGACACTTACACATTTGTTACAAAGATGGAAAAAATAAAAAACACTTAATGTTTTTTTATTGGTTTCTGTAAAAAAAAGAAAAAAAAGAGAGTCAATTAAGCTCATGGGGCAATCATTTTTAGCATTATGATGGCGAGGATATGCATATTTGCTTTAAAAAAAATGAAAAAAAATACGGATTACTGATGTATTTATCAATTTCGGGTAAAAAATTCCAGAAAACTACAAATTTACTGTATATTACACTAAATCAATGAAAATGGATGGAAAGAATGAAATGGAGTTTTTGTTTTTACCTTTACAGTATACATATGTTGAGTTTTCAAAGAAAAAAGAAGCATTATGCAAAAAAAAAGAAAAAACGATACTGGTTTTACCCTTTTTTTTACAAAAAAACAAAACAATGAAAGTAAATACTAAATAGAAGTTACAATCTTACAATTCTTACCTCAATTACTTGGAGTTGGATGGAAGATCAAAGGCTTAGAAAGGAAGTAGTCGAGTGGGGAAAAAGAATGAAAAAAAAAAAACCCGTAACTAGGGTTTTATTTTTAAGACTGTCGATGCGCCTGGAGTTGGGGGCGCATTAGGTGCAAGGCGCATCCAGGCGACTAGTCGCGCCTGCGACTACATAGGGTGTATCTGGACCCAGCAAGAGTTATATGTTAATTGGAACCCATGGTTTTGTTCATGGTTTAATAGCAAAACTCTGTCCTACCTTCAACTTTAAATCTTGCATTCTGCATTTGCTGCTTTAGTTGAACTTTGTCCACAGTCCAGATGCTAGAATTGCCATGTTTTTTTGAGGTTGCTCAACCCTCATCATAGTTTTGCTTAGTTGGATTAATATTTTTCCTCTCATGGTATGTAGGTTTCAATGTAGAGAAAGTTCAATACAAAAATGTCATGTTCACTGTATGGGATGTTGGTGGGCAAGAAAAACTGAGGCCTCTGTGGAGGCATTACTTCAACAATACTGATGGTCTGGTACTTCCTATTTCTCTCTAATGTGAACTTTTGTAAACTTGTGACAGTGGGTTGGATGTCTCCTTTGCTAAGACGGGCTTTAGTTTCTAACATGTAATTCCTGCCATAAATTGTTCTTATGTGTTAAGCAAGCTTGATATATACTCTTGGGTTTAATTTCTTCTAAAGTATTGCTGTTTGATGAAAGTGAGGCTTATCGCTGTTTACACAATTGAGGAGGCCATACGGTGGACGTCCCAATACTCTACATCCTCATGAAACTTGTTTCTAGCAATTGCTGCAGTTCATGATAAAACTACTACAAACAAGTAATGTCAACTCCCATGAAGAATTGCAGTTGCTGCAATCTTCCACTCCTTACTCCCACACTATGCATAGATCAATGTACGTAGTCCTCATCATCTGGAAAAGGGTGCAAACTTACTCCCTATTTCTTGCTTCTCATAGATTCTTTACTCTGCCAGATCAGAATGGTCATAGATCCTTTAGGTGTTTCTCTTAATTGCATTGAAGGAGGAAAGACAGCATTTGTGTGAGATATCTACTACACTAGTCCCACACACCACTCCTCAGCTCTAGGCTTTCAATTCAAGCTTCATCAGCTACTATACAATCTAAATCAACAGTTAATCCTATCTTTCTCTACCATCCAATGGTTCAATGTCTGAAAAGAACAAAAAAATTAGTCTGAATGAGTTGGGATGTTGTTCTGACCCTACTTCTTTTGATCATAACAAAAGCCAGAGGCAAGACCTTCCTGCTGAAGTCCTTGGAGTTTGCCCAACAGCTATCAAAGATCAAAACTGATGACCTTTTTCATCAAGTATCTTTCTGTATCATCAGTGAATGACGTATGCTTGTACTATGCAGATCTATGTTGTCGATTCTTTGGACAGAGAGAGAATTGGAAAGGCAAAAGCAGAGTTTCAGGTGTGTACCACAAACGTGGTAGGAACTATGACAAGCAGTTGCAATCTGGATCTTCATTTTGATTTGTGGCTTTGGCTATTTCCTAAGACCTCACGTTTCAGGCAATCATCAGAGATCCCTTCATGCTAAACGCAGTCATCTTGGTATTTGCAAACAAGCAGGACATGGTATGACGAGAAAAAGTGATCTGAAACTAATGCCACGTGAAACAAACCAGGAACAAAATTTGCTTGCTACATTGTTCTTATATTTTTTTTTGTCTTCCATTTTGTGGGTCTCTATTAAATTTCTTGACTGAAGTTTTACCTATTTACTAACAGAAAGGAGCAATGACTCCAATGGAGGTCTGTGAAGGGCTTGGTCTATATGATCTGAAGAATCGGAAATGGCATATCCAAGGGACTTGTGCTCTCAGAGGTGATGGTCTCTATGAGGGCTTAGACTGGTTAGCAGGAACTTTGAAAGAGTTGCGAGCTTCAGGGTTCAGCTCTTTCGTTGGACCGTCCTTTTAACCATTCAGGTTAACTATCTTACATCTCAAATACGCTTTCTTCTCTACTAGTTCATCTTGTAGGTTTTTCAATTACCTATCGATTCTTTCGACAGATCTGCTGCTGGCTCGAAATTATTCTGCTCAAGCCTAAGAAAGTATTGAACTGGAGAAAGCCTCACTGCATATTCTTTACTGTGATGGATTGGATATTGGCTTGTAAGAGCCCAGTTTTCATACAGATTCTTATAATATATTTGGGATTTTCCCAACAATGCACCCATGTTTGTGCAGTGATATTTGGATGAAATTGATTTTTGGGCCGGGGGTTTTACATCTATAGCTTGTCAATGTGAAATGAGACTAATTGCTCGTGTGAAAATTAATCACTCTGAAATTCACACGCAAGTCTTTCTCGTTGGTTGTGATGCCCATTTCAGCTGTTTGTTAGAAACAGTATTCGTCGTTTCTGAATTTTATTAAGTCTTCAGAAATCAGCGGATCGCTCGATTTTCAAATGATTTTGCAGTTATTGGCGGTTGATCCGACGAAGTGGATTGGATGGTTGTCAGATGGAAGAGGTTACCAATTTATTTCTGTATTTTCTGTACAATAAGAGAATAGAAATTCAACTGAACGACCATAGATCTTGAGCTTGGTCTGTGAACGCTCAAGGGCGTTTGGAGAAGACCATTTTTTGTGCGCGGTATATTTTCTGGAAGATCTAAGCCGTTTATCTTCTTTTATGGACCGAAAAGTGGCAATCCACGAGAAATAAATGCATTTAAATGATCCAGTCTCTTCATCTGATGGCCCTTATTCCTTATTTCATCCTGTTTCGTGGACCCAAAAATGGCAACCTATGAGAAATAAATGCATTTTGAAGTATCCAGTCTCTTCATCTGATAGCCCAAGTTCCTTATTTCCCCTGGCTTACTGTGTTACTGCTTCATCCATTCTTATTTGTTCAGCAGAAGGAAGTGTGGGGGACCACTAATTTGATTATCAAAACCATTCATCGTGTTGATAATTCCAGACAAGCTATGCACCAAAATCCAATATCAGTCCATCTAAAACTTATAACCTTCTAATTTCTGCTTTAAATGGGTGGTTCTCACATGATCCAAACCCTTCCCATTTCCCACATACCAAAACATTGCAACAAAACTCTAATAATCTCAACTCAACCGTTCAATAATCCCTATCCCTTTGCCACAGATCAATCATCATGGGATGCTCTAAACCGGATCATATAGTAAGCGGGCCCACCAATGTTTCTCAGCTGCTTGTTCTTCTGAATTTGGGATACATTAGCCATTTTGAAGAAAGATAATGAAATTTAAAAGAGATAAGTGAGAAAAAGATAGAAAAGTCAGATGAAGTAGGAAAATTTTGATCGTCTAAGTGATTTTATAGGAAATAGGGATTGGTTAGTTGGTTGGAATGTGAGTTTATGAAGTTGGAGTCTTAGAATGGTAAGACTCTTGAATGGAAAGTCAAATTCATAGTGCTATTTGGTAATGAGGTGGAAAGTAATAAAAAGGTAGGAAAACATGAAAATTGAAGGGATATCTTCTTATTAGTGCACATGTTAACTTATCTTAATGAATTTTCTTTTAATTTTCTTCAATATATCCCTTAGAATCTCATAAATAATCCTCTTGATTTTTTTTTTCAATCTTAGCCTTCCATTTACCTTAGCTTAATAGCTTTGATGGCTAACTTTGTGGCTCCATTTGCTAAGTTTCATGGTTGGCTTAAATGGCTCTCTTAGCTTGGCTTAATGGCTTAATCCATTGGCTTGTGTAGCTTGAATGATTTGGCTTGAATTCTTTAGCTTGTCACATTCTTTCATGACTTATATGACTAAAGTAGCTTGAAAGGCTAACATGCAATGGTGGTGGAAATACATGGTTGGCTTTAGGGGGCCACTTTGGCCATTTTTAACTCATTTGATTTCATCTATTGTTGATTCTAAAGATGATCTTCATCCCGGATTACTATCTTGTTTCCTACAAAAAGCAAAAACTCTAATTAAATCCTACAAAAATATAATTAGTTACATTCTTACCTTAGATTAGCCTTTGGACCTACAAAAAATTACACTTTTGCTTCATTAGGTCTAAAATGCATGTGTTACGAATTCTTGTCTAAAAACTCTAATCTACTCATATAAGTTGTAACTCATGGGTAACTAATTTTGGTGGTTTTTATGTAAATTAGACACTTATCACTGATACTTAATAATAATGGTCTAGATTACTTTGCGAGTTATACGAGGAAGTGAAACATAATGTATTTTCTCTTTTCCTTTCCCTTTGTGGAGCAAACTAGTAACTTGACCTATGTATATGGACAAGATCAAATTTTGCTTTTAAAAATTTTCAACCATTAATGTATACACCCTTATTTTTCTTTGGGCTACCCCTCTTTGGTGATACAAACATGTGAATAAAGGGCACCCTTGCCAACACCTTTACTTTTAGAGATTCAACATTCTAAAGAAGAAAACTATTATGAAGATGTAATAAATAAATAAATAAATAAAATACACGTTTACATGGTTCCCTTTGAATTGAGGTACATCCTCAGGTTCACACCAGTTTTACTATTTCTATTGCTAAAAATAGCCATTAGAAGATACAAAAGACTTTTCCACTCTCTATAGAACATAAGGTCGCAGATTTACACACACACATGTATATATATTCTGATAAAATATGAAACCCTCTATATTTTTTCAAGGGCTCTACCCTCAGATCCCAGTTCCTAGCTCAACATAATTCGATACAGACACAATAAGATCAAGCCAATGAGGCTCCACACTCACAACAAAAAACAAGTAGAAGAATAGAGAAGACCCAACAAATCCAAGGATATAAACAACTTTGTACATGGTCATTGGAGAACAAATAGATTAAGAGTTGAATTAGTTTAGTATGTTTCATGTATTTATGCTTCATTTCTTATAGCCATGGGTTTAGTATATTTCGTGTATTTATGCTCGTGAGAGACTCCTACTTAGTAAAACTTTATTCGGATACTATAAACATACATGCATACTGTCACGACCTGGGTTTTTATATGATGCAATTTTGATAAAAAGGCGAGATCTCTTGTTTTATAAGAATGAGATGCATGAAAATCTTTTACTTTTGAAAAACAATCTTTCATAAAGACCTCGAGTGTCAAAACACATTTTCAATTTATTTAGCCATGGCAAAGTTTAAATCAATATTATTCCCAAGAAAGTGTTAGTCACAGCCCACATTTATTAGAGTAATGCTTACAATCAAGTAACATTGAAAGATAAAATAGGGGTTTACTTACTTATACTTAGTCTGTGTCTCCTAATACAAACATTCCTTGCCCTTAAGTATTTACTTTGTATCTAAAAATGTTGAGGATTGGGTGAGTATATACTATACTCAATAGGAGCTTATCACTACTAGTTTTATAATGCATGAGATGTTTTAAAATCATATACTCATTCAAAACATGTGCATGTCTAAATATTCAAGCTCAATATCAGTATAAGAATCCGTTATCAAACTGAAATACTAATGACTTAAAGGATCACATAATCCAAAATTGAAAGTATCATATACATATATATGATAACATCATGATATGCAATAGATGCTTCATGGAGTCTAACTCATGGATCTCTAGTATGGTATGGTCGACCAGCCTCATATCATGCTATATGAAATGCACATAAATCATCAAACCATAAGGTCCACTATGCCCACAACCTCCTCGCCATGTGGTCCCCGGGTACCTGAGGACACTCGGTCATAGCCTCCACGGGGCCTATGACACGTTGACCAGTCTTTGTGACACCAGTGGTAGCCCCTTGTACCACATGCAGTCGACGTAGAGACTTGCCTCTTTTTGGGCCTGGTACCCATCCACCTAATAGTGGTAGAGGCCGGGTGGCCAACCCAGACCCCTCGGCATAGCACCCACGGGCTTACTTGCTCAAATCACATAAGATTAAATAAGCCAAAACCTCTTTTTTAAAACTTGTCCTCTTTGGGTCCCTCACAACTGCCTGGCCCTCGACACTCTAGCGTCTTTTGGCAACCCTCAAGGACATGCAATCTTTGCAAGTACTTAAATCATGCAATGTAGGCACTTGTTTGCAAAACATATATGTGCATAATGTATATGCAATCATTTCAAAACATGACTATGTACAAAGCATTTATCATGCATGCTGAATTAAGTCATGTAAATCAAGTCATTTATTTAAAACATATGTTCTCAAAACAATAATAGTTCTTTTAAAAGAATCTAATAGTGATAGAGCACTTACCTGGCTAGGTCTTGCTAACCCTTTTGTCCTTGGACACTCCTGATCATGGTTTGGGGAATCAATGTTAGTTTGGCCTATCTTTTATGGGTTTTAGAGTAATTGGTCTTATTACTTAGGCATTAGGGGTCCATCCCTATGCTTATGGGTGTCCTAAGGTCCTAATTGGGCCTTGGTATCCTCAGTTTTCCAAAGTTCTAGTGGTCATGTGCCACCATCCTATTCTAAGGGTCATGCCCACCTTTTATTGGGCCTTGATCAGGGATTTTATAGTTTGGATGTGTCCGCATCGTCGACACGGACACAACGCCTTTTGTGGTGCCTCAATCGGAGCTCTAGATCTCAAGTTATAAGCATTTTAGTGTCGTACGTACATAGGAATCTTAAAAATAAAAAGACGGAATGTTAAGGCGCTGCGCGTCTGCGACGTGCGCCCCGGCTTCCTTAAGGAACCAAAAAACGACGTGCTGCTGGCGCGCTGCGTGTTTGCAGACGCGCCGAGTTTTTCCGCCTTTTCTCTCTTTTGCGGGCGCGTCCCTGGACGCGCCCCTTTGGTTTTTCAAACGGAAGTCGACGTGACTGGAACGTCCCGCTCGTTGGGGAACCGGGGCGTCCTTAGGACACCCCTGTCGAACTAGTGCGACCCAGGGGACGTCCCTGGGTCCTTGGTGGCTCTCTTGGGCCCTGTTTTGCATGGTTTTTCATGCAAAAATCTAGGGAAATCATTCCTGGAACTATGGTGGAGATGGGTTTTGAGCGATCTTGGACGTACCTGGCTCGTTGCTGGGTTTCTCTCCTTGTTTTTCCCTCTGGAGTCACTTTGCTCCACGTGGTTTTCTTCAACGTTTTGGGCTTCCATTAGAGCACCAAGAGCTGTTATAGAGCTAAGAGAGGGTGCGGAGGGGCTCTCACCGCCTTTGAATGGTGGTGGAGAAACCTCCAGAATGGCGGTGATTTCTCCTCTAATCACCGCCGTTCTAGAACCCTCTAGAGGTTGAAGATGAAGGGGTGTCCATATCAAAACGGGCTCCTGTGTTTTGTAGGTTAAACTGTTTTTGTAAAATTTATAATTTTGCCCTTGAACTTCAAAGGGCCATATCTTGCTCATTTTAACTCCGTTTTGGGTGATTTTGGTCTCGTTGGATTCCTTTTTCCGAGACGCATCTAATAGAATCATTTTTAGGACCAAATTTCTGGGTTCAGTCAAGGTGAATAGTGAAATGACTAAAATGCCCTTTTCTTTAAAAACTGAACTTTTCATTGCTAAACTTAGAATTTCAATATTACAAAATTGGACTCATTACACATACTTAGAGCTTGCATTTATTTAGATATTAATTACATGTAAAATCTAGTGGTTGCAAACTACATTGGAAAGTAACCACTTTATTTTTTGGAAGGTAGTAATATGATTTATTAATAGAGATCTAGTGGATTGCAAAACATTACATAACCATGAAGCCATTTTGGAATGGATATCTTCAGAGCTAGGCAAAGGCCCATAAGGCATTACTGGCCACTAGAGAACCATCCCTACATGCTACAATGGTGAAGAGACTTACATTATAACTTGGAAAGATATACAATAAAGATCAATTGATCGGAAAGAGTTACATGAGTGAATTTTCTTTTACATTGGAAAGTAACTACTTGTTTGTTGATTAATTCAAGATAGGAAGGATTAAAAGAGTAGGGGAATCAAATTTCATAACATATACGGAAAATGTCATTATAATTATTCGAGGTACTAGTATCCCTTTCTTATTGTAAGGGAAACATAGCCACAAGTTTTACTTTTAACTTTTTCCAGTTGATCAAGCATAACTCCAATTGCGTAACAAGTCTCGTTTCTGATGAACATCAATTATCTAAACACTAGCAAATTTAAGACAATAAAATTGGTGTGATCTAATTTGGGAGATACATGCTGAGTAATATGAGAAATGGAGGGAGGTTGAAATGCATTGGAAGATGTGTTGTTGTTGGAGTTATTGGTGTTTGAGGAATTTGTGGGGTTGGAAGAGTTCATGGATGCCATGATCAAGGGAGTGAAGAAAACAGAGGAAGGCAAGCGCAGATAAACTGGATCGATTAGACAATCACTATGGATTGTCTTCTGATACCATGAAAGCTTTCATGTGGCAAATGAAAAATAGAAGTTTGAGAAAGTGAATGCGAATTTTAGTGCTTTATCTAATAATCTCTGTTATGGATAAAACCCACTTCAATGATTGTAATAGAAGCCAATAATCACCTTATGGCACGAAGAATGTTTGCACCCAAACTGTTCAAAGAAAAAACAATATAGAGGAAGAGGGACATACACAATTAAGGAGAAACATAAAATGTATATGGTTCGGCAAATTTGCATACATCCACAAGGAGACCAACCAGAGGGAAATCTACTAATAATGAGTGATCACAAAGACCCTTGAAGATTAATCATTAATCTTTTTCCACTTTGCCATTGTAGAAAAAACTCAAAAGTTCTCACCTTTTATTTTTCCACACTCTCACACCCATTATATTACGGAACATGTGTTTATATACATTATATAACATTCTAAAAATACCTATTAATTAATAAACCCAAAATGATGCCAATGCCCCTATAAATATGAGACACATAATAAAATTCTCCACCTTGTCTCATATCCAATACAATGAGAATACAATCACTCCACCTCAAGGTGAACTATCTCTCTAAACACTATTTATTTATATGATATAAATCATCTAACAACTTTGGAGATTAATCAAGTTTGGGCAATGCTGAAACTTGCCATTGAAATTGGTTTAGTTGAGATATTTGCAACATTATCCTTTATTGAGATCTTTTCCAACTCAATTGTGCCATGATCATGAACAATTTCTCGAAGTTTGTGACACCATATGTTAATATGTTTGGCCTTTTCATGGTAAACTAAATTTTTAGCAAGATAAATTGCACTTTGGCTATCATAGAGAACGCATGCCTTGTCCTAAACCACATCAAGTTCACCTACCAAACTTTTTAACCAAATTGCCTCCTTGGTGGCCTTGAGTACTATCATTGATAAGGCTATAGTATGATGCAAAGTAAACTTCGAGCTTATTGGTCCACCACTCATAGTGAATATATAACCTATCATTGACCTTCTCTTATCAAGCTCACATGCAAAATTAGAATCTGTATAGCCTTCTACTTCCATATCTCTATTATCTCTTTCATACACAATGCTCATATCAATAGTACTTTTCAAGTAATGAAGAATCAATTTCACTACCTCCCAATGTTTCTCACTTGGATGAGTCATGAACCTACTAACAATGCTAGTCCTCTTCTCTATGCTTCACCTCCAGCACAGCTCCCAGCACCGGTGGATGCCTCCACCAGCCAATCACTACTCCCACGCACCAGATTGTCTACCTCTCCACAGGCACGAGCCCAGATTCGGACGGTCTTGGGGAAGAAAACCCAGAACGGGTTTTCTCCCGATTCCTTTCCTCTCCTTCCTTCTCCCTCCTTCTTTCCCCTCTTCTTCCTCCTTCCTTATCCTCCTCTCTTCTCTGGCTCAGAAAACCCAGATCGTTTGGCTCTGCACCAGACGATCCAGTAGTCCCTGGGCACATACCCATTCTGGCCGGCCTAGGGAGGAAAACCCCCTCCTTCTTCTTCTTTCCTCTTCTCCCTCTTCCTTCTTCCCCTTCCTCCTACGGTTTTCCCTCATCACCGTTTTCCTGGTTTTCATTTAAAACCAGAAACCATGAAAAATTATAAGTTTGCCCTGGCAGATCTCAAGAATTCCAACTCTGTCCCTAGTTTAATACCAACCGTGTCCCTGTGCTATTCTGGTTTTGTTTTATTTACATTCTAACTATTCAGGGATAGGCTTATTCAGGACTGCTTATTTAGTTGCATTTTCTGTGTTTTTTGGAATAAATAATTGTGTAAATTGCAACAATTGAATAAATTTGGATTTTAGTTTATTCTTAGTTTATTTCTAATATAGTCTTTATTTTTATTCTTTTATTAATTGAATTTTATTGAAAGCTCTATCATTTTAAATTAAGTCCTCATGGGATTAACCCATACTTGCATAAGCTACACTACAATAGCATGTGCACTTGCGGTTAAACAATATACCTATATGCAACTAATGGCCCTTTTGCCTATTTTGAGTGGAAGTAAATCCCATGTCTCATTCTTCTCAAGAGACTCCATCTCTTCCATTATAATATTCAACCAATTATCACCATCTTTTGCTCTAATTGCTTCCTTATATGTAACTGGATCATTATATTCAACTAACAAAGCATATAAGAGAATATCATCTTGATATCTTAATGGTACTTGTCCATGCTACTTTTTCTTTTCTTTGGCAATAGAGTAAGGCTCCTCTATAGTGGTTTCATGAGCTAAGTCATGTGAAGTATTCGACACAACCTCCTCATTAGACTCTTCAACTATTGTTTTTGTTTCTACCTTCATCTCCACCTCAATTGATGTAGTCTTTTCTACCTCATCATGTTGAGATTTTTTTCAACTTTCTTAAACATGCTAATTTCATCAAAGACTATATTTGTATTAACTATATTCCTTTTAAAGATAGGAGCTCACAATTTGTATTCTTTCTTTCCCTTCTCGTATCTTAAGAATATGCAATGCTTGGATTATGTATCTAACTTTGACCTTCTTACACATGCACATAAACTGGGCATCCAAATATCCTCGTATGAGAATAATCAACTAGCTTTTTTGTCTAAATTTCTTCTGGTATCTTGAGTTTGATTGCTATTGAGGGAGATCTATTACCAACGTAACATGTCATATTATTAACTCCCTCAACCCAAAACTCCTTAGGAAGATTGATAAAGAGACACATACACCTTGACCTTCCTAGCAAAGTCCTATTCATCTTCTCAGTTACCTCATTTTGTTGAGCATTTCGGTGTATAGTGTAATAATGGACAATGCTTTCTTCCTCACAAAACCTTTTGGAACTTAACATTTTGCTCATTTGCTTCTCTATCTTTCTTCCACAAATTAAAAATGGTGAGCACTTTGGAAATTTCTTCTATGAAGTACACACATACTTTTCTTACAAAGTCATCAATGAAAAAGACAAACCACATGGCACCACCTTTACAAGTCACCGCAGTTGGTTCCCACGTGTCAGCATGTATGTACTCTAGAATTTCCTTGCTTACATGGCTAGAAAGACTAAAGTTCACCTTGCACTGCTTACCAAGCAAATAATATTTACAAAAGTTTAGTTTATAAGACTTAATCCCCTTGAGTACACCCCTTTTGTGCAACTCTAATGCCCCTCTCTCACTCATGTGGCTCAACCTCATATGCCATAGGCTTATTTCATCTATGTCATCACTTGAAAAGGATGCGTCCGCTACACTACCTATAATTGTCTTACTAATCAATTGGTACAAGTTTCTTCTCTTCTCACCCTTCATCACAACTAGTGCCCCTTTTTTACCTTCATGGTCACATTTGCCACACCAATGCAACACCCAATAGAATTTAGGATCCCTAGTGAGATCAAATTCATTTTTAAACCTAGGACATGCTTCACATCCGTTGAAGTTCTCACTATTCCATCATATATATATTTGATCTTTACTATACCAACACCTATAGACTTACATATAGAACTGTTGCTCATTAAAACACTTCCACCTTCGCAAGAGCCATAAGTCTTCTTATGAGGAGTCATATGATAAGAACAAACATAATCAAGAACTCAATCAAGGGGAGACATCATACTTGAAGAAGTTGTGAGAACATCTATCTCCTCTTCTAATTGAGTGGGTACACTAACTTGCTCTCCCTCTTGAAGATTCTTTTTCTTCAACCACTCCTTTCTCTTTAAACAATACCTTTTTAGTGACCTTCAAACTTACAAAAGTGACATTTACCTTTATTGCCTTTGGACTTTGATAGAGATCTATTATTCCCTTGATCATGCTCTTTTGATTTCCTCTTCCTTTCTCAAAATACCTACAACTAATCCATCACTCTCTTCCTTTGGAATTGGCTTTTTCCTTGCCTCATTGATTAGAAGAGTTGATGTAACCTCCTCAATGTCAAGACTTCATTTTTCATATATGATAGTTGCATTAAATGCTCATAGGAAGATGAAAGTGACATAAGAAGAATGAGAGCTTTATCCTCCTCATACAATTCTACTTTAAAGCTAAAGAGATTACTCACAATCTTATTAAATGTGTTCAAATGCTCCAAAATTAGTGCACTTTCCTTCATACAAAGTTAGTACAATTTTTACTTCAAGTAAAGCTTATTTGTCAAACTTTTTGTCATGTACAATTTCTCAGGCTTCAACCACAAGCCGAGAGTTGTTTCCTTGTTGAGAAAGTTGTACATAATCTTATCCACCAAACACAAGCCAATTATGCTTACTGCCTTGAGCTTTGTATCCTCCCAATCTTCATCACTCATTTTCAATAGCTTTAGAGATTTTCCATCAAGTGAGACCTTATTGTATTAAGAGGTCCTTCACCCTCATTTGCCATAATCCAAAGTTTTCTTGCCATCAAATTTCTCCACCTTGAACTTAGCACTTGAAATCTTTGACATTTTGCTCGCCTTGGTCTTAAAACCTCACTTGAGAATTTCACCAAATATCTTATGTGCATTGTAGGTCTGATACCATATATTAGGGATAAAACACACTTCAGTGATTGTAACAGAAGCCGATAATCACCTTATGGCATAGAAGAATATTTGTACCAGACTATTCAAAGAAATCAAAGAAAAATAATGTAGAGAAAGGGGGACATATACATTTAAGGAGAGACACAGGATGCACACGATTCAACAAGTTTGCCTACATCCATGGGGAGAGCAACATGAGAGAAATCCACTAATAATGAGTAATTACAAAGACCTCTAAAGATTAGCCACTAATTTTGAAACCTCACTTGAGAATTTCACCAAACACTTTATGTGCATTACAACTCTGATACCATATATTAAGGATAAACCCACTTCAATGATTGTAATGGAAGCCTATAATCACCATATGCCACAAAAAAATGTTTGCACTAGACTATTCAAAGAAATAAAAGAAAATTAATATAGAGAAATGAGGACATATACATTTAAGGAGAGACACAAGGTGTATGTAGTTCGGCAAGTTTATCTACATCTATGGGGAGAGCAATGAGAGAGAAATCCACTAATAATGAATGATTACAAAGACCCTTGAAGATTAGCCACTAACCTTCTTTCTCTTTGCCACCGTAGGAAAAATTCAAAAATTTTCACTTTTTATTTTCCCACACTCTCACACCCATTACATTACAAAACATGGGTTTACATATATTATATAATAATCTTATAATGCCTATTAACTAATAAACCCAAAATTACCCTAATGCCCATTTAGATATGAGACACAAAACAACAATCTCATGTTCCTTATTTATCTAAGTTATACAACTGAATTTTCTTCTAAGGGAATTTAAATTTATAAAGGATTATAGAGATAGGGATCATGATCATCTAAGCTAAATAAGTTGAGTACAAATGTGAATTCAAAAGTAAAATTAAGATGAATTTAGTGAGACTATCACACCCAATTTAGAGATATAGATTTTGTCTATTGCACTAGTGAGGGGTGCCTGGAGAAAAAAAAGGCACTCTTTGTAGAAAAAAATAAAAGATTGATCCCAAAGCAACATCTCAATTGCATATAAATTAATGCTTCTATATACATTTGAACTGAAGCAACATAATAGATTGTTGTCAAACACCTTAAATCCCCACAATTTAGCAATAATACATTATGGTTCTAATGTCTAACAAGTTGCACTTTACAACAATGGATTAAAAACTTTGATGAATAATCGTAGACTTAGAAACATTCAGTCCATAGGTTGGTTTTATTTTTTATTTTTTAATACCTATTAAACATCTAAAGCTAGACAATCAAGAGCAACAACCTTATAGCATAATGGTGCAAAAAGGAGGCTTCACTGTGATAGGTCACGATTAAGGTGGCTTACGTGTGCATGTGTCCAATAATTTAAAAAGATAGCAATTATATGGATCATAATTGCTTGTTTATTTAAGAATGAAATAGAACATAAGCCAAGTAAACTAGAACTTTTCTTCTTCTTCTTCTTCTTCTTTCTTTCTTTGTTTTAAGGAAAATATATGAGTAGGAGCTTGTCTACTAAGCAAGGCACTTTCTTGATCAGGGAATAAGTTCACTTTTCTAGACTTGCATGAAAATACAATGTGGACTTGCATTGATTAACTTATCTAACCCTCTATAAAAAGTCTATGTAGACTTGTATTGATTAACTTGCACCGCTACACATCATCAAGATCTAAATACATGGATTTACTCCCATGCCAAAAAGATATTTCATTGGTATATTTACCAAAATCTAATGGTTACATTTTCCTAGCCCAACCCTAAATAGGCCATTTTAGCACATCACTTTTCCCTATGAAGGAATAAGTATGCTTCTTAAGACCACATAATAAATCTGTGTGGATCCAACGATAAACTTTGCATTGTTGCACATCGTCAACAACTAAACACATGGCTTTAGTAGCATACCAAAAGGATATTTCATTGGCATGCTATAATTTACCAAAAACCAATGGTTCATAGTTATCTTTTTCATTTTTTATGAGTTCACCACTGCAATATTTGGCATAAGCTCAAGAGTCATAAAGTTGGAGAGAGAGAGAGAGAGAGAGAGAGAGAGAGAGAGAGAGAGAGAGTGGGTCTAAAATCCAAGAGAAAAGATTGTCATAAAATATTCTCATCGTCGGATATTACATAACATAAGATCTACTAATGAAAAGTCATTTTTCAACCATCGCCATAGATTTGATGCTATTATCTTGTCCTTAACTTGATAATGACAGACTTTACATACTTATAGTATAGCAAAGCAGCTTACAAAAAAAGGCTAACTAGCTAGCACTATGGCAACATGTTGTATTATGCGTGAGAAGGGCTAACCCCATCACTAATGAGGGGCCCTAAGCTACATGACGGCCTCTTAATCCTTCTCTCTTATTTATTATTGTAGGGTCTTAGCTTTCTAACGTAATATTATATGGGGACAATAATTTCCTACCCCTCACACCAACTTTTACAAGTCAATTATCGTGGGATCTCCTAGAACTGTGACATTTACTTCATGCAACAAATAAGAGCAAAATTTAGACTATGCATACAAAATAGAATACTCAGTAGAAATTGATTTTATTAGGATGATACTCATTTCAAGCCATTTATGTTACTATTTATAATATTTTATCAACAATTCATGTAAAAGGAAGTTAACATTGTTATCTAGGAATGCAAAAGGGGTGAATTAGATAGATTTTCAGCTAGCCTTAACCTTGACAATGATACTTTTTTTATCTATCTCTAACTTGACCTATTTAATGGACTTCATGTTATAGATTTCTAACTTTAATATTTGTTGGCTCAAAAAGTTTCCTACTACTCATGTTGCTGGACTTTTTTTATCTGCATACTAATTAAAATGAAGACTTTTACAAAAAGGAAAAAAAAGAAAGGAAGAAGAATAAGAAAAAAGTAAACACATTTTTATGGATGCTTAACTAGATTAGTTTGATAACTTGACCTTATGTGTCTGACATATCAAAACTTGAAGCAAATAGATGAAGGGGCTAGATCACTTAGGGGTGGACGCAATGCTCTATAATCACCAATAGTTTTGGGAAGAGCATGCAAGTAACATGGTCCCTTCAAAGAAATTTAGCGGTAAAAGCGAGGGAAGAAATGAAGCAGGAGATAGATCCCTCATCATCACCAAGACCTTATCTTGATTAGTGGTCGGTCACAGGAATCTTATTCCTCCATTATCCTCTATTAAGTGTCATGACTTTATTTAATCCTGAAGTTTTTAAATCTTTTCTCTCCACTTATATACATGTTCTTTTGGGTTTTCCCCTTGCCCTTTCGTACCCTTCAACTTGATCGTCTCACTCCTTCCAATTGGTGCCTTTTTGATCTTTGTTGGACATGTCCAAACCATTTAAGTTTAATCTCCCTTATCTTGTTACATATTGGTGCTACACCTAATTTCTTCTGATATTTTCATTTTTAATTCTATTCTTTCTTGTCTTATCACTCATCCATCTCAACATTTGCATTTTCACGAAGTTCATCCTATATATATATATATATATTATTCCTTAATTGTCCAATACTTTGATCCATAAAGCATGACCTGCCTTATAGCCATCATATAGAATATTCCTTTTAATTTGAGTGGCATGCTTCGATCATACAAAACTTTAGAGGCGAATCTCATTTGTTCCAATCCACTTGGATTCTCTAGGTAACCTCTCTCTCAATTTCTGAACCCTCATGAATTATTGATCCATAGAGCATGACCCACCTTATAGCCATCATATAGAATATTCCTTTTAGTTTGAGTGGCATGTTCTAATCACACAAAACTTCAGAGGCAAATATCATTTTTCCCTATCCACTAGAATTCTCTAGGTAACCTCTCTCTCAATCTCTTAATGCTCATGAATTATTGATCCAAAGTATCGAAAGTGCTCTTTTAGGGGGATTTCTGGATTATTAATCTTTACTGGTGTTCCAGCTTTTCTCCTTGCTAAAATTGCATTTTATATGCTATGTTTAGTTCGACTAATTTTAAATCCTTTTGATTCTAATTCATCTTTCCATAATTTTAATTTTATGTTTATGCCTTCTTTTATCTTATCAATCAAAACTATATCATCTGCAAACAATATGCACCATGGAATCTTCTCGTGCAAATATTTTATTAACTCATCTATAACCAATGTGAAAAAGTTTGGGCTCAATGTTGATCTTTGGTATAATCCTATATTGATGAAAAATCATCAATTTCTTTAACAGTGGTCTAACATTTGATATTGCTCCTTCATATATATTTTTAATTATATCTATATATCTTATGAAACTATTTTCTCACCCAATACCCAACATATTAAATCTTTCAGGACTTTATCATAGGCTTTTTCTAAATCAAGTTTTACATATTTATTATCTCTTACCATTTAAGACATGACGCAGAGAACGTGCTGTCTTGAAATCAAGCCAATCTAAAAGGATTCTGGTTTCCGAAGCCCATTTCTGCTCCATGTGTCATTTCTCTTTGTTGGTTCCAAAACAAATCAAACATGATCAGATTTTTGCGTTTCCCAAGGTCTGGTCTGTCGTTGAACTATCTTAAATTTGATGCTTGCTCTTCTCGAAGTGGTTTTTGCGGGCAATGCTTTTCGACTAATGCTCTCCTATTTGCTCAAGTTGAAGAGCACTACTATATGGGTCCATTTCCGGAGTTTGATTCTTTTACTTACGCTTGCGTGTTGAAAGATTGCATTGTACATGGTGATCTCTTGAATGGCAAGGCAATTCATTGCCATGTCCTTAAGAGTTGTAAATTTCTGGATTTGTTTGCTTGGAATATTTTCCTCAACATGTATGTGAAATTAGATAATCCGTTACGTGCTCGCCACTTGTTTGATCACATGCTTGATAGAAACACTGTTTCTTTTGTCACCTTAATCCGGGGTTATGCTCAATGCAATCAATTTTTTGATGCGGTTGAGCTTTTCCTCAGACTCCACAGAGAAGGTCACGAACTTAATCCATTTGTCTTCACTACGATTCTCAAGCTATTTGTGAGTATGGAATTAGCAGAGCTTGGCCAGCATATCCATGCCTGCATTTATAAGCTTGGGCATGGTGCCAATGCATTTGTGGGAAGTTCTCTAATTGATACTTATTCTGTTTTTGGGCTTGTTGATGACGCAAGGGAAGTGTTTGAGAGAATTCAAGATAAGGACCTGGTTTCTTGGACTGGAATGATTGCTAGCTATGCCGAGAACGATTATGGGAAGGAGGCCTTGGATCTCTTCTTTGAAATGAGGAAGGTCGGCTTGAGTTCGAATAATTTTACATTGGCTAGTGTGCTCAAAGCTTGTACTGGCTTGGGAGCAGCACAGCTAGGCAAGTGTATTCATGGCTTTGCCATGAAAATGCTTTATGCATCTGACCCCTATGTAGCCGGTGCACTGCTTGATATGTATGCAAAGTGTGGAGATGTTGAGGATTCTCGGAAGATTTTTGAAGCTATGTCTCAAAAAGATGTCATTATCTGGAGTTTTATGGTTGCACGTTACGCTCAGTGTGATCGGGGCGAGGAGGCATTGAAACTGTTCCACCGCATGAGACAAGCTCTTGTAATCCCAAACCACTTTACTTTTGCCAGCGTTTTACAAGCATGTGCAAGTATGGAAGGCTTGAAATTGGGCAAGCAAGTCCACAGCCATCTCATAAAGGTTGGGTTTGATTCAAATATTTATGTAGCAAATGCCCTTATTGATGTCTACTCCAAGTGTGGAAGGATGGAGGAAGCCATGGAATTCTTCACTCACTTGCCTCATAAAAGTCATGTGACTTGGAATACTGTGATTGTTGGATATGTACAGTTAGGTTATGGAGAAGAGGCTCTGAGACTTTTCTCTCGGATGGTTGATGCTCAAGAAAGGGCGACTCAAGTTACCTATTCTAGTGTTCTTCGAGCTTGTGCAAGCTTAGCAGCCATGGAGCAAGGCATTCAAATACATTGTTTAATTTCTAAAACTGTATTTGACTATGATGTGGTAATTGGTAATGCTTTGATTGATATGTATGCCAAGTGTGGGAACATTAGAGATGCTCGTAAAGTCTTTGACAGCATGAGCAAGCATGATGATGTTTCATGGAATGCTATGATTTCAGGATATTCTCTACATGGTTTAGGTAAGGATGCTTTAGTCCTTTTTGGGAAGATGACAGAAACAGAGATCAAACCTAACAACGTTACTTTTGTGGGTGTCCTATCAGCTTGCAGCAATATGGGTCTACTGAACCAGGGTCGCTCTTATTTTAGTTCCATGATGTCAGAGTATGGAATTGAACCATGTATTGAGCACTATACTTGTATGGTTAGGCTTTTAGGACGTTCCGGTAATCTTGATGAGGCCTTGAAATTCATTGAAAAAATCCCTTTTGAACCTAGTGTTATGGTCTGGCGAGCTCTGCTTGGCGCCTGTGTAGTTTACAATGATATTGAGGTTGGAAAACTTTGTGCGCAAAGAGTGCTTGAGTTGGAACCACAAGATGAGTCGGCACATGTGTTACTGTCAAATATGTATGCTGCTGCTGGAAAGTGGGACAGTGTAGCATTTGTCAGAAAATCCATGAAAAAGAAAAGACTTAAAAAGGAGCCAGGTCTTAGCTGGATTGAGATCCAGAGTGAAGTTCATTCTTTTGCTGTGGCTGATAAAGCACACCCTGATATGAGAGTAATCAATGCAATGCTCCAGTGGTTAAGCATAAAGGTTAAGAAAGCTGGCTACATTCCTGATCGAAATGTTGTTTTGCATGATGTAGAGGAGGAAGAAAAGGAATGTTTTCTGTGGTTACATAGTGAGAGACTTGCTCTAGCATATGGGCTCTTAAAAACAACACCTGGAAGTCCTCTTCGCATTATCAAAAACCTCCGCATATGTGTGGATTGCCATGCTGCAATCAGGTTGATCTCCAAGGTCATTCAGCGTGAAATTGTTGTGAGAGATATGAATCGTTTTCATCATTTTAAAGATGGAACTTGCTCCTGCGGTGAATACTGGTGATGGTGTCTAATAAGCTGATTCGTCATAGATAAAAGAATTTTCTATGGTCATATCCAGTGGCAGGAACATAATCCCTATCTTTTGTTTGTGGGGAGAACCAGCCATGATTCCTCCTTCCTCAACTTGTGAATTATTCCTGAAACTGTATCCCTACGAGTTGAGAATGTGAGAGACATTAAAGTATAATTCATTGCAAGGTGGCATACAAAGTTTGATCTTTTCAAATACTTGGTATCCATGGGCATTTCTATGTCAAAGTGGGGCTCTTTACTGATTGGTTGATTGTTGTGTTTAGGAATGACTTTGAAAGTCACACCTTCTTTCTTTTTGAGCCAAGATGTGCCTCATGCTGTTATGTAGTCTTTTGAAAAGAGAGGAATGGGAGAATATCTTATCAGAAGCCATCATGTTGCCTCTTAGGAGCAAAAATTTTGGGGGTATTCTGCAGAGACATCTTCGGTAAATAGAAATTTCTTGGCGCTCTCCTTCACAAGGGTAAGATTTTAGCTTGTTGGATTGTATCTCCTCCATGTTGTATTAAGGTTAGTATTGATGGTAGTCATCATTCATGAAAGCGATTTGACTGGAAATGTTGTCGATGCCTTCTTTGAGCCGATTCAAATTATGGACAGCTAAGAAGTGAAAGACAGTTTGCTTCAGGAGGTGTCGGATATTTAGGGTGCGAATTCACTGGCAGGTAACAATCAAAGGTGACTCTTCTTGTGCCACAACATAGGAACGGAAGACTATTCTGGAGCCTAAACAATATCTAACATCGCTTTTCCTGTTGGAAACTTGAGCGGAGGTACTTTTACCTACTCCATGATCCTATAGGACTTCTAATAAGTTGGTTGATTCTATGTGTAAGAAAGGGAGAGAGTTTCTTCCTCTGGCTAGCTGTTTTTAGCATTTTGTTCTTCTTTTTTTTTTTTTTGTGTTTCCTCACTTTCTTACAAATTGGTCGTGATAGAGGTGAGAAAGTGTTCAGTCATTCTTGTGGTGATTCACTTAACACATTCATATTAAAATGAGAGAATCTGTGTGATGAAGTATCCTCAATTCTCCTTCTCTTCCTATGTTCTATCTCCTCTCGTATTCTCTCACTTTTGTTTACATTTCTAAAACTCTAATTTCCTACATCCATTGTCAGAAATATGAATGAGATATTGACCTTTTCCTTTTTATTTTCGCTGACAGAAATTCTGGTCAAGGACGTTGACAGACGAACCTTATTGCTTCCTGATTGATAAACTGCCCCTCAACTGTCATGCCATTACAACAGGTGAATCAGCTTGCTAATAATTAATTGCTTGCAGTTGTCAATAAAACAATCCATGAGTTGGACAAAATTCTCTTCTGGTCGTTATCTTTTGTCTTGCTAACTTTTACCACGATCCCTTGTCACTTTGAAATTCTCCAATAAAAATTGCTTACCCAGTAACTCGAGAGTGAAAACCCTAAGACCACCGCCCTTGAAATTCCAAGTAACTAACCATAAAATTTCCAACAGTTCCTTCTTGGTAATAGAAATACAAGAATTCCTTGCGCTGCTTGTGAATGACTAATTGTGGGTTATAGGTAAAGAAAAGAATCTCCTTTATCTGTTTAGTATTTCAACTGATGGTGGCACAGTAATTGCTCGGGTAGTAGTTTCAAAATCAGTCCTAGTAAGAATAACATCTAATGCCCTTGAACATGCTTTTTTTTTTTTTTCACTTTACACAGACTTGCTTTATTCTATTTATTATTCCATCCAATTACGAATATAATACCAGTTATAAATGTCATCCATGCATCATGCAATGTGTTTTATACGGTTTATTGCTTTGTGTGATACCGTAGGCCTCTATCCCCTTGGAGCTATAATGATTTCTGACCTATTTGCAATTCTTACTGATATCCTCAGATGGTGCATGCATTAGTAAGATTTCTATTGAGTGGCTTTACTCATAAATTGTTTTATTTTTAAGATGTTAATATTCATTTATTTAGAATTGAAGTGTTCCATCAGTGATCTTTTTCCCTAAAAGGTGAGTGGACTTGAACCCAGAATTACTTGGTTGTGGAGCAAGGCATTTAACCAAATGCTAAAGCTCAGTTCTCCACCGGGGACAAGTGCCATCTTCATGGAGCCTGTGGTAGAAGCAAGTTCTATTGCATTGTTTAACATCAAATGAAGAGAAAACAATCTAGTTATTGTTTAACATCTACCATTTGCCACCTATTTGCCCATTTTGTCAAGTTTAAGTATTCTTAAATTTTTCTCAAAATGATTATCAAGAAACACCTGTATTTAATGAGTCTTTTTTTGTTAATTTGGGGGAGCAACATTTTCTTAAGAAATATCTGCCCTAGGTAATTTCTGAAAAGCTCTATGTTACTGAACCTTACTGTTAAGATAGCATGACCACTGTAAGACACTATTAGACGGGTATTCTAAAACTGTGGTGTTCCACTTTATGCATAAATGTCCTTCAGATATTAGAATCATTTCCCCCTAATAGTAATTTGATTGTTATTTGAAAGATTGCAATTTACTTCATCTGGGGTGCAGAAATAGCATGGTGTCTCTTGGTTTTTGAAAGGGCAATGTGCCAGCTAGAGAATGGTGATTCATAATCAGAATTAAATTCTTCTAACCTCCTTGTTTTATGGAGAACTGGAACTCTTAGTATTCCCTTGGTCAGTGTAGCGCCTCTGGCTTCATTTAGTTACTTCTTTTATTACAAAGCTAGAACAGCCGCATCCTATATTTTAGGCCTGTTTTCTGTTTGTTTGTTGGCATTCTATAGTGCTAATATTTCCATAATCATGTCTCACTGTGCAACATAGAACTGACTAAAGTTTGTTTAACTGGCCTTGATTCTACCGTGTTGTAGTTTCACAAGATACTATTCTACTGGCTTGAGACATCGGCCCACTGAAGAACATGACTTTGCTATGTGCCTCAGAACTCAAAAGACTGCGGAGGCTCTTGATTTGTGATATTACTTTCTGACTATTATAAGCTAGTGAATAGTATGGAACTCTGGTACATGCTTCGGATGCATAAGAAGCTGCACTTTCAGAGTTAGTCTATGTATTGACTGATTTGTCCAGGCATTATCCAGTGAGAATCTCAAAGTAAGAAGCAGGATAGAGAGAGATGGTTACAGTGGCTGCTGGCTCATGAAACAGTTGGGGTGTTCAATGTTCTATTTGTATTCAGCAAGCACAGTTGTAGACTTGTGGATGTAATTGGAGCAAGAGTACATGACAGAATCCGATGGAGCGCCCATTGAAAACCAGTCTCAGATATGTGCTTCAAATTAGGATCCTGGTAAGACCAGGAAGTAATAGGATTGCTTGAAATGAAAAACTTTTCAAGGTAAATGTGATTGAAATATGGTTTTCTGCCAGTCATTTCTGAAGTCAATATGGTGGAAGAGATAATAATGAACGGCGGATTCATCAATTTGACTAAAAGACATGTTCAAATGATAGAAATGTTAACTCCTAGTATCTGGTTACCTCAATGTGGGCACTCTTTTCTCTGAATCAGGATACAGGGAGTTTCAAAATTGAAGCTCCTTTAGAACGGAACTGACTTGGCTGTGGAGGAACTTTTCTAGGCGAAGGATATGCCGATAATGAATTGTTTATCCGATACCATAAATTCTATGCAGTTATTTCAGCTTTATTAAAGTAAATATTTTACGAGAGACCTTAGTAGTAAAATGTTGGTAGGCCGGTCGAGTTGACTCAGACCAAAAGAAAACAAAATTTAGTCGATTCATTATGATAGGCACTTTCTCTAATAAAGAATTGGATGAAATATGTGGCCTGTAAAAGTAGGGGTGAGGTGTTCTGGGGATCTAAACCAACCATCTTTGTGGTTCCATCTTATATGGTCATTGTCTCAAAACTTTTCCCCCTTTGTTGGTCTATGCCGTGTACGTTCCCACGTATGAAATTAACAGACCGTCTGAGGTCGGGTGCACCGAACTGGGGTTGGGCGTACGGCTTAGAAGTCATCCGGTAAACCCATTGTACAAAACGGGAAAAAAGGAAAATCGTTTACAAAAAACTTAAGTAAAGGAGCGTTTTTAGCAAGATTGCTAGATTGAGGGAGCAAGGCTGTTTCTGGGCTTACATGAATGGTTTAAAATACCCTGAAAAAAATCCTAAAAGTGTCCTACGGATGAAGGGTGTAGAGGCATCCGATCAGGATAAAATCAGCGTCGATGGAATGGGCTTGTCATCATTCGTCAGAGTAACGAATTGGATTATGCCAACATGGCGCACATGGGTCTAAAAAAATGCCTATTTTTCTTAAAGTTTTCTTCTTATTCTTAAAGTTTTTTTTCTTTTAATTTTCACATGGTAGCTTGAGAAAGAATAAAAAGAATCTGGGCCATCCGCTTGATCCTACGACTACTATGGGGAACCCAACTTTTGGTGCGCCTGACCTTAGATGGACTCCAAAATAATGGTAGTCCATTATGGATATCATGAACAACGAGTGGCCATGATTTTCCAATGCGTGAGTTTTCTGGTGCGCACTTATTTAAGGTGTGCAGGATCTAATAGAGTTGTTACATTTGTCTTCGTTTGGTTTACATATTATCTTTCTGCCTCTATTTACCAACCTTGTTGCTTATGAGCCCACATTAGCTGAGGTTTTTCCTTATCTGCTGGATATCGAATAACTTTCTCTGAGTAACACGTTGGGATTATAGCTACTAAAATAACGGTAAATGAGTAGAACGAGAGGAAATATTTTAGCACTTAAAAGAGCGATTATTCCTTTTTTGGGGTAACTACTTTAAAGTTCCAGATCCCGTTCGGGGGTTCGAGCACTTCTGTCGCGGTGGTTTAGTGCCATGTTTCACAGCAATGAGCTGTGAGTTCAGTATCCAGAAAAGAAAAAGGGCAAAAAGATGTAAAACTGAAGCTCAGTTATCTCAGAATCATTTCATCTTGAGGTAGAATTTGGAATCTGTTTGAGGAACGGCGGGGGCCAGATCCAGATGGATTACTTCGGAAGAATCAAATTTTGACTTGGTAAAATGTTTTGACATGCCCGTGGAAGAAGGCATTTTGGGAAGGAATGATGCCTGCAGCCCGATTGGTTTTATTTTTGATACATGGTAAAAAAATCTAATCCCATCAGCAATGATAAATAATGGTCAAACAATACATCAAACATAAACTGTTACTCGACACAGTACAAGTTGAACCAAACCATCCCTTGAATGGTGAACAAAATCTTTATAAAATCTGTGGGAAGGTCAGAGAGAGAGAGAGAATTCAGAAAGTCACCAACCTCTTCTTTTTACCTGTCCAACTCAAATCCTAGGTATTGAGCTCTATCATTTTCACCTGAGATGAAGATTCGATTCTATTTTGGTAAACGAAATGGAATCCGGAAAAGGCTA
Source organism: Warburgia ugandensis (assembly GCA_035236585.1). NCBI lineage: Eukaryota > Viridiplantae > Streptophyta > Magnoliopsida > Canellales > Canellaceae > Warburgia > Warburgia ugandensis. The sequence continues at coordinate 85,260,699 of CP141130.1, read as the reverse complement.
GGAAAGGTTCGGTTCAGTCAAACCTAATTCATTTCTCAGGAGAACCTCAATCTGGGCTTAGCCAAATTATGTGAATGTTTACCAGCGTCCTTGGATCTTGTGGCAACGATCCCTAGTTCGGAGCGTCAGTTCAGATCCGTTGCCCTCAATCAAGGCTTACGTACAGATCTTAGTAAACATTTTTTGGGAAAAGTGCCTAAAAATGAAAAACTTTTTCATGCAGATGCAGCATTCAACCATGTCCGTTTATATAATTGCCACCAAGTTCAACGGTACGGATCACCACATTAACATGCCACGTCTCTTATTGTCACCCACGAGCTAGCTTGGTGATGCAATTAGGCTTACTTTTTGCCTCTTGTTTTTTCTCAGTGAGATTAATTCCAAGCTTAGGATTGCATCAAAAATTTCACAGACTTTCAAGTTTCCAGTCCAGAATCCTTGTCATCTTTCCCTAGCCCGCTTATTTTAGGTATTTGACTACCCGTTGACGTTCGAAAATACTATCCATTAGCACTCTACAACTTGTCCATATTATCTTCTAAACTTTGTACTGGTATCAGCTCTTGCTTCTGTCTCATGGGTGCTTTTGAAATTTGGTGAAAGGGACTAGTCTTGTTAAGGAATTTAGAGTTCCTTTGCTTTAATGGGACGGATGTTGGATAATAAAAACCGTAGGAGGAGATGGCATATGTTGGTAGTTTTGTCATGGGGTTCTTCTAGTGGGAAGAAAGTGATCATTCCAAAGCCAACAAAAGGGGGCTACCTTTCTATGAATCCCTCCAACCCCTTTTTCCATTTGTTTTTGCATTGCATCTTCCATGAATGGGAAAAAGAGTTCTCACGTCTATTTTTTACTTCTGTCGTTTCCCTCTCTTCAAAGCACAGACAGCCAGAGAGAGAGAGAAGAGCAGGGCGAGGCAGGCTCGATAACATGAAAAGCAAAACGTAGATAAATAAAAATATTTAAAATCACAGCACGCACCTTGCATGCCACTTCCCCCTAAATATTCCACTCCTTCCTCTCTTCCCTCCCTTTTCATTCCCTTCTTTTCTACTTCCCACTCACCGTCAACACAACCTCATCATTCCCATCTACATGTCGCTTGCCAGATCTCCTCTTCCACTTTTCCTTTTTATCTATTTTTCTATCCTCCTTGCAAGAAAAGTGTACCTGTAATTACACATGGATTGACTTTAAAAACACCCTTTTCCCCTTCTTTTTCACTGTGCCTGCTTTCTACAAAATAGATTTATTATAATGAAGTTGCCGTGTCAAGGCCATGCTTCGGACAAATAATTTCACGTCCCCATGTTTTGATCCCAGTACCCCTTCGCTTTGCTTCGTTTTATGTCTCTCATTCAGACGGATTTGAGCACAAAGAGAAGGCTGGGTGGCTACGGCGAACTAGAGTATGCAAAATTTCGGCTTCTTTACTTTACAAGAAGTGTGCTAATTAATCTTCTTACTTAAGGGCCTTAAGTGAGCATTATGCATGCTATACCTCAATGTTCCAACGCATACGTTACACATACATGACTATATCATGAATCATTGTTCATTATCGGATGATTGTAATTTTTTAACTGGGGATCGGGGCTTCCTATCATTGATATTTAACTCTTTTCTTGGATAACTAAACCCAAGTCTAAACTTTTATTAATCTTTATATATAATTGTGAGTCCAGTAATTAAGAATTAGATGCTCATAATCTCATACATATGATTTTTTTATAGATCTAAGTCATTCTTCATGTTTGGAATAGCTTAGTAGGCTACATACTAAATTTTATGCCTACCATCTTTTGCCTTTTTGAATTGAAAATCGAAATTATAATTTTTTTTTTTTTCAAAGACCCAAAACAATTGATTCAAATCATCCAAATACAAATACAAATACATTAATTTCTCGTAGACTACCTAATTTCTATACCCGACCATGTTGAATGGCTTGGATCTTCCAAAACAAGATTCTAGGAACGCTTGTAGTCACAGAATTTTTCGTAATCAATACGTAATACACATTATACAGACATTGAGGAATCGATGTATAAAACACCATTAAATACCCCAGGCCCAATCCCTTTCTTGGTGTCTACCTTAGAAAAAAGGAAAATCCAATAGATATCAAACAAATTCGAAGTGAATATGATAATCAATTAGCAATCACCAGTAAACAGCAAAATTAAACCGTTTGAAAGTGAACAGAGATTGCACTTGGCCTGGTGCACGGACTCCTGCCCTTTTTGTGGCACCTCCAAGAAAACAACAAGCCTGACTTTTCGTAGGAAAGATGACAACTTATAGTCGTGAATGAAAAGTGAAGTAAAATATTCAACGTCTTTCCCCCACCTTGTGCGTAGGATAAGGCGGCTCACGATAACCGACTGCGCTCGTAAAATCCCGACAGTCCTGGCCATCAAATTCCACGCTTGCATGGGTGCGGGGAAGGTGGGACCAGTGGTCTGACAGCGCGTGCAAAGCCGGAGTTCATGGGGGTATCATCTATGGGTCCCAAATAGCACAGTCCAGCATCGTGACAGGTAATTTCTACACTTTTTTAGTTACCCTTTCATGATTATCTCCTCTTCTTATCTTATTTATCTAGCAGTAATGGTCAGTTTTACATTATTTTAACTTACCTAAAATATTATATTTACTTTTGTTCTTTGTGCAAGTAGTGTACTGGTACAACTTAAGTAGAAGTATGGAATCTCTCATCATTCCTAGACAACCACAGGCCTTGGTCTCTGTATAACGAACTTTCGGCTTTTGAAAATTATATATATGTGTCTATTTTACTTTGTTAATTTGTTCGTCATGTTGCATGTGGTCCAATTCTTCTATTTTTTCTCAGTTGTATTTGGATTATTATATTTTTGGAGGTAAATTTCAAGGTTTGTGACGGGAAAGTGCATTTATGGATATTTGTGGGGCCTACTTAAGAAGATGATCATCCAAGCATTCATTAACTACCCGCCTTCTAATATTGAGAAGTTAGATTGGAAATGTTTCTTGGCAGTGGGTAATTAAATGCAGAACTTGATATTCACTTGATTTTGTATATATTTATTTTTTTGTACAAGTGAATAATAATTACAAAGTAAATTAAGGGAAACCAAAGACTTGAATCTTCCACCGAGCGTATTGCAGAGCTAGACCTTTATGGGCAAAGTATTCTTCTACTAAGGTGTCATCTTTCCGTCACGTATGCAGGATAATCGATGTAGATATTAAAGTAGATTAGTAACTGGATGGGGATAAGCAACGAGGTAATTTTTTATGTGGGATTTATTGGAAAACGAGAGGTTGGGCTGGGCGGCTGTTGTGAATTGCCACGAGTGCTTTCCACGATCGATAATGCATGCATCCACGGGGGCGCCCGCCCACTTCCCAGTGGGTTTTCATTTCACGACGGAAAAAAAGAGACTTCATGAAAGAGAGAGACGCGGATGTTTGACCATCAACCTTGGCCTCATTCAGATGCCCTGCCCCACAGGACTATAAAGTCGTACTAAGGATATACAGTCAGGCAGCTATTAGTACAGGTCATATGGTGGCCCGGCTTCCTAATTTCGCCTTTGGACGATCCTAAACTTTGGCTGATAGTTATAAAAGGCTTGACAAGTACCGATAGAGTGGGTTAGGATTGCTGGTACATGACTTTTTTGGGGCATTTCCTACCTGATCAGGCTAGCCGCTTGACATGTATATATGGCTTTACTCACAGATTGTTGCCCCTCCTTAAGGCAGGAAACCATCACGAGAGAGAGAGAGAGAGAGAGAGAGAGAGAGAGAGAGAGAGAGAGAGAGCAAACAAAAGGAAAGGGTTGATTTTTTGGTTCTAGCTACGAGTTTTTAAGCTTTCTTCGAGCCATTCTTTTAACTATCTGGAAGCGTTGCCCTATGTCTAGATATCCAACTTGTCTCTTTAGGAACTAGACAGCTTCATTCTGCCTCTTTTATGTTGCTTTATATATATATATATATATATATATATATATATATATATATATATATATATATATATATATATATATATATATATATAAGGAAAGCCTTTGTAAAACAGTAGTAGAGTTGTTGTCATGTGAAATAGGACAGGAGTAGCTTCACCCAAAACTTTTAAGTTGTTGAAATCTCTAATTTCAACAGAGAAATCTCTATTTTTCCCGTTAGAAAGATTTCGAAATGCATCAAGTAATTCTAGTAATAGTAATGCAAGCAATATCATTGTCATATCCTCTTAAAGGATATTCTATGTATACTTGGTTGGATGTAGTCCACACGATTGATCTTCCATGATAAATTATATATAGCGTAAAGGAAACATGATAACTGGTCTGACTGGTCTGACCCCAAAGTACATTATCATATTTGGTTGCTCAATCATCTTCTAGTGGTTGAATTGGTATATATGTGGCTTACAAACGTAGGACAATTGGAGACGTTGACAAGCATGGGATGAGAGGGACAAAAGAGAACCCTTGTTCATGCGTGGTAGGTGTTAAGAGTTCTGACTGGACTAGCTGTATGAATTCAATTGAATGACTTAAAATGCAAGTACAAGACCACCAGTGTGTTTGAAGGATAGCATTGTTCATTTCTGTCAAGCAACTTTGCCATAGTAACTCAGAGATCAACTCTTTTATTTTATTTAAAACAGGATAATTTTCTCCATAATGGGGCTTGAATTCGCCAACACGTTCGTTTTTTGAACTTATCTTCAACATTAAGGTTGTCATAGGGGAAGAGTTTGTATCTTAACCACTGCTAAGTGTTTCGTAACTAATGTATGTTTCCTACTTAAAAATGGGAAAGTGGAATGATCCACACCTCCTTTTTGTAGTGCTAATATTTTTTACTTTACTAGACGCTCCTCGATTTTGGTAATGCTAGAAGGGCACTTCCGAATTTTGTCACAATGGGTTTAAGAAATGTACTCTTATAGAATGAAGAAAGGTAAAAAACCTTACATGAGACGGGCATTTGATTGCCTGAAAAGAAAAGCAAAAGGTGGATAGAAAATATACATTTGATTTTATAATCAAACTACAATCAGTAGTGTTGACATTATCTACCTGGACGTTGGAGATATCGTCATGTCGGTGTTTAAGTCTGTTGTTTGATCATGAATTTCTGACAACACTCAAGAAGTAACCCTCCTGATTCCTGCAAATGGTGTCATGTCGGTGTGACGAATCACCCGACTCATGAATTTCATATCAAGGTTAAAGAAATATGCCCTACATTGATTGTCAGAAAGTCCTGTAGATGGTGTCAACTGCTGATGTTTCAATGTTGAATACGCTGATGGATTCCATCCTTTGTTTGAAGAATATGACATAAATTATTTATAAGTCTTAGCTATTGTATCATGCTTGTGTTTTCATGGCCAGTCTACGACTAACACACCTTCACTATAACGTTTAAGAATTAAGCCTTGAATTTGGGTCTGTACTTCAAGAGGAGGTTGCTGCAGTCGTTCTATGCTGAATGGAGCATGTCTTGAAGAAGACCCAACTCACCACTCTAAGAAGCGATTAAGTCCCAAAATGCATTTATTATCTGCTTAGCTGTTGAAAACATCCAAAGCTTGTGGGTTCTCATCTGCACAAAGTCTCAAGCCCGCTCTTTAAGAGAAACTCTCTCTTGTTTATCTGTAATGTCACAAGTTACCAGACGGTCCAAGTTATTCAATCCATCAAAACTAAGTATGAGTCTAGTTTTCATTAGTGAAAACCACTAGAATCTGTCTGACTTCAAATTCTCGATCCGCAACGCAGCTTTCCTCTCATCAGTATTACAATTAACAAGTCCCCAAGTGAGTGGTAAACATAGGCACTGTCTAGTGCCATTAGGTTGCTTGGAATGCTTTTCTTATCATAGCGTTACTGATCAATTTGGGTTATCCTATATTTCTACATCCATTAGAAATTCATGTTTTTCAAGCTAGTGAACAATTTGATTGGTTTTTTTTGCCTGAACTGCCAAGTCACACACCCTATAAGTCTTTATACGCGCGCACACACACACACACACACACACACACACACACATGTAACAACCATCAATTTTGAGTTCTTTTTTGTACAATATATTATATTTTAATTGAGATGAAAATCAAGAAATTGAATTTAGTAAAATTGAGTTCAATGAAAGTGACTGCCTTTGAAAATTGAAAATTTGGACTAGAAACTATAAAAAAATGAAAAGTATACATCGATGCGATTCCAACAATACAAAAAATACTGAAATCGGAGTTTGGATGGAGGAGATATGATGATTTAAAATATGAAGGACATTCATACATACATACATACATGCATACATACATACATACATACATACATACATACATACATACATATATACATACATACATACATACATACATACATTACTAAAGGAGGGGGGCCAAATTGATATCGGTACTCCCTCCCACTTAAACTGAACGAACATAGAGAGAGAGAGAGAGAGAGAGAGAGAGAGAGAGAGAGAGAGAGAGAGAGAGAGAGAGAGAGAGAGAGAGAGAGAGAGAGAGACCTGGCATGCTGGTGAAGGAGAAGAAAAAAAGGGTTTTCCTGTTTGCCAGGGATGCAGCCATTGGTGGAGAGGATGATGGCTTAGAACAACAATCTGAGAGTTTAGAGAGATGTTCAAAACCCCCAGGGTTATGGAAGAATTTGAGATTATCTTGATCGTCGATTAAAGAGCTAAACAACATACACAACGTGATTGGAGGGTTTAACAGGAAAACGAAGTCAATCCGACTTGTCCAAGGGTGGAGGAAGCACAAAGACATGCGTTGAAGGCAAGATCTACGAAACCTACTCTTGATTTGAATTTTTAGGCTAAATCTGTACTATTTATGCTAGATCTAGGTTTTCTGGATGATCCAACCGTTGATTTCCTAATCAATGATTAGAAATGGATAAATGCTTACCTTATATGGCTTGGATCTAACTGAGATTGTTGATCTAGGCTGGAAACTGATAGGACAATCTCAGGCATTCAATCTATCACTACTTAAACAATGACTTCTTGATGTCTAATCGATGATTAGACACCATGGATGGATTTTAGAACCCTAAATTAACTAGGATATGACTAAAATTGTGAAATTTGTATAAAAATTTATCAAGAAATCTCAGCTATCCAATCAGATAGTGATGGAAGAGGAACTTGGAAACATCCGATTGATGATTAGATGCCACCATCATGTTACCTAATCCTCAATTAGTAAATATACTTGGAAGACCTATGGTTAGAGTACAAACCATTGGAATGGATTGATAAACCTATAGTTTTGATTAAAAATAAGTAGATTTTCTTGTAATTGCGAACATACAAATCGACATTGACAATGAATCTAAAATATTGACTTGGTTAGGTGATCGATAAGTGATTGAAGGAAGGATATAACAAAATCATAAAGCACTACAAGGGAAGTAGGTAGTTTTAACATATATATGCTATTTGTGAAACATAAAGACTATTCATAAATATTCAGTCATGTTTCAAAATGCTTAAGATTTAGGATTCTAATAATTTTTATTTATGCAGTTAGCATATTTGTATTTCATGTAACTTACTGATTTAGAATGTCATGTTGTTTTACTATCAAATTAGAAGCTTATACATGAAAACATATTTGAAACTATATGGACTTTATGAATTATGAAATGACAAAGAATGCAGAATCCTCAAACTCAACCCTTGTGAGGGTTGCTTTTACATGGTTGTATTGTATCATGAGATTTGAATTTACATGATTTCATTAATGTATGAATTTTTATAGTTTTATCAACTATATCGACATATGATGATGCCTAGTATTATTATGTTATGATGGACATATTGGAGTCAGTGGACACTGTGCTAGGAAGGTTGACTAATCATCCTCCTTTTGAAATTGTATATATGTTAGTTACCTAGCTGCAAAAATTGAATTCAAGTCGATGACATCATGGGCAAGTCATGGCTTACATATGGTGTTTCCCATGCACACGATGCAGGGAGTCTATCCGTCATAGTATAGGCATGATAGCCACGAACTTGATTGGTTGTTTGTCTGTTGCACAAATGGTTCATTATTTGTAGATATGTATTTATAACGCCATAGTGTAGGTTCGTGACACCCTAATATTTTAGGTACATAATGAGTACTCATGACTAATGACAAGTGGCCAGATTACGAGTGTTTTTATATTCGCGAGACCTCAAGGAGGTTTAGATGGTATTATATATATATATATATATGTAATATCCTTAAATTTTAAGATAAAATAGGAAATTATTAAATAAATTAAAATAAAAAAAATTTATGGATGAAATTTTTTTCCTGAAAACATAAGAATTAGAAAGTGCTCGTCGATACGAATCCAACGCCACCAAGAACGCGAAAAATGGAGCTCAAACGAGGGAGTTATGAGCCGTCAAAGTTGGAAGGGCAATTTGGTCATTTGGTAGAGACGTATTAGACAGGGGTCCAAATTGATACCGCACCCTCAGCCTTCCACACGTCTCTACCAGTGCCGTAAAAATCGCCGAAGAGACGTGGAAAGAGGCGTGTGGGGAAGAGTTTCTCTTCCCCAAGACTCTAAAACCCTATATCTATGCTCCTCTAGGAGCCAAAACGCTCCACTTTGAGCGTTTTCCATGAATGCTACGCAAAACCCTAGCCCTGCAAAAATCTGAAGTTTCCAGTGAGTAGAGCCCCGGCAACACGAGCAAACCCTACCAGGCACAAGGTAAGCCTCAAATCCGTGTTTTTTCTATATTTATTAATTAGAAAATTAATTAGGAAAGTATTTAAAAATTAGGAAAAAAATTAGATTTTTGGGGGCTTTGTGCACGCTACTGTTGGAGCGTGATTTCACGGATCAAACCTTATCCGTTTGAAAATCGTACCGTCCAACTAGTGCACAAGAGACCCCAGAGCATACCCTTTAAATTTGGGAGTGATCCAACGGTGGAATTCTCCAGAAAACTCAAAACCAGTACCTAGGGATGTTTTTAGGAACTTGAGAAAAATCGTTTAAAAACCATGGTTTTTGGCAAAATCAGTGCAAAAGGAGGGCATAAATGGATTCTAGAGAGAATTCTGAAGAAAATGGCGCAAAAATCACGCAAAACGGGCTCAGAGTTCGCCCGAGGCGACCGAATCCGATCGTCGTCAACGCGTCGACGTCCGGCGCGACGCCAAGACACACTCGGAGACGCAGCTGTGACGACGTCACATGACGCCGTCGCCGCCGCGTGCGGAGAGTGCGCTCGGTTGGCCGCCGCGGTGGGGACCGGGACGCGGCGCGTCCCGGCGACCGTGACGCACGCGCGCGTCCCGTACGACGTTCGCGCCGGCGTGCGCGCCCGTGCGCCCGTGTACGTCGGTGTAAACCGGCTGAAAAGGGTGTCGCGCGAAACCACCTTATGGTGGTCCGAAGCAGCCCCATTTTAGTGTAGTTTTCACTAAAACTTGATTTTTGGGAGCTAGAGAGGTCCAAATCACGATCCGGAAGAGGCGTTGTGACCGTATTGACGACGCGGACCTAATTTTAACTTAATAACTTAGAAATGACCACTTTTTATTTAGAAAAATTTTAAAATAGTGATGTGACATGTACAGGTGCACTTGAATATACCAATTAAAGGGAGTTATTAGCAAGCTAGTGATCTCACACTGAGGTAGGTGACGACAACTAATATTTTTCCTTGATTTTAAATCATGTTTAAACATAGCATCATGTGTGATTGTGTTTTAAATTGCGATTTTTATTTACCATGGATTTCATGCGACATTGCGCATGTGATGGTTATTCCAAATTGAATTCTTTTACTGAATAAACTTATTTAAAATGCTTGTACAAGCATGATGTTAATTAGTTATGCTTAATTAGAGATTTATTTCTTATTATATATATAGAAAATGCATGGATTTACATGGAAATGAGTATAGAGGCTTAGTAGGTGGTCATTTTATAAAGCAACCCCTGTGATGAGGGGCATGTCTTGGGATTTCAAGCTATAAGTGCTCTTGAGTTTAGCATATACATATGATTTCAGTGTTTTATATTTGATGACGGTGCTCTCGCCCTATGGGCGTCATGCTGGAGGGATAGGGCCGCCACCCACCTTCCGAGATTATGATGTGATGAGTTTGTGATATGATGCACACCGCCCATAGATGGCATTCTGTGTAGGGGTTTGGTAACATGGATAGTCCACACTACCGGTCCGAGCCTTTCCATGGGGATGACGCTAAGTCTCCCATTATGGTGTCGACGGAGAGCTACGGTGGTTGATACCCATGGAGGGTTGCCATCGCAAAGATGATGGCCCATATTCTTGTTATGTGTGCATGCATGATGAGCATGGTTATGGATGGTATGTCCTGGGTGTGACGACACTCGAGGTTGACTATGTATACTCGATCGTGATGTTAGTGCGATGGTGGGACCCATTACTCAGGGTGCCCCTTATTCTGGATGTATGCTCCATTTTATTGATTCATGTCATGTTTTAACTCTATGAATTTCATGTTTTAGCATATGGAATAAATTGGCATTTATTGAACATGGCATTATGATATCACTATCTTCATAAATGTTAGATTTTTCATCGCATTGTTCATTATTTCTTGCATTTATTACATTAATTGTCTATGTACCTACACGATAGCTTGTCGAGGCATTGCTTTGTTTTGCAATGCCTTAGATCTCGAGCGCGATAACAGAAAGGCAAGGTCACAGAAGCCGTGAGAGTCAAGACCATTTTTCTATAGTATTAGACAAGGATGTGAGTCATTAAAACAGATTATCATTTGGATTTTTATTATGGACTGCATATTTTATATTGGGATGTGATTTAGATCTTTGGACATATGTTGGACATTTATATGGGATGTTATGATGGATAGACCCTGGGCCATATTATTATTGTCTTTTGGACGTTTATTTGATTTAAAATAAAGGCGCCTATTTATTTGATGTTGATTTATACGCAGATTATTTATTTATGTTTAAATTACATGTACGTCATTTTGAGAAAGGAAAATTAACACCCGGAGTTTTAAGATAGGTTTAGAAAAATGTTAAATAAATCTTTTCTCATGGGATCCCAAATGCTCTTAATTAAATTGCCATTATAAAAATAAAATAAAAATTGTCTTAAAAAATCCGGGGTGTTACAATATACTTATTGAGATACATTAATCGTATTTCAGTATTTCATAATTTAAATGCTTTTTATTTATTGATTTTTTTTACAATGACTCACTATTCAATTTGGGTGAGTATATTTATGAGATGATGCAAGACATTTGTTGTGGCTATCTTTTATATCTTTATAAAATACCTCAAAAGGTTATTATTGTCTTTAAAACCAATATGCATGGATATTGAATTGATTGAACATGACATTTATTTGTAAAGCATGATTGAGATTTTAGAGTTTTGTTATACTGCTCATTATGCATCATATTTCACTTAACCACATAACACGTGATTATGTATCCTTTTTGGATTTGAAACTACATAAACTTTATATTTCGATGATGAAACTACTTGCATAAGCAGGCCTGTTGAGACATTGTAAATTGTTTACAATGTCTTAGGTTTGAAGAAATGAGACACAGGAGCAGAAGATTGTGATAGAGATCTAAAGAGGAGTATGAAAGGTATAACAAATAGGTTTGCAATGTAGTTGATAATCTTGTAAACTGACGTAATACTTAACTTAATATGACTTTGCTTTAGTTACATGTGGGCATCTAAATTAGAGTTATGGTGATATGGATGTGAGTAGAGTGGTCTTAGGGATGTTAGTTCAATTCTAAGCCTTTTGGCACTACAAACAGTTTCTTTTTATTTAAATGTGAACAAACATGTATGTATAGATGTATTTTAGAAAGAGATAGAGTCTCCTTTGAGATTTTATATATATTGTGTTTATCAGGTTATCGCATCGCATGCTTGAAATTCACTGGGTCCAAAATACAGGGGAGACTCTATCGAATTTTTGATAGAAATGTGGCATTCATTTCTCTGAAAATCCTTATTTTTGAAAAGAAAATTGATACTCGGGATTTTTTTTAAAGTCTTCTCATGAAACTTGTTTTTCACTGTTTGGTTTCTAAATAGATTTTCAAACTCGGAGCCCCAAAATTGCAAAAGATTTTGTAAAAAAGTGTTAAAAAAACCTTGGATGTCACAATATACACCCTTCCAACTGTATCCTTGGGGCTTTCTCCTTCAAGGTGCAAACTTCCTTTCCCACATCCTCCAAAAGGGATGAGATGCACTACCTTGAACCCATGATCTACTTACAGGAGAGACTCCTTAGCCTAAATGTTGGGCCATATATATGACATAGGGACATTCTAAATTTGTGAAATAATTTGATCTATGGAAAACATTATTTTGGTAAAGGGCTTAATGCTAGAGGTATGATTGCTACAAAATGTAGAGGAAGAGATCATAAGCATTTGTTCCATAAGATCAATTTGTGATAGAATGAAAAAGACATATCTAGTAACCTTAGGGAGATAAAGTGAGGTCAAGTGGGGCAATTGACCCCTCTAACCCTCCTAAAATTTTGAAAATCAAATGAATCCCCCTGCAAGTATATATACTCTTAAGTATCAAGTAGACTTTTTTTCAAAGATTTGACCTATTCATAATATATAACATGCGAAAATTAAGTAACTAGCAATCATTACATTTGGACAATCCAAGCCAATTGTTTTGTCTTTGAAAATGAAATAGAAATGAATGGTCCTAATTTTTTACTCAAGAAAACATCGGCTAAAAGCATCCAATGGTTATTAAATTTGATTTCTACCCTAATCCATTCCAACATAATGAACAGCTTAGATCTATAGAATAAAATCACTATGATTAAGAAAAGATAGTGTTTCCTTTTTAAGACGCTTGAGATCATTTACACCTACAGGGACTCTATCCAAATAACTTCTAAAAGCATTATTTTCAAAAGTCCCTGTAGGTGTACATGCACTTGATCGTGAGAAGAAAAAGCCTCCTTTTTTATACGATGTTATTATTATTTGTATTTGTACATCTAAGCCATTCATAGTGTTCTCCATACCAAAATAGGTCTTTGAATGATGTAACTACTTGTTTTGGTCCTTTAAAAAAAACAATAAAATGGATGAACTTCTTCACGTAAAATAGGGTTTGGACTTCTTCTCATGCTCAAGAGTTTGTACGTGCCTACTAGGACTCTTTTTTTTTACTATTTAGATCTAAAATTTGAAATATATGTTAAAGTAGTTTGAAACTTTGAACATTGAAGCATTATTGATATTTTTTTATTAAATTTCTTTTACTTTTTTTTAACAAAAACACTTTCTACTTATAATTGTGACATCTAAAAAAGGTCCATTCTTAGATATGTGGATTGCTTTCTCTACCTCAGGTGGCAGGACATCAAGTGAGTTTCAGTTCTTTTGTATTGATTTGGGTGCGTGTAAGAGTCTATTATGAACTTTGTGTGCTTACTTTAGGAGAGTTGCAAGAAAACTCTCATTTTGCACAAGGAGCTCTACATTTTTTGGAGGAAACTTGAAGCTTGTACAACTCTTGTACTCCAATCTGTTGTCCCCTTAACATAGAATACAACCCTAGTCGAAATGAACACATTTGTCGGATATAACTCTCTTTTTTTTTTGGAAGATAGAAAAAGGAAAATAAAGAGCTCGGATGCGCCAAGACGTCCTGGGATTCAGATGAACGTGACGAAACCATTGTCACCAGTGGTTCTTTATTCTCTTTCCGATTCTATTATTTAGGGATTAAAATCCTTTTTCTTTAGGGGAATGGTGGGAACGATGAACTATGAACAGGAATCCCCGAGAGGAATCGGAATGTTCTTGGGGTTTTATCTTTGTATTCATCCGGCAAATATTCTCTCTATCTCTCTCTCTCTTTTGCGTGTATAATACCGTATATACTACAGGCCAATTCACTAGTAATTATGGATTTTATATCTAAATGAAAAATATCGTTGGGCATTTTTAGAACCTTGAGTGACTCACTCAACTTGTATATACGGACTCACCTTTATTCAAGTTTCTTGTTTTCTGCATTATGCTTCCAAGACTTGACCATGATTGAAGAGTGCTTGGTTTGAGACCTTGGGAAAATTGCAGGATCATTTATCGGATAAAAATTGCACGATTCTAACCTTGTGTTTTCGTCCTTAGGCGCCTCGCCAGGCACATTCGCTTGCGGACTCCCTTGCATGTTAAGACGAAACTGCGTCTCTAGGATGGAAGCTCTACATTGCACCTTTTTATATATACAGCCAATTCTTTGCTACAGATTGTAAATTCTTAATGTATGCTTGCCTCGAATCCATCTCTAACTTTTTGGCAAAGACATACAAGTGCTCTCTCTTCTCATCATCATCATCATCATACACTAGCAGATAGTAGAACGTGAAACTTCAATGCACAAGCCCTACAGTCATTAGTAGAAAAGAGTAATCATAGACTTTTCATCCGCATTAGTCTGCTACAGAAATGACTAGACTGTGTCAATAATTACTCCAAGAAACGTTTCTCCAAGTCGGTTAACTACTTTCTGTTGTATATTCTTCTCTTTCCGCAATTGACGGACCACGATGATAAACTTGCATTACCCTTTTAAAGCACCAATTAGTAACATCTATTAGGTGTCATTCTTCAAAAAGTGATCTTTGTAGTACTCTCTTTCTGAATTTCTTAAAGACCCTCCCCACTTTATTAAACACCTTTTGTTTCTTGATCCTAGTTTTTGGCAAGTAACAATATCCACGTCAACTGCAGTCAAACATTGATAAATTAATATCATTTGGACCAAATCTTCCTATTATTTTATTAAACCATTTAATAAATTCATATCACATGAGCACTTATGTTCTGTACTACAGTCCAACTACTAAGCAAGTCACTTTCCTAATCAAGGAAGAAGTTTCTCACAGGCCAAATGGCTGTGGCTCCATACTAAAGAGAAACTTCACCGTTATTTTATAAATCACCAAAAACCAATGATTCATATTTTTCTGGCACAATGCAAAACAAGGTTTTTTGAATGAAGGCACTAGGCATATTCAATCAAAATAAAATCAATGGTGTTTCTTGGGCTTCTTATTATGTGAGATTAATGGATTGCATCATGCCTACTCAGCACAAGTGGGTGCCAAAAAGTGTACTTCTTAATGAGTAAGCGAGTGAACTTCTCCTTATCAACTTCAACAGGGAGTTTATCATATCTCTTA
Organism: Warburgia ugandensis; assembly: GCA_035236585.1. Classification (NCBI taxonomy): domain Eukaryota; kingdom Viridiplantae; phylum Streptophyta; class Magnoliopsida; order Canellales; family Canellaceae; genus Warburgia; species Warburgia ugandensis. The sequence continues at coordinate 85,245,422 of CP141130.1, read as the reverse complement.
GTTTCCAAATCTTTCCCCGCTGCTTGGAACATTAATTTATGTAATTATCCCAGGGCCCTCATGAAAATTGCGAAAAGGTCTTATCAAGTTATAGTCCATGCAAAACTACGAAGCATATATGTTGTATTAACTTAACACGGGCTTTAATTTATCAAGGTTTAGTAAAATTTTGAAGCAATGTACATAAAGCAGGGGAGTGGAGGTATCATTTCCCTGGGACCTAGCATGATTATTATTGTCATTATTATTTTTTGGGGGTTAAGATAGGGAGCCAAGTTGATGACGTTAACACACGGCGATCCTTACGTCCTAAGCACTACGGCAAATGGGGCCGCCCATGCCATTGTCACTAACAGCTAATGCTAGCTTATACAGTAGGATGAAACGTGGGGTGTGAAAAGAGAGGACTGTTCTTTCAGCAATCTACATGTCCTGTTTATAGTTTTAACAAGAAGCGACAAATTGAGAATGTGGGAACAAATGAGGTTGTCATCATCATGCATGTAATCTACATGAAATCTTGCTTTAGCTGAACATGTGTTGTTGGTAAGAAACGACCCATTCCTTGCTTTCTTTGTTTTGCTTTTGTTTTTGCCTTCGAACGAACGTGGGGCCAAAGAAAAGTTGCATGGGTACAAGTGGGCCGGTTCCATGTCCTTGTTAGCGAGAAAATTAAAGGTGTTTGTAATTGTGGCCTATGTTCCTTGCCCAAAAATTCTTCCTTTGTCTATCTGGGTTTAGAAGATATGGAAGAATATCTGCCTTCATGTGAAATAAAACAGCGAATGGGATCCATGTCTTGGAAGCGGGCTCTCTTCCTTCCCATAAACTTAGTGCGTCGCGCTTTCTGCTATATGGTCGTTCAGTTGTGTTTACACGTAACAACCAAAGATCTCATCAGTGGTCTTCCCAAAACCTCTCAACAAGTCAACTTGATTTCGCCAGAATCCGTGAGTTTAGCCAATTGAACATCTATCCGAGGCACTAAATGAAATGATATGCATCTGCTCTGATCCTAATCTCGCGGCTACGGAGAATTCTTCGAATCTCATCCAACTCATGGGTTTAGGACAGAAGTCAGCAAAATCGACCATCACATGTTGAATCTGAGTGGAGATTGGAGAATGAGGTGACACGGACAAACAGGTCTAAGGAAGAGCCAAAATAATATGCCAACACGCACTTTGTTATATAGTTGCCTCTCTCTCTCTCTCTCTCTCTCTCTCTCTCTCTCTCTCTCTCTCTGTGGGGTGGAATAAACTGATTTCCTCGTGTTACATGTTGTAGAGCTCTACGTGGAAATATCCTGTTGGACGGTCTTGATCATCCAATTATGAACGCCCCAAATTTAAACTTGCGCGGGCACATCTCATAATATTATAGTAGGTAGATCTCCTTTCACTGTGTCTGGGGGTAATCCTCTTTGTATGTAAGCAAAGCCCTGAAATAACATGTAGCAGACAATGGTCAAGATTCTGGTTCTCGTTTGCCCTCTTTACTTGCTAAATAGCAGTTGCCAGCTAGGATCATCTCATAGGGAAGATCTAAGGGAGGTGGGTTAATCTGAGATGAGATCCAGAAGATCAATGTTTCGGGTCATCGACATGTACTCTCAGCTGCAAGCTTCAGTTATGTAGGAGAGGAGGCAGATCAAGTAGAAGAAGCTCATGCATGCATTCACGACCGTAACAAGCCCCCCTTTTCCTCCCCACACTCACATGTAATCACTTACGTTCTCACTCATCACACCACCTGCAAATGCATGCTTGCTTGCTCTCTCTCTCTCTAGAAATTGAGTAGAAAGAGTGCAAACAGAGCTACATGTGTATTACGGTCATACTTGTGTTCTTTATGGCTATGATGAATGGAGATGATGATGGTGATGATGATGATGATGTACTGATGATGCCATGATGACGACTAGATCGACGAGATAAAAGAAAAAAGGAAAGACCGATTTTTCCCTTGGAGTGCAAAAGTGGAGGGGAAGGGAAGGCACTTTCTCTAATGGGGACATCCCATTTGAAAGCTAACATCAATTCATGTATTGCGTACACACACTCACACACACACACACACTCTCTCTCTCTCTCTCACACGCACTCTTACTACAATCACCAATCAATGCCATCCGTCCATCCCATGCGCTGGGCGCGTGATCAAAACTCTAGCTCCATAAACAGACCAGTCATTACATCTGCATTCATGACTATACATGCAGCAACATATAAACTATACATGTACTCTTTCTCTCTCTATCCCTCCCTCCCATACCCCCTTAGTCTTTGCTTCCCTGTTGTAGCCTTGCTGCTTGTCCTTGGCCCGCATTCATCATCTTCTGTTTTGCCAAATTTTCACCCTACTACCTATTGGTTTCACTCTACTATGGACTCAAAGCTAGCCCATCTCAAATAACATTAGTTATTATCTTATCCAGAGAGAGCTAGCTCCAATTCTTAGACAATGAAAAACTTAGATCAAAGTGGCTAGGAAAAGTTTTTCATTGGAGTGTAGCTGAATGTCGAGAATCAAGAGGTTTTAATCATTTCCATTTGTCTAAAATTTATGGTTAAAATCCGCTGATGTAAGTGCTAGAATCGCCTGATTTCTGGAATTTCACGGAGTGATTTTTGTAAGCTCAATCTGTAATATTGAAATTGGATGGAGAAACCTTCGTCTATAACTAGTAAGAGTATTAGGGTTTGTGGGTGTGATGAAGTGGCGTAAGTGTGAGTCTCAATCATTCAGGTCATGAGTTGTATTCTGCCCAGGGTGTGTGTGAGTATTTATCCAACAATGTCACGGTGTTTTCTTAAAATGAAAAACTAGAAACAAGAATAAAATGATGTAATTTTTGCCACCAGTAATGTCCAATAGTGAAATATTTGTTTATAAAATGCTGTAGTTTTCTACCATTGGTGTGTCCAAGTATGGATTTCTCTACTTCCAATAGACCTCGTTTTGGATCAGAGATATCCATTCTTGAGGCCCTTTGGCTGTATGTACTCTTTACGGCATTCTCGATCGCCTTTTGATATATTTACAGAATTTTCAAAAAAATGTAATAATGTGATAGAGCTTGATATATTAGAATCTAACAAGCAAGGGGGTCTTACATAAGATTATTGACAACATTCACAAAAATGTTCAGCGATGAAACAAATTAGAATAATCTGATCAGAATGATATAAGGATTGATCAATTCAAGCACAATTGCCCATTTTGCAAAAAAAAATGAAAAAGAAAAAGAAAAGGTAAAAAAGAAAGGAAAGAATTAAGCACATTTGCTATCTTCATACCGATTGGAGTAAAAGATAAGGTTCTGTACGTCACCTTCGGAGTGATGGTGAATGCAAGCAAGTTGTAATGCAAATGTCAATTTGGAAACTGCACTTATCTTGTACTTGATGAACTTCAGAGAAACCCATCATTAAGATCTAGTACAAAAAACTCCTAATTTTGCCAGTGTCAATGAGTATGTAGCTTAAGGCAAACAACATTTATTCAATCTCAAATAGTGAAGACTAAGGAGCTTGCTTATATGTTGTTGGTATGGAGCTCTTGCTGTTCATAATCAGACATCACTTTACATGAATGCCTGCTATTACGACAATTCCACAGATTAAATATCAACAGTTTATTTTTGTTTAGCAGATCGAAGTCCTCAGATTGAACCCTAGAATGATTAAGAAAGAAGACTGAGAAGTGAGTTCTACACGTTTGCAAACTTTTTCACGCTTTCATAGCCTTTGAAGTATGTCGATGGCCACTTTTTGGTAGAAAGATATCTTCTTCAAGCCTTGTTGCTTTCATGCTTCCATTCCAAGCTTAGTCGTTCCATGTCCATGCAGACATCAAAGCCACCAAGAAACATGATAAAAGGAAAATAATAAAAAAAAAGGAGCAAAACCAATTTAAGACAAAATAAAAACAAAAACCAAATCAATTAAATTTCTCTTAATTATTTGTTAATTTCCCTTACCCACGTTCTCTAGAACTCTGGAAGTACTTTCAAATCGAAACTGTTTGGATTGTAGAGAGAGAGAGAGAAAGAGAGAGCTTTAAGTTTGACAGACCGACTTTGATGGGTTGTATGTAAAGTGGTCAGCTTTTCAGGGAAGGAAAAGCAATAACACTTTGTTGCAGTGGATAAAAAATTGGTATTTTTTCATGTTAGGAATTAATTGAAACACACTAGACTGTTTATTTTTAATTTTGTTAAATTAATAAAAGGATTGACCGATGCAGCAAGTGCTAAAATGCGCGAGGAGGCAAAGTGGTCTACCGTACAGTTGCATGAATGGTGGGGATCACATGCGGTGTTCCAGCCTTGGACCTAGAGCTAAAAACATTTCGCCTGAAAGTAAACACCCTCCCTTACATTTTTTAGCAAAATGACGAAATTACCCTGGCCTTGAAATTTCCAAATGGAAGCGCCTTGTTCGCGAATAGTCATTCCCTCATGAAAGACTTTGGGTCCGACGGCAAGCCTACAAGTGAGTGGTGGGAACATGCACACCAGTATGCTTTATGGAATTGATGGTTTGCTGCAACATCCAGCGTACGTGAGATTGGATCATTACTTGGTGGGCCCATCTTTGCATGGTCCATTCCATCGACATAAACCCCGCACCTGCACCTCTATACGTCCGATTACGGATGCTAATTCCCATTTGCTCTCTCAGCAAATCTTTTTTTAACCATTAAAGTTTCTTTTCTCTTTCAGAAATATAACATGGTTCGGCTAGCCTCTGAATTACACACGGAGCGGGGGCCTGTATCCTTAGTGATCCAAACTGTTCATCTTCTACATTCTAGATATCAGGTTAGGTATTACACTAAAATCATCTCCTTAGACCATCTTCCTCTTCTAGATAAAGTGGCCAGGATCAGAGAATGGAGAGAGTATTGGTGCGGGCTATCTAACTAGATGGGCCATAGAAGGTGACTTTTACACGTGCGCACCGTATATTATACGCATATACAGCCACAGACTTAGGTGGTGCAGCAGCTGGTGGAAGAGGCCCGTCTAACATACAAAAGATTGTGCTGTGACGTGAGGGCTTGAATTGTGATTTTCTATCAAAAACCATGCCCTGCAGGATGAAGGAGGGATCTACTTTTTTTTTGTATCTTTTCTCATTTTATAAGGTAGGCAGAACACATTTTCCATATTCCCAAAATAAAAAATAATACTACTCTTAACCTCCTTAATCACGATTAAGAAAAGAAATAGTATAACTGACTCACCACCATCTCTCTCTCTCTCTCTCTCTCTCTCTCTGTCTGCCTGCGCCTGCAACTATTTCATCTCTCAACAAGCTTCCAAAGGAAGAGAATTAATGGAAAGGGAGATCCTGTGTTTTAGTCTTTGTTGTCTTCAGATATAGTTTCCATGATCCAAAAATAAACGACCCACATCACGTTTATGGATTCTTCCCACCTTTGGAAACATTTCCATGGCAATACGACTCAACTCTAGATCCACAGTTCGAAAGGTTTCAGATGGCAGCTCATGTTTATACCACACAACCACAAGAATTCAATAAGCACCGGGGCAGAAAATTCCCGGGTTCTCTGATATGACCATGGTTCCTGCTCGAAATTTCCTCCAACATCATCAACACTACACCAGCTATGGAGTCGGCTTTTTTCAGGGCACCGGCGGCGGCGGGGGTAGTTCAAAGTTTGAATTGAGATCCGATCTCGGGTTTGGCTATATGGCCGAAGACGAGTCTCAAACCACCAGCTTAAACGAAGCCGGATCTTCGAAACTAGTACAAGAAGAAGATACTCAAGAACGAGAAGTAGGAGAAGAAGAAGAAGACGACGACGACGAAGAAGAAGAAGAAGAAGAAGGCGGAGTAGTAGGAGATGGAAGGTGGCTCCAATTAGGCCTTGGTAGTCAAGATGTCACTCCGCCAGACGCATCTTCTCAAAGGGGAAAATTGATTGAACTAGACTTGTTCCGAGCACCACAACCTATTGCACAAACTCTTACGACTTCTCCAATTCCTAGTATGCCATTATATATGCAACCACCATTAACGAGCTTGTGTCTCCGGCAGCGACAACAACCGGAGATTGCTTGGACAGGATTTCGTCATGGGCCTTGGAGTCCTGTGCCTTCTTCTTCTTCATTACCTTTTTATCCCCGGCCATTTCAACAGCCTTATCGGGGTATTTCCGGAAGTTTTCCTGCCGTTGACGTAGCCGGTCCGAGCTCGTCCGACATAAGAGTATTGGATGCACCGGCAAGACCACAGTCCGGCCTTTGGTTTTTGCTCCAAGCATCACAGAATCAGTAAGTGAGAAATCATTAGATGACCATATTTGTAACCAAAATAAATTATTATGTCCTTTTGTTTTCTTTTGCATATTTTTCAATTTGAATGAAGATTTTAATTGATTGCACTTGGTTTGTTAATGCAGAGAAAGAGAACCTATTTTGCCTCAGATATTCAAGAGCTACCTGAGAATCAAGTATCCTTTCTTTCCTTTTTCATCTCATCTCCGCTCTCTCTCTCAATGTACAACACCTGGAATTCATGAAACGAATTATGAACATGGAGTAAATTATATTTTCTTGTGTTTCTTAGAGATGGGAGGATGACTGTGCGGTTGTTGATGAAGTACTTGGCCAACAAACTGGGACTAAATAGCGAATCGGAGGTATTTAAAGCCATTACTGCAGCTATTTCTGAATTTAAATGCTAATAGTAGTTGTTCTCTCTCTCTCTCTCTCGCCCCCTTTGTAGGATGGCTATTTAGGATGTAGAAGCGGATATAAGGCCAAACATTTTCCGTCGTGTAATTTACAAAACCTAGCTCCATACGGGTACACGAGACAAGGGGAAGAACCTAGTTTTAACCATTAATTCATTTTCATGTTCCTTGCTATGGATATCTTGCATGATTGGTTTTAGAACGATGAAAGGAACAGGAGAACTAAAGGGTACTCTAGTGGAACTTATTCCTTCTTGTAATGGAACAGTTAGGTGGTGGGCATTTATCTGGAGATCTATGTTCACGTCTACATGCGCCTTGAGAAAACCCTGATGTTCTTGTGGTCGAGGGAGGTAGCAGTCTGTGTCTAGTTTTCAGGCTTCCCTGAGCCAGAACCCCACTAATGAAGCCCTGAACAAGTAAATACCTATATGCATATATGCATGTAATACATGCTCTTCTAATCGAATATGTCTTACTGCTCTTTATATCTTCCTTGTTAGACAATCACAAATGCTTATCGACCCGTTTGGATGGTGGGCATTTTAAATGAGGTTTTACTCTCTCTCTCTCTCTCTCTCTCTCTCTCTCTCTCTCTCTCTCTCTCTCTCTCTCTCTCTCTCTCTCTCTCTGCTATAAAGCTGAGTTCATAAGAGATGAGAAATTAAGTAAGCTTGGGTTATTATGGATTCCGAAGAGATGTAGTGATCTTGGGTCCATGGAGCAGAACTTAGTCATAGAAAAGATAACTCGTTTCAGGGAAACTTGTACTGGAACTCCCATTAAGACCAAGCCTCTGTTTGGTATTTTAGCTCCAGCTTAGATGTATTAGCTCTAGCTAAGTAACTATGAATGCTAGTTGCCATGGTCTTTGGTGCCTATTCTCATGTGTGGCCTGACAAACAAAGTACAAGCCTTTCGGACCTCTTCAAACTTTTGAATGCATTCAACTGAAAACCAAGTAACATGCAAAAGATGAAAGATGAAAACACCTACAGTTTATAACTTATGAGAGACCAGCCAACCTAAAAGCCTATTCTCTTTAAACCCCTTTCGATTTGTAATGCAGTTTTACAAAGGAAAGTTTACATTGAACTCGAACATTAGTTGTGTGGTACTTAAATCGTCTTAGTTTATCTTAAGCTGCACTCTTGTCCATGTAAACTTGTTTCATTGGCTAACCACCTACAGAAGATGTTTAAAATGAAGTGGTGGGGTACTGATATCAAAAGTTGGGAAGTGGGGATATCAGGTGCCTCTAGAAACCGCAAAGCTTTGAGGGCGCGGGGCATCTGACATGCGCATGGACAAGAGAATAGAGTCGAGTGCCCTTGCAAAAATATGGTATCTCTTTGTTTCACTATCTTAGTGAATGTTCCCGAGATTTCTTCGTTGCTTCTACTTCCACTAGATCATTACTGTGTTATGCGGTCATATTTTATCTGGTTTCATGAAAATGGTTACACCTTAGCTATTCACTCAAGAGAAAGAAAAAGTACAAGACTTTTCAATGTTGCCATAATTTTTTCAAACACAAGCTGCTATTTGCTTTCTATACTCCATCACATTAATGCCTTTACCTCATTCAGTGCCACATACGATATTCGTCTTAAGAGACTATGCTAGCTGGGAATGTATGAGAATCCCAATAGTTTTCCTGACTTTTTATTTATACATGTATTCCAAAAGTCATAAGCTATGGGTGACTATTTTCAAAACCAAAGTCAAGTCAGCTACAAGATCCTTAATAATATCATGGCCTAAGCTGTTCAAGGATTTGCAGTCCGTTATCTTTAACATCAATACATGAAAAGCTCTCCTCTAGATTTAGTTTGGAATTTAAGTTCTTGGACCTCAACTGCCAATTTAGTACTGGGCATGCAGCATATATATCCTTGAATTATTTGTAGCCTTTATTTGTCAAGTGAAAATAAGAAACCAACCAAGGAACCAATATATTTTAGAATCTAAAGAATTAGCATGTATTGCTATTTTAGAGGATATATTGATAACATGCGCAAAGCTTGTTGAAATTGAGTTCATTAGCAGTTACAACAACAGCAAGATTGGGTAACGGTGATATTAGACGTAAGAAGCTAAATCTGCGGAAGTTTAAAAGCGATCTTGATCTTTTCTACTTCATTGAGATTTTTTGCTAGTACTCTAAATAATAGCTTCACTTAGCTGTAGTGGTAATCAATTTGTTTCCTTTTCTCTCTAGGTGGAAAAGAAAGAAATAAGACAAGAGTGAATCGCAGCAATTTAGTCACTCAACTTCATTCTTTTTTTAATAATCACATTAAGAAAAGGAAAATTAAAAAAAAGTTGAGACTTACAGACTCAATGCATCTTTTATATGGATATATAAAATGTCAATTTGTTAATAGAGAGAAGAAAAAGATAAAGTAGATAGATATATAGAATGTCATATATGAGCATATTTAGAGAGAGAGAGAGAGAGAGAGAGAGAGAGAGAGAGAGAGAGAGAGAGAGAGAGAGATTTGGTCTTTGCTAGAAAGAAAAGTAGAAGAGAATAGAGAAAAAATAGAAAGTGTTGAGAAAAAATAGGAAGAAGTATCACCTATCTTATCTTTTGAGAAATACCATCTTGATTGAGTTTCTTAGACTAACTCCATTACCCTCTATCAAGATTGTACCTCTAAATGATCTACCCATTCATCTTCTGTCCTACCCTAAATAGGTTGCCTACAAAAACTCATGCCCATTTCTAGCTACTAGTTTTTCCAAGCTTCCTTGATGTAAATTCCAATGTTTATGATAAAAAACTTCTTAACTAAGAAAACTATTAGCTAAAAGGATAAATTGGGGATAAAATTTTGCTTGTGATCTAAATAGTCAAGGGCAAATAAGATGAAATGGGTCAAGATGATTTCAAAGGTAGGCACCGATAGAGGGTTTATGGTGAGTCAGTCCTAGAAGCTCATGGCATTTTTCTTTTGGATTTATGAAGAGTGATTATAGTATAAAAATAGTAAATAGGAGGAGTATAATGTGACATTTCTTATTCTTCTTCCTTTTTTTCTTCTAGTTTTTTATATGTGATTATAGGAGTAAAAAATGACGTCAAAGTGGAGGAATTCTACAACATTTTCCCAAAAGCCATCTAGTATAATTGGCCATAGACAACAACGCACCACTTCTCATTCCGCTTGGTCAGGGATTTGAGGTGACACTTTTCCTCTTATTGGGAAGATTTAAAAGTAGATTTAGGAATTATGATAATGGTAAGTAGTTTGTTTCAATTTTCCTTGTAAACACCAAAAAATTCTTAGGTTTATTATTTTAAGAAAATGCAAAATTAGGGTTAGTTTTGAGAGAGAATTTTTATCTAGATTTCTGAACCTTGAACTCTGAACCTTTCTTACTACAACTAAAACAAAGGGGGAGGAGGAAGAAAAGTTTTCTTTTTATTTATAATATAGATTTTATAGAAAATTGTATTCTCTCCATGAGATACCCATTCTACATCTAAATGTCTTTCTATTCCCCATGGACATATATTTGGTTCATCTAGTTTTCTAAAGCTCTAAAGTATCAACAAACAGCCAAAGTCCATCTAGCGGAGTTGGCTGCACACAGTATGTAGTCTCCTCCAATTATTCATGCTTACTTTCAAATAGATTTGGCAACTAGGATAGCATGTTAGAGAATAGTTTGCTTCATATAATTCTCCGATGTACCTTCAAGCCTCCTAAACTCATGGCTTCAAATTTCCCTTCTCTCTATCATACTAGCCATGTTGAATTTAAACAAGGATTAGTTATATGAGCTCTATTGATTAGCCATTTTGCATTGGGATTTCAAGAATGTCATAAGTAGGCTATAGAGGAAAATTCTCGATTCTGAGGATGTGTGCTATCACTATCAACTCCATACCGCCATGGAGGCCATATGTGCAACTCACTTGCCAAGGAGAATTAAATGCTTCCTCTTTGCTTGTGAACTTAGATATAAATCAACGAATTGAGTTTAGTAGCATCAGAACTTTCCTAGAAATATTTTTTGTTTCTTCAACTTTTACATATTTAGAGGCCAATACTATGACTTTTTTTTTATTAACATAAAAAGAAAACACAGTATAGAAAGTAATCCACTCACAACTTGAAATATATATATATATATATATGATTAATTGTCTCCCAAACAAAATTTTATGATTCTATAATGCAAATTGAAAGTCGGTAGCATTCATTCTCACCTAGAACATATAATATATCCTGTGATAATGATTACCAGTTTAAAATAGATATAGCGTATTACTTGGAATTGCACAATCATCATTCTTTTTGCTTAAGATGTTTAGATTGCTTCTATCTTTTACTTTTCAAAGGTCAACTATCACGCGATTTGATTCTATCTTTGAGATGTTTTATACCCCATGCAAATTCATATATGAAGAGAACATGAGTTTAATTTAGCAAATTACGCGTTTTCCGTCTTAATTGCTGGCTCCAGTAAACATCACCCTGGACATGCGGCATGTCTCTTAACGCTGAATGATAAGATGTCAAATAGGAGATACTTTCCTGTCGTGCAAGGCATGAGAAGATATCCATGTTAATGTTTAATATATCTCTTGGCGATTGAATACAAAGAATAAAAGCTGAGATAAACTGCAGACACGGATACACTTTAGGCCACAGAAAACCATGGAGATATATTCCAAGGTGGTTGGTAGTTCTACATGGACATGAAGTGCATTGACTTCCCAGCTTAGAATCATCATCTTCCATTCTTAATTATCTTGGTCTAGATTACACTCAATTGCCAGAGAGAGAGAGAGAGAGATGACAGTAACATCCCTTAAATCCAATGGTTAAGAGATGAACATCAAATGTGGACCCCTTCATCTGGCAGCGTATCTGCCACCGTCGTGTGCATGACTTGGATGGCCGACGTCACGCTTTCGCCAACTTCAACTTTGCTTTGCAACAGGTAAAATAGGTCCTACACTACACTCCTTAGAGGTTTTGTCCTTGAAAAAGCCCCATCAAAACCTTAAGTGGTGCACTTTGTTGCAATATACTAGGAAAGCAATGCATGAGGAGATAAAATGATAAAATCTACAACAGAATTATTCCAAGTTGGTGGAGATGGAAGAGGAAAACATGGAACCCAAGAAAAAACAAAGACTATTTCCCATATGGCACATTTCATAAATTATAGTTTAAGCCCATGATGGAATGCATGGAGATTAAACAACACACAAGCAGCTCTGACTGACGTGATCATGGCCCAGGAAATAAGAGTCGTGAAGAAGTGGCATTTTCAGTATAGGTTAGGGTTTCTAAGATAGATATACTTAGATGAAGGACAAAGTTGTTATGCGAAGGAATATTTGACTCTTCTTGCCTTGTCTGCCATAGCAAATGAAAGAAGAGAGAGGCAGTAGAAGAAAAGGAAGAAGTGCATGAGATTCAGACCATATGTGTTAGGTGAATGAATGAGGAACAAAGAAAAATATAAAAGTAAACTTCAGGCCCATATATTCCTCAGCAGCTCGCTCTATCCGCCCACTTGTAGTTGATCCTTCATCTTCATTGTTTCCTGGTATACCTTTGAGAGAGAGAGGCCACTCCGTTTTCTATTCTGGCCATCTTATACAATAAACATGCCCGATGGCTGTACTAGTCAACGCAGAGTCTAACCTAAAATAGAGAGAAGGGTGTGGTTAACAAATATATATATATATAGACACACACTTAAGTCCTTAGAAGGTAAAGCGTACGCGAGGCAGGAAAAGGAAGATGGACACTAAAAAGTGGGGGATTTTGATGATATTGTGGGTGGCTTACGGGCAAAGTATAGGTGGTGGAATGATTAGGATTCCTGCAGGGGGGTGTTCTGTGGGTCCCAACCAGCTTCAAACGGTCGGTCTCTGTGGGGTTTCCTGGTGACCTAAGGATTACGTAGGCCAGAATTGCTTGGAGTAGCATCAAAAGGAAACAAAATAAGGTTGGCGGAATTTGATGGTTAAAGCACACGTTAGTGTGTGTGCATATGTGTATGAGATAGAGAGAGATCTATTAAATAATTACATAATTTGTGATGAAATTAACAAAATCAATTAACTAATGGACGATGATGATGATTGATGTTGATCTTAGAGTGGTTGGAGTTCCAAGATTTGGTTCTAGGACATACTAGTAGCCTCCTGACCTTGATGGTGTTCTTGTTAATTGTCAGAATCGGAGTCCATCCGTTTGCTTGATTTTGACAGCTTTGATCAACCTAGTTGCTATGGGTCCCACCGGTGGGAGCCATTATTTTGTTATGTTTTGTCATAATTTTAGATATTTTCTTTTGTTTCCTTTTACGAATTTTCAAATATCATAGACCAATATATATGGACTGGTAGCTCATGAGTTTCATAATAGTAATGGCGGCTCACTAATCGTATCCCCTTATTTTGAAATTTTTACATTCATCTGAATGAATTTTACTAACAAATCACCAAAAGTTCAATTATGAACAGAAGGGTGTTAATTAATAAGATTCTCTCTCACTAATGGGTCATAGATAATGATTGAGATCGTGAAACAAAACAAGCACTCATTGCCAGTTGACTTTTATAATCACCCATTATACTTTTATAATTATTCATTTTCGATCCCTGACCCTTTTTTCTTTGCATATAGCAGCCAATCAATTTCCTCCAATGAGGAGTGGAAGTACCTAAATAAGGTTTATTTACAGTCATGCCAATTCCCAATCTTATTTCGTAGTTAAAAGATTTATATATAGTCATTGGGTATACATGGTTGTTGATCGTCCATGTTCATAGACCAAAGACATTATTTTTTCTTTTTTTGTTAATTAGACTTATCCATCTATAGGCATGATGCTTGGATCAACGCAGATCTAACTTGTATAGTATTAGATGAACATGGTAGATCAATCGTTGGTGGAATCCACTATGAGAAAGTAGTCCTGTATATCTAATTGCATATGAGGAATGTAATAATAAGCTGGTTTGGTATACATGCTTATGAGTATTTTGCAATTGTTTGAATTTCAGATAGAGATTACATGCAGAGGGCAGCAGCTTTCCCCTTCGACGACTTTACAACATGTTCGAGATAACATATGGGGTTCGAGGGAGGCAGTGACCTTAGTCCCGGACACACCTGCAACCAATCACGTCATGCTTCTACGCTACAGTAGAAGTGCTTAGGGAGGGAGAGAGAGAGAGAGAGAGACAATATACTTACACCGTACGTATCTCAGTGTTGTGTAATGGAAATACAGCACCCTCCACTTCATTTTTTTAGTTGCCTTTTTATTTGCTTTGGCTTTTGTTTTCTTCTTTTCCATTTACTTGTCTAATTCATTGAGGAATTAGCTCGGGAATGCCACGATTTAGTCGTTTTAGGTTTAATAAGACCACAAGAAGTTGTATTTCGAGGCAATTTCAGCTTAACATTCTTTTCTTTCTACTAATTCCAAGTTGTGTTGGACGATCTTGTTTCGTGCGCGATACTCTATCATAAAATGCGAGTTGGTATCTGCATGCTCCAATGGCTCATCCAGTTTTGTTCTTAATTTTGTTATATATCAGTATCTAAGGAAGGTGTCAATAGTTTTCTAACCTATTAATTAACATCTAATACTCCTTTTCCATGTTTTTCTGGAAATGCTCAAAAATATGATATATTAGATAAAGAAAATGATATGGGCTAGAGTTTGCCCTCTGTACATATTAGATTGAAGTTGTATATATTAACACCAGTTTTAGCAAGCATATCTGTGATCTCATTCGCCGAACGGAAAACGTAGTTAAGAGAGAGAGAGAGAGAGAGAGAGAGAGAGAGAGAGAGAGAGAGAGAGAGAGAGAGAAATCGTTTAGAAATAAAAACTCTGCTGCTTCAGTTCGAGTCCCGAAGAATAGAGATTTCCTGTGTATGTGTTTGTTCTTAAAAAATGAAGTTGTATACAATCAGCAGAGAAAGTGCTACAACTTTCATGGACATCATTTCAATTTTTGGAAAGAAATTATAAAAAAAAGAGATGATTTTTTATTTTTTTTTGTTTGGTACCAAACAATAACTTTATTAGCGGGGGAAGGCAACAACCGATCTTAGCACTGGCGTGGCTATGAAATCTTCTCTTATAATTTGGCATAGACAAAAGGAGAATGCCCTCGCCACTCATTACAACTTTGAGATGAAACAGCCTTCTTACCTAAGATGTCTGCCTACCCGTTTCCTTCACGGTAAATGTGGGTTACCTTCCAGCTTTGCTAGGACCAGGAAGTCAGCAAATTAATTGAGTAGATTTATGAGATAAGAATAAGCCTCCATCTCCCACAAAAGAGATTTGAATGAGAGAAGTATGGCATTTGACGAGTCTCCTTCCCCATTTTGGAGAGAGCTAAGAAATGCTAGGCCGCATATCCTATAGTTGCATGCACGAGACCCAGCTTTGAATGACCGTACCAGTTGATGTCATTACTCTAAGTCTTTGATATCAAGTAGTTTAAACAATACGTTGATTGGATAATTCTAGCTTCTGAAGAAACTTCCATGGTATTAGTCAATTTTGATTTCACTAGAGCTATGCCTATCTAGGATAAGTTTGACCAATTTTCACATCATCGTGCTAGATCAATATTAGTCATACCTGAACTATGCCGAGTTAGGCTATTTAGAGGCTTAGCTCTTGCAAAATCATTGTTAGTCATAATTAAGTTAGCAAGAGTTTTATAGTATGCCTAGTGAGCAATGAAGATCACCAAAGGCATCATACTATGTAAAGAAGACTCAGAAATATCTCTTGCAAAATCATTGTTAGTCATACTTAAGTTAGCAAGAGTTTTATAGTATGCCTAGTGAGCAATGAAGATCACCAAAGGCATCGTACTATGTAAAGAAGACTCAGAAATATGCTTTATGGTATGCATAGCCTATAAACATGTTTCATATCAGGCAATATGGTCTCAAAAACATCTTCTTATTGAAGGCATTACTTTAGGCCCGTTTAGGTTTTTTTATAAGAAATGAATATAGATTATTTTAATATTTTAATATTTATATAAAAATCTATCAAACACAGTCAAACTCATCCAAGCTCAAGTCAAACTCACCCTAGGTCATCCTAAAATCTTGCAAAATCTAACTAGCTCAAGTCAAACAAGCTAAGTCTAAATTAGGTGAAATAAGATTTTGTACTCAATATTTAGCTAAATCAGGGTAGCTCTACTCAAACAAAAATCGAGCGGCCAATTCAAGTCAGGTCAAACTCAACTAACATCTTATTCACTATTTATCACAAGAAACCAATGGCTAGAAACTTTATACAAACAAGAATCTAAATTCAATTTGCAAAACACATTCATCTGAATGCTGGGATTATCCAACCAACGTATTTTTTTGTTTACTAGATACCTAAGGCCGGAAGAATGAAATGAACAAATTCGATCATCCAAAAATAAGCCCCCTCCATGGAAAAGTGAAGGCGCTTCATGGGTCATGGCCCTAGATTATCCAACAAATCCATTGAATTTCATCTTGGTATTTCAGCTATAATCCCACGCGCCAATGATAATTTATACAAAACCCCAAGGTTCTTTAAGATATACATGGAGCTTTCCCAACTATATTACCCTTCGTTTTTCCCCTTTTGGGGGGGACAAGATATTACACCTTGATTAATTTGTACTTACACCAATTGTTTTCCAATTCTATTTGTTTGTTTCACGAACACTACAGCTACATTCCCTGCCAAATTTACCATCACAGATTCCAACTGTAGTTACTCTTGCAATGGTTTACAATCCTGCAAGAGTAGATGTCATTTCTCTGGCAACAGGATTAAAAATTTCATGTATGATATTCTCATAACTAGGAACCCTGTTCTTCTCGACCTGTGTTACGTCCCGAGGAGGAACCAACACCGAATGAGAATCTAGATTACAGATAAGTAGTTCAGATTCAAAGAAGGGTCGATGTTTGGAAATTTTAGTGAAAACGGTAGTTCACAGTTGGAAGTACGCATCTTAAGTGTCAATAAATATTAAAGGAGAAAGCAAAACGTATGTTTGAATACGAAGCAGTAAATAATTCTAAATCATCTCAAATTTACAAGCAATAGAATCTACCGTAGCGCTAAAAATCCCCAGATGAGTATCTACTCAACCACAACAACACCCACATATTTTTAAGCACGGGTAAGCTCAACAACATCAAATTCCAACTTAGTCTAAGCAAAGAAGAATGTGTTGATGTCCATCCTCATTTAAGCAGGAATTCTCCAGAAGATTCCTAGGAGAATTGTTGATGCCCTCCTGATGTCCATCCTCATGTAAGCGGGAATTCTCTAGAAGATTCCTGTCAAGAAATGAAATCTCTTAGAATTAGACAATCCAATGTTGATTAGGAATTCTAAGAAGATAAAGATAAGCAGATAAGGCTTATCAAGGTAGAGTTTGTATTCATGTTGAATACATCTAGCTCTTCTTTAATCTCTATAAATAGGATTAAGAGGCAGAGGTTAAAAATGGCTTTGGTTGTAATGTTCTCTCTATAGTGAAATGTTTCCTCTCTCCTCTTATGGATGTAGGCCAGACTAGGCCTAACCACGTAAATTTCTATTTGTGTTTCTCTTTCTGTATGTGTGTTGTTTCACGTTATTGCACACAATAGTTGGTAGCAAAGATTAACATTAGGCATCAAAGCTGTGTATCTCAACAAGTGGTATTAAAGCTTGGTTTCACCAAGGATTGTCAAAACAAAGCCGATGAATTCAGGAGTACTGGAGTAGACACGGGCTAAGTGTGGCCCAAGTTCCAATCTAGGCTCAAGAAGGTGCATCCCAGTTTCAATTTAGGTCCATCCAAGCCAAGCCTAGGTTACGTTCAAATCCAGGTAGGCCCATCCAAATCGAGACCAAGCAAAAGCCCAGATCGTCGGGAAACCCTGGATCTGAGGGTCCAGATCATCGGACCATTGAATGACCTAGATCGCTTAGAGAACAAACTTGATCATCTAGATCGGAGATCGATTGAGCAGTCCAGATCACGCAACCCAGATCGCACAGCCTAGATCATGCGACCCAAATCGCACCATCCAGATCAGATAAATTTTCGGTAAGATTTCTCGTCAAAAAAACACAGAAAGAGAGAGGGAGACTAGCTTAGACGAAGAAGATTAGGGTTTCGGTCGGCTAGGGGAAAAACTGACTGAAACCCCATTAACAGATCTGAAATAAGGGAGAAGGGGTATAGACTTATCTGCAAGCTCCGATCTCCCCGTCCATTGAGTTGCGCAGTTGGAAAGGATTCCCACCAAACATCCATGTCAAAGATAGTGGCACTAGAGGCAACAAGTCGCCATCTCAACCTCAGGAAGTAGCAAATCGTTGCTGTCGCACAAGAGAGGAAAGGAGAGACGAAAAGGGGAAAATTTCATGTTAGGGTTTTTGAACTTAACTTTTTATACTATGTCTAAAACAATAGGGTCCTTAGTTGTTACTGACACCCCCTAGTGGTCAGAAATAGCGTGTCGAAAAATTGATACTGCCACTGCTATGAATAGTACTGAGTTTCTATGGTGAGGTACTGTTTTGACCCATGAGGTACTATTTCTATTAGTGCTACTCCTAAGTTTCTTCTAATGTTTTCATTTCTAATTCTATCCTTTCTTGTCTTACTACTCATCAATCCCAACATCCTCATTTAAGCTATGCTCATCCTATGTATATGATGTTCCTTAACTACCCACCACTTTGATCCATAGAGCATGTTAGCCTTACTGTAGTCTTATATAATTTTCCTTTCAAATCCAGCTGTAACAGCCCCCCCTCCCCCTCACATAAAGAACCTGACATCAACGTTGGGTCTATTAGGAAACAGACCAGACCAACAGAAGAAAAAAAGAAAAAAATGAGGAAGGAGGGAGAAACAAAGAGAGAACGAGAGGTAGAGGAAGAGGAGGGGAGAGGCGGGGCCAGAAACCCACCTACGCCAGAGAAGAAGAGGACTTAGGGTTTTTCTCTGGCTGGACTTTGTAGGTGTCGCCGGAGAAGACGACAGCGTGGATCTTGGATCCGAGCAGACAGATTTTCTCAGGGCACAAGTACGAACCAAAACCCCAAGGTTTTGGAATGATGCGTGTGTCGTTGAACACTGGATTGGAGGGGAGAGTGTCGCCTACCTAGGCTGGAGAGTTTTACGATGGATTGGAAGCGATCTAGCTCATTTTAGAGAAGGAAAAGCACAAAAATACATTAAAAGGTGAGATTACAAAAACCCAAATCTTGATTTGATGCATTTTGTGAAATCCATGTGTTTAATTCCAGATATAGAATTATGAATAATCCAACCGTCCAATTCCTAATCCAAGCTTAGGGATAGGAAATTTAAAGCATGATGTAGCTCCATCACACAAAAAACTTCAGATCTAGCTAAAAACCAATCGGATGATCACAGTCGTCCAATCAAGTATTGTTCACACAGTAATTTTGCAATGTCTAAATTATGATCAGACACCACAGATTAGTCTAATAGTATTGAATTGCTAGTACATGACAGAAATTGAAGAATCTAGACTGAAATTGATCAAGAAATCTAAACCGTCCGATGAAACAGTAGAGTAATAAGGACCTGACACTTCTGATTGGTGATCAGACGCTATCATAGTGTACCCTAACCTTTAATAAGTTAAAATACTTGGAAAAATTCAAGATGAGACCACTGAACAATGAAAACAACCTACAATTCCTTAAGATGAATGGTGGATGGCCAATCTAGGGCCAATGGTGTGGATTGGAAATCCAGTAACTGTTATCATTCAACTTGCTATCAACCAATAACGAATGAAACATCATTAGTATAGAAATAGACACTGTCACTTTGCCTTGTGACGACTAGTACCAAGGACAAACTTAGAAGGAGCTTTCATACTGGAAAAGCTAAGAGAAGTCCTAGAATTGTATATCTAAATATGTTTATGTATTTTATAGAGGCGTGACTAATCGAGAGTGTGTACGCAAATTGAACAAAATAGTTGCGCCAGTGAACTAGAAGAGCACCATTTGAGGTAGGTGGAATTAAGATTGCTAAGATTTTCTCTATATATGCATTTGTAGATGAGTTTCAAGCATTGAAACATGTCTTTCAGTTTATGTGAAAGCTAAGATAAATGTACATGCTGATATTGAATCATGATTAAATTGCTCATGTGTAAGCATATCTTGTACATTATGATGTTTCAATTCATTTGTTTGTTCATAACACGACGCATCCCAAGTGAGGTGGGTACTGAAAGGGGTGACCTTGTGGAGGGAAATAAAACCTTGAGGGTTAGCCCAAGTGAGGTGGGTACCAAATGAGGTGACCTTACAGAGGGGCCCAAAGAGGATAATAATGTTTGGTGTACACCCTAAAACACATAATGGCGTGTCTCAAGTGAGGTGGGTATTGAATGAGGTGACCTTGCGGAGTGGCCCAAAGAGGATAATATTGTTTGTTGTACACTCTGATATGTATAATAACGCGTGTATTTGGTAATGTGAAATGGCTCGTAAGAGCTAAGGCTGGCATTAGGAAATGGAAATGATGTGTGAGTTTGACATGTGACTGCATATTTTATATTTCAAAGGATGTGTTTTAGTACTGATGCATTGGTATTTTCTTCCACTTTGGCATGGATTCATGATTTTGATGAATGCTGAATAATTGAGTTAAATGATAATTGAATTGTTGTTTACATAATTCAGCATGGAGAAATTGACTTATATAGAAATATTATGATTTTGTTTATATAAAATTGCATCTTATTCCACCTACACAAGCACAAGCTTGCTGAGATATTGTACTTGTTTACAATATCTCAGAGTAGATGAGTTCCAAGAAATACGAGCGACATACTGACAGGAGCGCACCAACAGAAGCTTTTAACGAAGACAAGTAAGAATGGGTCTTTGAATTGAAGTTGTTGTATCAAAAATGAGAAAGAGACTGCAATGATTTGTGAGTTTGTGGAGTTTTAATAACTTATGTGACTGGATTGTAACATGGAGGTCGTGGGTATGTTTTGGTTGATGTCATTTGTTTTCATTTCATTAGATGTATGAAAAGGAGACAGAGTCTCCAATTATGTTTGAAAAAAAAATAAATTTGTTTGAATGTTTATCAGATACTTCGCAATGACATGAGTTAAATGTTAAATGCTCAAAAAATAGAGGAAACTCTACCGGATTTTTGGTAAAAATGAGTGCTCATTTCACCAAGAATCCTTGTTTTAAGAAAAGAAAAATGACACTCAGGGTTTTTCGAAGTGAATTTTAAAAGAAAAGATTCTTCCACTGTTGTTTACCCTTTCAAAAATGATTTTTATTAGATATCAGTCTCGTTATGTCATTGTCTTTATATTTAAAAAGTGTTAGAAAAACCCAGGTCGTCATACCAACAGCATCGATTGATCACACAAAACTCTGTAGCTGCATCTTCATTTGTTCCAACCTGCCTAGATTCTTTAGGTAACATCCCTCTCATCTCTCCTCTCTTATGAATTATTAATCTCAAATGTTGAAAGTGGTCTTTTTGGTGTACCACTTGGTTATCAAACTTTACTAGTGCTTCTCTCTCACTCTTCTTATTGTCAAAATTGCATTCCATATACTTTATCTTAGTTCGGCTAATTTTAAATCCTTTAGACACTATAACATCTCTCTACAACTCTAGCTCTATGTTTACGCCCTCCCTTGTCTTATCAATCAAAGCTATGCCATTTCAAATAACATGCACCAAGGAATCTCCCCATGCAGATGTTTCATTAACTCATCCATAACTAGTGTGAAAAGGTACAGGATGAATGCTGATCCGTTGTAATGCTATGGTGATGGGGAAATCATCAGTCTCTCCGCTAGTGGTGCTAGTATTTGTTACTGCTTCCTCATATGTATCCTTAATTGTGTCAATATATTCCTGTGAAACAACTTTCATGCCTAACATCCACCTTATTAATTCTCCAAGGACCTTATCATGAGCTTTTTCTAAATCAATAAAGACCATGTGGAGGTCCTTCCTCCTCTACTTATATTTTTTCATCAATTATTTAAGGAAGAAAATAGCTTTTATGATACACCTCTCAAGCATGAAACCAAACTGGTTTTCTGATACACACGTCCCATGTCGTAACCTCTTCTTAATTACTCTTTACCCTAGTTTCATGATATGGCTCATAAGTTCAATCCCATGATAATTAGTGCAATTTTATATGTCTTCTTTATTCTTTTAAATTGATATGATAGAACCTCCATTCATCTGGCATTTTCTTTGATTCTACAATCTTATGAAACAACTTTATCAA
Organism: Warburgia ugandensis; assembly: GCA_035236585.1. Classification (NCBI taxonomy): domain Eukaryota; kingdom Viridiplantae; phylum Streptophyta; class Magnoliopsida; order Canellales; family Canellaceae; genus Warburgia; species Warburgia ugandensis. The sequence goes on along the minus strand of CP141130.1, from coordinate 85,223,367 downwards.
CCAAACTACTCTAGTATGTCCCATATACTTTGATACCTCCATTAGTACACCATTGCACCCCAAACTTTTCCCAATTTCATCTTTTTGAATGCCTCTTTCACTCCATGTATCATAATCCTACGATTGTATCTGTAGAGTCCAACATTATTTGGGTTTACTATTCTTCCAATCTATATATTCTCAATACATTTTTCATTTTAATGCAGTCTAAGTTCTGACACTTCCATTCCTATTTTTGCAAGTTTGAACACATATTTCTCACTTTTTCTTGACCCTAATATATTATAAAGATCATCATATGCCTTGAGTTTAGCCTCATTCACTACTCTCTTTACAACCTTATTTAGAATTCTTATATTACTCAATTTTTTTGTTATTTTTAGTCAGCTGCTATGCTTCAAAACACACTTGTTTCTTTTTTACTCCACTACCAAGTTTTCTTTACTAGTTGCCTTTCACCTTTAGATACTCCTAAAACATCTTTTGGCCCTTTTCTAATAAGCTCAGCTATATCAATCTACATGGTGTCTACTTCCATTTCATAGTTTCACTTTTCTTTTACCATCCTCTCCCTCGTTCTCTCTCATCTATCTCACATTTTCGCTCTACCTACACGTTTTCCCTCTTCTCATCTCCTTCTCACGGTCCCTGTCCCTAATCCCAGACCAGGCAGCAACCATCTCTATTGGGCTTCACCCACTTTACCTCTCTCACTCTTTGATCTTCGACGCATCAAGCACCATACCACTCACCTACCTTTCTCACACTGTTCCTAGGCCTGCCTACAGCCACCATCACCTGTCTGCTCCCTAGTTTCTTCAAACCCCTGTCTCTCTTTGCATTATTGGCTAGCCTTCTTAACCTCTCGGCTCTCATTGCTTGCTCCCGCAACGTCGATCTGCTCTAGTTTCTCTCGATCTTGGCTCTGCACCTCTTCCTTCTCTCCACTGGCATCCCCAAAAACCCAGATCCCCTTCTCTCCTATACCGCACCGCATCCTTTGTCTCGACTCCCTCTCCCAACTTCATTTCTCTCATCTCACTCTTGTCTCTACTTCCTTCGTTCTCTCTCTCTCTCTCTCTCTCTCTCTCTCTCTCTCTCTCTCTCTCTCTCTCTCTCTCTCTCTCTCTCTCTCTCTCTCTCTCTCTCTCTCTCTCTCTCCCACTAGCCACATCAATCCCCCATCATCCCCTTCTTCTTCTTCTATTCTCCCCCGTCATCTTTTTCTTCTTCTTCTCTTCTCTCCCTTCGTCCTTTTCTTCTGTCTTTTTCTTCTCTGCATCATCTCACCCGACAAGCATTCTTTTCATCGGTTAAAGAAATAGAAAATGAAAAAATTTGTTTCTACCCTTTGCTCTTTAATTTAAATGACATTTGGATCCCCTTTTTAATTCCCACTGTATCTCGTTGTTATTTCAGTTTTATGTTATCCCTGTTTTGCTTATCCAAGGACTATAATAAAATATAGTTATTTAAATTATAGTTTATGTTATCCCCATTTTAATTACAATTCTAGTTTCTTTTGTCTATTTACTAATTAGTACATCTTATGACTAGCTGCGTGACACATCAGTCAAAACAGGGAAGTTCTAGTTAAATTGTCATTTTCTTTCATTTCTTTGTACTTAATTTCAGAACTATTTACTCATGGACTGCTTAATGAATTGGAATTTTATTTTTGTTGTATTTTGTAAGTTAAAATTTATGTAAACTCCACTTCTAAGTCGAATCCCCATGGAATCAACACGTACTTGCACTAGCTAGACTACAACAGTCGTGCACTTGTGCAAAACTCAACAAGTTTTTAGCGCCGTTGTCAAGGACTCGCAATGGTGTTTTCATAAATTTTAATTAAAAATTAAAATTTTCAAAAAATCAAAATTTTTAAGAGTTGCATTGTTTTAACATTCTAAGCATTTTAACTACATTTATAAAAAAAATTAGTACATAAATTCAATTTCTCTTAATTTTTGGTACTTACTGATAATTTTTATTTTACAGAAAAATTGGAAAAGAAAGGAGAAATTCAAGGAGTTTAATTAGGATAATTGCAGTTTAATTTTCAGTGAATTGTAGTTTGAATTTCATGTAATTATTTGATTTTTATAATTTATTTAAAAGGTTCTAATAATACAGGTCAAGGGTGGGCCATCGTAACCTGGAAGTGGAGGTGGAATGTAAATGGTCCCACCCTTGTACGAGAAGACATTTTCCAAAACCCCACTGTGAGAAATTTCTTAACTCCTTAAAAGTTCTATTTTAGGTTATGTATTATAGATTAAAATTGCATTGGTTGTTAGTGTAAAAGCATATAGAATACATTCTATATATGTTGCATTTTTAAGGTTTGCATTAGTTGTTAATTTTTATTGCATTTTTAGGACATGTTTAATTGCTTTAAGGTGATTATATGTTTACTGAATTGCCTGGAATGGAAAAATTTTAATAAGGGCACGCAACCCCATAAGATCAAGGATGGATTTCATCACCACCCCTTGGCCCACATAGGATACGTAACACAAGCACATAACCCTACTTTCAAAATTAATTAAAATTAATTAAAAGAGACCTATAGGGCCACCACATGCTCATAGGACCCTCTTGGAAGGAGGCTACCTATTGCCACTTCAGTGGCCCTTATTTAACCGACTATATTGGTTTTTAAACGACTAGCTCTGCCAACACATTCTATGACTCAAACTACCTATGGCTAGCTAAGGAGAGTGTGAAGTGGTTGGTTAGGTATGATCAAACTGGTAAGCAGTGGGATAAGTCAGAAAGAGAGGAGTGTTAGATTAGGCTAATCTAAAAGCTTCTCCCCCACACTATTCTAAGATAATCAAATTGTCTACTTGCTAGCATTATGGGTGTTTGAAATTTTATGCCCTATCATTAGCATTTAGGTTGCATTTGTTAGGTAGTAAAAACAAAAACAAAAAACAAAAAAGAGAGAGACATGGTCATTTTCATTCAAAATCTACACACTGACCAAAATGATAATCCATACCTCACGTCATAAATAATGATGATATTTCTTCATGGACGAATAATCCTCTCTTTGATACTGATGATCCTCCACCTCTATTAAATGATAATATACATCACTGGAGGAATCATTCTCAACCACATGGAAATAGGAGAAGGAATTATAACAGGTAGTGGGACCAAAAATAGATCAGTGGAGGATAATTGGTATAACCAAAATTCTCCTAGAAATATACTAAAAGAATATTTATAGCCTAATTATACCATCATACCTTCATGTATAAAATTACCTCCAAATGCTGGTATGATTAAAATAAAGGTAACAGTAATTCAATTACTTCCAAAATTTTATGGGTTGGATAGTAAGGGTCCTTACAGTCATTTAAAAGAATTTTATAAAGTGTGCATGATCCATCATACACAAAACATTGAATTAAACATTGTAAGACTCAAACTATTTCCTTTGTCTTTAAAGAAGAAATCTAAGATGTGGTTTCATTCACTGCCAGCAGATTCTATATAAACATGGCAAGAAATGGCTAGCAAGTACTTGAATAAGTACTATCTTATACATAAGATGAATGCTCTCCGCCGCAATATAATGAATTTTACCCAAATGGATAAAGAAACCTTCTATCAATGCTGGGAAAGATTCAAAGAATTGTTGTTAACTTGTTGACATCATGAATACAAACTTTGGCATATCATTAGTTTCTTTTATGAAGGACTTCATTCGGATATATGCCAGTTTGTTGAAATGATGTGTAATGGCAATTTCTTAAATAAACAACCGAAAGAGGAGCAAGAGTATTTGGAATGGCTGACAGAGAGTGCACAAACTTGGGCTCATTCAAAAATAGTAGGTTACCCAAACAAGCCTAAGTCCACCACCACATCCGCTAAGGGAAAAATAAATGCTATGATTGAAAAAGATGATATGAAAATAGCATCCCTAGCTAGAACAGAGGTCATGGAAATGGAAAGTTTTTCCTCTATGAAAGTTGAACAAGTGTGTGATATTTGTGAAAGTAATACACATTCTTATGAACAACATTTTTCCCCATAGAGACATATAGTCTCAACTCGAGTAATCATTCTACTGTCAGTTGGAGAAATGAACATAACGCTAATGTCTCACACAAGGCTCAATACCAACCCTATCACCAAAAACAAGGATCACTTGCTCCTAGACCTTATTCATCAAGTCATGCAATACCAGGAGAAGAAAATTGCTCAAATTCAAGCCTAATTAAAAGAGAACACAGATTCCATGGTTGAATTGAAGGGTATGATGTCTCAAATGCTTCATACCATTGATCAACAGGCCATGTCCTATTCCACCCAATGAAAACCTTGATGATACAGATGTGATAGGTGAGATTAATTCTTCACTTATGAGCATGGAACAAACGAAGGCAATTACCATTGTTCATAATGGTAACACAATTGAAAATTTGATCCTAAAAAGGCTGAAATAGTGCTCAAACCTGTTAGAAAAAGAGACAAATTTGTCACACCCACTAAGCAATATGACATCCTTACTCCATTTCCAAAAAGGCTACGAGCTCCTACAAGTGTCTTTAGTTATGAAAAGCAACCTAAAGATAAATTTATCTTGCCTGGTGATAAAATGAAAACTTTTTAATAGCAAGATAAATCCACTAATCAGTCCTTTTCAAAGGCCTGTCCATCTCACTTTGTATGGGACCCAGGAAAGTTTCGAACTCAATAATATTTTTATTCTCTAAAAAAATATCATCTGTAATAATTATGTACGTTAATTTTTCTTTCTTTCTTTTCTTTTTCAAAATTTTTTTTACATCTCCTTATTATTTTTACATTTCTCAATGCATTATCATCATCTTACTTTTTAAACATTGAGGACAATGTTTCTTTCAAGTTAGGGGTGTAGAATTCTATCAAATTCTAGTTTTTATTAGTTTTTTCACTTTAAAAAAAAATTAAAAAATCTTAAAAAGAAAAGAAAAAGAGAGAGAGTTTTGATAAGTGTAATATCCTTAATTTTAAAGATAAAAATAGGAAATTATTAAATAAATTAAAATAAAATTTTATGGATGAAATTCTTTCCTGAAAACATAATAATTAGAAAGTGCTCGTCGATACGAATCCAACGCCACCAAGAACGCGAGAAACGGAGCTCAAACGAGGGAGTTATGAGCCGTCAAAGTTGGAAGGGCAAATTAGTCATTTGATAGAGACGTATTAGATGTGGGTCCAAATTGATATCGGCACCCTCAGCCCACACGTCTCTACCAAGCCGGGAAAAATCGCCGGAGAGACGTGGAAAGAGGCGTGAATGGAAGAGGCTCTTCCCCCGGGACTCTGTGCCCATATCTACCCTCCCCAGTTGCCAAAACGCTCCACTTCGAGCGTTTTCCATGAATGCTACGCAAAACCCTAGATCCGTAAAACTTGACTTTTCCGGCGAGTGGAGCCCCGGCAACACGAGCAACTCCGGCCAGGTGCAAGGTAAGCTCTCAAAACCTATGTTTTTCTCAGTATTTATTAATTAGGAAATTAATTAGAAAACCATTTAAAAATTAGGAAAAAATCTGATTTTTGGGGAGCTTTGTGCACGCTACCGTTGGAGCGTGATTTCATAGACCAAACGTTGTCCGTTTGGAAATCGCACCGTCCAACTAGTGCAAAAGACACCCAAGAGCAAACCCTTTAAATTTGGGAGTGATCCAACTATGGAATTGCCTCAAAACTCAAAAACCAAGACTATGGAGGTTTTTAGGAACTTGGGAAAAATCGTTTAAAAACCATGGTTTTTGAGAAAATTAGTGCAAAAGGAGGGCATAAATGGATTCTAGAGAGAATTCAAGAAAATGGCGCAAAAATCACGCAAAACGGAGCTCAGAGCTCTGCGCCGGAGGCGACCCTAATCCCGTCGTCTCTCCGGCTGTTGTCAATCCGGCTGCCGCGCCTGGCGCCGACGCCATGACGCACAGCGGACGCACGCCAGACGACGTCGGATGACGTCGGCGCCGCACGCGTGCGCGGCGACGCGCGCGTGCGACGCCCCGCCGCCGTTGGCTGTCGCGTGGGACCGGGACGCGCGCGTCCCATGCGGCGCTCGCGACGCCGTGCGTCTTCGTGCGCTGCAGTACGCCGGTATAAACCGGCGGAAAGGGCGCCGGCGTTAAAACCACCTTATGGTGGTCCCAAGCAGTCCCCATTTGAGGGTAGTTTTTCACCAAAACTTGATTTTTGGGAGCTAGAGAGGTCCAAATCACGATCCTAAGAGGCGTTGTGGACCGTATTGACGACGCTGACCTAGTTTTAACTTAAAAACTTAGAAATGACCACTTTTTATTTAGAAAAATTTTAAAAATAGTGATGTGACATGTACGGGTGCACTTGAATATACCAATTAAAGGGAGTTATTAGCAAGCTAAAGTGATCTCACACCGAGGTAGGTGACGACAACTAATGTTTTGCCTTGATTTTAAACCATGTTTTAAACATAGCATCATGTGTGATTGTGTTTTAAAGTGCGATTTTTATTTACCATGGATTTCATGCGACATTTCGCATGTGATGGTTATTCCAAATTGAATTCTTTTTACCTAATAAACTTATTTAAACCGCTTTTACAAGCATGATGTTAATTAGTTATGCTTAATTAGAGATTTATTTCTTATTATATATATAGAAAATGCATGGATTTACATGGAAATGAGAATAGAGGCTTATTAATTGGCCTTTGATAAAGCTAACCCTGTGGATGAGGGGCATGTCTTGGGGATTGCATGCTATAAGTGCTCTTGAGTTTTAGCATATACATATGATTTCCGTGTTTTATATTTGATGACGGGTGCTCACGCCGGTGGGCGCTATGCTGGGAGGATGTGGCTCGCCACCCACCTTCCGAGATTATGATGTGATGAGTTTGTGATATGATAGACACCGCCCATAGATGGCATTCTAGGGTTTGGTAACATGGATAGTCCACACTACCGGCCCGAGCCTTTCCATGGGGACAGACGTTAAGTCTCCCGTTATGGTGTCGACGGGGGAGCGGCAGCTGGTCGATACCCATGGAGGGTTGCCACGCAAAGATGATGGCCCATATTCTCATGTTATGTGTGCATGTATGATGAGCATGGTTATAGATGGTATGCCCTGGGTGTGACGACACTCGCAGAGGTTGACTATGTGTACTCCCGATCGTGATGTTCGTGCGATGTGGTGGGACCCATTACCCAGGGTGCCCTTATTCTTGTTGTATGCTCCATTTATCGATTCATGTCATGTTTTAACTCAAAGTGAACTTCATGTTTTAAAGATTTGGAATAAATTGGTATTTATTGAACATGGCATTATGATATCACTATCTTCATAAATGTTAGATTTTTCATCAAGATTGTTCATTATTTCTTGCATTTATTACATTAATTGTCTATGTACCTACACAAGCGATACTTGCCGAGGCATTGCTTTGTTTTGCAATGCCTTAGATCTCGAGCGCGACACCGGGGAAAGGAAAAGCGGTTGATAAACCTTGAGAGCCGCCGAAGACTAGTTTCCCATAGTTTTAGAAAGTAATGTGAGTCATTAGAGTGGATTATTATTTGAATTTTATTATGGACTGCATACCTTATATTTGGATGTGATTTAGATCTTTGGATATATATTGGACATTTATATGGGATGTTATGATGGATAGACCCTGGGCCATATTATTATTGTCTTTTGAACGTTTATTGATTTAAAATAAAGGCGCCTATTTATTTGACGTTGATTTATATGCGGATCATTTATTGGTGTTTAAATTTCATGTACGCTATTTTGAGAAAGGAAAATTAACACCCGGAGTTTTAAGATAGGTTTAGTAAAATGTTAAATAAATCTTTTCTCATGGGATCCCAAATGTTCTTATTTAAATTGCCATTAATATAAAAAAAAAAAAAAAATTGTCTTAAAAATCCGGGGTGTTACAAAGTTGGTATCAGAGCCCAGTCTAGTCCATCATAATCCTTGTGAATGTCCATTTATATGTGAATAATGTACCATAATAGTTGTAGAGAGAGAAACGATGAGAGAGGAACTTACACTTAGTGACATGTAAAATTTTGATGATGGCTCCTGAGAAGGACAAGGTCTACCGCTTACACCCGTGGCTCCACTCGCCGAGTCCTCTCGATCAAGGGGATCGAGATGCCAATTTATTGAATGCTAATGTCAGACTCGTACCACTTATACAAGCACAGCAGTGTTAGGACAGCGATTCAGCCTAACCCTAGCCCTATTCCACCACCTAAAGTGGTACCCATGGTTTCATTAGTTCGGCCTCACAACCAAGATAAGAAACATCAAGCATCTAGAGCTACCGAGGGCGATGCTACAAGGACTCTGAAGTAAGACTGACAAATTACTAGAGAGGTTTCAAAAGATGGTAAAACCCTTTATGGAGATGGTAACACGAGGAGGCCGAGGCGATGGTTATTTGAGGCGAGAGGACATTCGACGCTATGAAGATCTCACCGTATGATCAAGTTAGAGTAGCCTCCTCACCCGCTGAAAGGTGAGGCCGCTTTCGGTGGCGTACTTTCACACTCACCTCCGGCACACTATTCTGGACGTATGCACATGAGCCCTGGTTGCAAGCAGTAACTAAGGCGCATGCGTATACTAGAAACCGTAGAGCGCGCATTCTAGAACCGCGGCATGCGTGACACTAGGCACTACAATTGGGTCGTCCATTAAGGCGCGACCTTGAAAAATCCAATTTCTGAGCCTATATAACTCCGTCGACAAGCCAAAAGGACCGTTGCAATCCGTAATTTTAACACTTTCGACCCACCCAATTATACAATAAAATGCGTGACATTCTTAGATAAAGATCAACCTAAAAATATCGTAGAGTAACCCCTAAAACCAACAAACCATATAGGATGGCTCCACAGAGTTGAGAGAACTTCGTGTACAATTGCAAGAGTATTGGATAAGGGCTTTATCGTGCCGAGTGGATCACCATGGGGAGCACCGGCCCCTGTTCGTGAAGAAAAAGGATGGATCACCGAGACTATGCGTTGACTATCTGCTTGTTGAATGGTGTTACTATAAAGAACCGATACCCTTTTGCCACGCATAGATGATTTATTTGATCAGCTCCAATCGGCACAAGTGTTCTCCAAGATTGATTTGAGGTCGTGGTATCATCACCGAGGGTTAGAGAAGAGGATATCTCGAAGACCGCCTTTAGGAGTCGTTATGGTCATTATGAGTTCCTGATGCTGCCGTTTGGATTGACGAACGCACTCGCAGTGTTCATGGATCTAATGAACCGTGTTTTTCGAGCTTATTTGGATAAGTTCGTGATCAGTATTTGTGGATGACATCTTGATTTATTCGCCGCAGTCATGAGACACACAGAGAGCATCTCCACACGGTATTTAGACACACTTCGTCGACACACCGCTGTATGCCAAGTTCGCAAGTGTGATTTTTGGCTAGACCAGTGTGATTTTCTTAGGCCACGTCATATCTAAAGATGGGAGTGGCCATGGATTCAACAAAGGCAGTAGAGGCAAAGACTACACCGGGAGAGGCCCAAGACAAGGACCGAGATACGCGTTAGCTTTTCTTGCCATGGTATTATCGTCGATTTATGTAGGGATTCTCTAAGATCGCATTACCATTGACCACCCCGACCAGAAAGACACTCAATTTGTATGGACCGAGGCTTCGCGAAGAGAGCTTCCAAGAGCTCAAGAGGAGACTTACTACTGCTCCTAGAGATGACCTTACCATCCGGGGCAGGCTGTTATGTAGTTTATTGTGACGCCTCCGGCAAGGATTAGGAGCAAGTGTTGATGCAACATGGGAAGGTAATTGCCATGCGCGTCTGTACGCTTGAAGACACATGAGGTAAATTACCCAACACATGACCCGGAATTAGCAGCCGTGGTATTTGCATTGAAGTCCCGGGAGACATTATCTTTATGGTGAGAGATTTGAGGTATTCACATCGATCACAAGAGCCTCAAGTACTTCTTTACTCGTAGTGAATTGAATATGAGGCAACAGCAGATGGATGGAGTATCTCAAGGACTTCGACTTCACCATACGCACAATCCCGGGAAGGCTAATGTCGTTGCGTATGCCCCGAGTAGGAAGGCGGGTGTGATGATTGCCAATTTGACGACTCCTGCCTAAGTTCTTTCGACAGATCTTGTGAGGCACAGGCAAAGACAAGGAAACACAGATCCGACAGATAAGACAGATTTTTCGAGGGGACCGTATGGAGGAGTTAGATTTAAAGGAAGGTCAGTAGTACCAAAGCAGATGACAAATTGAAACGCGAGTTACTTCAAGAAGCACACCAATCCCCTTATACAATTCATCCCGGGGGTACGAAGATGTATCAGATCTCAAGAGGCATTTCTGCGTGGAATGGTATGAAAAAGGATGTTGGAGAGTGTGTTGCACGATGTTTGACCTGGCTGTCACAGTCGAGAGCATCAGCGTCCATCAGACTACTTATTAATCGGACCTTCCACAAGGGAAGTGGGACCATATTACCATGGACTTCGCTCTGTGTCTTCGAGGACCGCTACGCCACGACATGATATGGGTCGTTGTGGACAGTTGACCAAGTCCCACCATTTCCTTCCCATCGACAAAATCAGACCGTGGATAGCTTAGCGAAATTATATGTTAAGGAGATCGTCACCACATGCGTTGCCCTTTGACAATTATATCGCATCGAGATACGCGATTTACCTCAAAATACTCGGAAGAGCGTGCAAGAGGCATTAGTGGTCGAGATCGAAATTTAGACAAAGATTCCATCCTCGTAGCTGCATGACAGAGCGAGAGGACCATCCGTACTATCGAGGATATGCTACGAGCCCGTGTTATGGATTGGAAGGGTAGCTGGGAAGATCATTTACCTTTGGTGGAATTTGCTTATAATAATACTATCACATCGCGTAAAGATTGGGGATGGCTCCATATGAGGCACTTTATGGCGTACCTCATTTGGCCACCTTTATGTTGGAGTGATGTAGGAGAAAGACGCGTGGTGAAATCTGAGTTAGTGGAAGAATGTGCGCAGAAAGTCCAACTCATTCTGAAGAGGTTACCGATACCACAAGCCGACGTAAAAGTTATGCAGACAAGAGGCGAAAGGACTCTGTAGTTCTTTCGAGGGCGAGCATGTATTCTTGAAAGTTTCTCCTATGAAAGGGGTGTTGAGGTTTGGAAACAAAGGAAAGCTTACCCCGGTATATTGGACCTTTCGAGATCTTACGACGAGTTGGGTCATGGCATACCAACTATTCCTTACCACCACAAAGAAATGTGCATGACGTCTTTCACGTGTCTATGCCGAGGAAATACGTGCCGATCCCTCACATGTATTGGAGCAGATCCCGTAGAGCTACAGGCTGTGACATGACATTTGAGGAGAGACCAAGGCGCCCTTAGATACAAAAGTCAAGGAGTTAAGGAATAAGACCATTGCCTTGGTCAAAGTCCTTCTACAAAGATCATTCACTACAGAGGCTACTTGGGAGACCGAGGAGGAGATGCGAAAGATACATCCACAGAGTTATTTACATGTAGAGTGTAGCTAAATTTCGAGGACGAAATTTTTATAAGGAGGGAAGAATGTAATAACCTTAATTTTAAAGAAAAAATAGGAAATTATTAAATAAATTAAAATAAAATTTTATGGATGAAATTTTTCCCTGAAAACATAATAATTAGAAAGTGCTCGTCGATACGAATCCAACGCCACCAAGAACGCTGAGAAACGGAGCTCAAACGAGGGAGTTATGAGCCGTCAAAGTTGGAAGGGCAAATTAGTCATTTGATAGAGACGTATTAGACAGGGTCCAAATTGATACTCGCACCCCAGCCCACACGTCTCTACCAGGCCGGAAAAATCACGGAGAGACGTGGAAAGAGGCGTGAATGGAAGAGGTTCTCTTCCCCCGGGACTCAGGCCTATATCTACCCTCCGCTGCCAAAACGCTCCACTTTGCGTTTCATGAATGCTACGCAAAACCCTAGATCCGTAAAAACTTGACTTTTCCACAGTGGAGCCCAACACGAGCAACTCCTACCAGGTGCAAGGTAAGCCTCAAAACCTATGTTTTTCTCGTATTTATTAATTAGGAAATTAATTAGAAAACCATTTAAAAATTAGAAAAAAATCGATTTTTTGGGGGCTTTTGTGCACGCCTTACCGTTGGAGCGTGATTTCATAGACCAAACGTTGTCCGTTTGGAAATCGCACCGTCCAACCAGGGCAAAAGACACCCAAGAGCAAACCCCTTTAAATTTGGGAGTGATCCAACTGTGGAATTGTTTCCGTAAAACTCAAAAACCAAGACCTATGGAGGTTTTTAGAACTTGGGAAAATCGTTTAAAAACCATGGTTTTTGAGAAAATTAGTGCAAAAGGAGGGCATAAATGGATTCTGAGAGAATTCTCAAGAAAATGGCGCAAAAATCACGCAAAACGGAGCTCAGAGTTCGCCGAGGCCACCGGAATCCGGCCGTCTTCTCCGGCTGTCAACGGCTGCCGCGCCTCGCGCCGACGCCATGACGCACGCCGGACGCACAGAGACGACGTCGGATGACGCCGGCGGCCGCACGCGTGCGCGGCGACGCGCGCGTGCGGACGCTTCTGCCGTTGGCCGTCGCGGTGGGGACCGGGACGCTGCAAGCGTCCCATGCGTGCTCCGACGCCGTGCGTCTTCGTGCGCTGCCGTACGCCGGTATAAACCGGGAAAAGGGCGCCGTCCGGCTTAAACCACCTTATGGTGGTCCCAAGAGTCCCCATTTGAGGGTAGTTTTCACTAAAACTTGATTTTTGGGAGCTGAGAGGTCCAAATCACGATCCTAAGAGGCGTTGTGACCGTATTGACGACGCGACCTAGTTTCTTAACTTAAAAACTTAGAAATGACCACTTTTTATTTAGAAAAATTTTAAAATAGTGATGTGACATGTACAGTGCACTTGAATATACCAATTAAAGGGAGTTATTAGCAAGCTAGTGATCGCACACCGAGGGAGGTGACGGCAACTAATGTTTTGCCTTGATTTTAAACCATGTTTTAAACATAGCATCATGTGTGATTGTGTTTTAAAGTGCGATTTTTATTTACCATGGATTTCATGCGACATTTCGTACAGGATGGTTATTCCAAATTGAATTCTTTTACTGAATAAACTTATTTAAACTGCTTTTACAAGCATGATGTTAATTAGTTATGCTTAATTAGAGATTTATTTCTTATTATATATATAGAAAATGCATGGATTTACATGGAATGAGAATAGAGGCTTATTAGTCCGGTCCTTTGATAGGCTAACCCCAGGATGAGGGGCATGTCTTGGGATCGCAAGCCATAAGTGCTCTTGAGTTTTTAGCATATACATATGATTTCCGTGTTTTATATTTGATGACGGTGCTCTCGCCCTGGGCGTCATGCTAGAGGGACAGTGGGTCACACCCACCTTCCGAGATTATGATGTGATGAGTTTGTGATATGATAGACACCTGCCCATAGATGGCATTCAGAGGGGTTTGGTAACATGGATAGTCCACACTACCTGCCCGAGCCTTTCCATGGGGACAGACGTTAAGTCTCCCGTTATGGTGTCGACGGGGAGCTAGTGGTCGATACCCATGGGAGGGTTGCCACATGCAGCAAAGATGATGGCCCATATTCTTGTTATGTGTGCATGTATGATGAGCATGGTTATAGATGGTATGCCCTGGGTGTGACGACACTCGTAGGTTGACTATGTGTACTCCCGATCGTGATGTTCGTATGCGATGTGGTGGGACCCATTACCTTAGGGTGCCCTTATTCTTGTTGTATGCTCCATTTATTGATTCATGTCATGTTTTAACTCAGTGAACTTCATGTTTTAGCATTTGGAATAAATTGGTATTTATTGAACATGGCATTATGATATCACTATCTTCATAAATGTTAGATTTTTCATCAAGATTGTTCATTATTTCTTGCATTTATTACATTAATTGTCTATGTACCTACACAAGCTGATAACGAGGCATTGCTTTGTTTTGCAATGCCTTAGATCTCGAGCGACACCAGAAAGGAAAAGCGGTTGATAAACCTCGAGAGTCACGAAGACTAGTTTCCCTATAGTTTTAGAAAGTAATGTGAGTCATTAGAGTGGATTATCATTTGAATTTTATTATGGACTGCATACCTTATATTTGGATGTGATTTAGATCTTTGGATATATATTGGACATTTATATGGGATGTTATGATGGATAGACCCTGGGCCATATTATTATTGTCTTTTGAACGTTTATTGATTTAAAATAAAGGCGCCTATTTATTTGACGTTGATTTATATGCGGATCATTTATTGGTGTTTAAATTTCATGTACGCTATTTTGAGAAAGGAAAATTAACACCCGGAGTTTTAAGATAGGTTTAGTAAAATGTTAAATAAATCTTTTCTCATGGGATCCCAAATGTTCTTATTTAAATTGCCATTAATATAAAAAAAAAAAAAAAAAAAATTGTCTTAAAAATCCGGGGTGTTACAATAAGTCATTTATAAAGATAAGAAGTTAGGTTTTCTGAATATTCAGCTTAATTTTTTAAATTTAGTTGTTTAATAGAGTTGTATGCAATTAGTTCATTATTTTATTCTTTTTCTAATGTGTCTCATGAAAAATTAAACTTGGAATATCAATTGCACAAAATAGATATATCTATATATAGTTAAGTTGAAGAGAAAATATAACTTAGAGATCCTAAAGAAAATTTGTAGAGACTTGTAACCCAAGTGAGTTTTGAGCCATTCTTCCTTTTCTGAGGATTATACATAAATTCAAAATTTTCTTTAGTGGACATTATTTCTTAGTTGGTCTTATTATTCTTCATCTTGGTTGACTATTGAGAAATATCAAAAGAATATATCATATATCTCATAAGTTTATGATCCTCTTTAAGTCATATGAAACCTAGAAAATGATAGCAGTCATCCTTGGTAAAACCCAGAGCCTTTAACCTTCCCTATATTATTTTCTACTTATTTGCCCCTGAGCCCTTCAAATATCAGCCTTTTCTTTATTAACTAAACAACCTTTACCTATATTAAACCCCTATAAAAATATCCATTAGCCATTTTCTTTCGAAATATGTAGAGAAAATTGAAGAACATCTTGAGAAAAAATATGAACAATACAATTCAAGAGATGAACATTAAAGTGGTGAAAAAGAAGGAAAAAGTCCAAAAAGGCTATACTTTAAAAAAAAATGATGATAGCCAATGAAAAAGAAAAATGTTCACTCTTGGAAGGGTAAATAGAAAAATTGTGAATACATCGATAGAAGATCTTTACATACTTTCTAGACAACCTTTGAATACCTTCATATCTATCTTTTTAATAACCCTTACCTAAGCCTACATTTTGTCCTAATAGAAGTCCTTACTTGATCTTAGGAAAAGTATGGCTTGGATATGGTTATAAATGAATAGGGAGTTGGGTATAGTATAACATTCTTAATAGTTGATATCCTTTCATGAGACCTTTACTATTCTTTCTACGTTATCATTCTTTTGTATGAAATATGTGAGACTTGGACTTGATGAAAAACATTCTACTCACATATTAACGAGAGTACACCTTTCAGAGTGACTTCTTTCTGAGTCACAACTATATCCTTTGAGAATTGAAGTTAAAGCATACATTTAGATGGTAATTTAGGTTATATTTGACTCCAAAAACTATTATTATATATCAGCCATGGCACACATACTCACCTTTTAAAGTTTAATGAACTAATGAGATATCTTTAGCATAAAGGGTAGGATTTTGAACCTTTTTGTTCATCTTTATTAGTAGGCTAAAGTTAAGGATTTAATATAAGCTGAATAGAAGAAAATTTTCTCAAATGAATAAAGGAATTTTGAGAATTTTGTGGGTATATTCACTATAAACCCTCACGAGGCATAACTCGTCCACTAGAGGTAACCTAGGGGTTTAAGGGCTTGTTGAATATGCTAAATGCAACCATTAGTACCTACGAAAATAGCAATTTAGGTCACATTCAATAAATAGTTTTTCACATGTTTTACTAGGGACTAGCAAAATGTTGGTTGGGGGTATGTTAAGTGTTTAATTTTGCTTAAAATAAACCTTAATTAGCATTTGATTTGATCATCTAATTGGGTAATTTTGTAATTTTAAATTAATTTTAACTCTAATTGATCATCCAACTGTTGATTTGAAATTTTAATAATTAGATGATCATTAGAACTAATTAGGTATCTAATTTAGATGATTCCAAAATAGTTTCCTATTTTGCAGATTAACCAAGATTATGTATATCAAGTTATCTTTGTGGGCCCAATGATATAAGGTGGAGATACATTGAAGATCTTAAACACATGGCACCTCACATGACAACCACCTCATGGTAACATCGCATGGGCATCTCACACAAGCATGGCAAACATGGACAAGCATAGGCAACCAATAAAATAGGAACCAACTTTTTGGCCCCTTTATAAGAATACATCTCCCACCCGCTGAAGGCTTTCTCCACACTTTTCTCCTCACAGAGAGAGGGGAAGGACTCTTCCTCTCCCATCTCTCTCGTGTTCTCCTTCTCTCTCTGTTTCTCACTCTCCTTCCCTCTATTCTTCACTTCTCCTCTCCTCTTTTCTCACTACCCTGCTCGCATCTCCCATTGGCCAGCTCGGGTGCATGACACACCGCCACTGACCAGTCTGCTAATAGCTATCCTCTCCTTCATTCTCTCTCATCTATCTCACCGCTTCCCCCTGCCTACGTGTTTTCCCTCTTCCCATCTCCTTCTCACGGTCCCTGTCCCTAACCCCAGACTGGGCAGCAACCATCTCTGCTGGGCTTCACCCACTTTACCTCTCTCACTCTTTGATCTTTGACGCATCAAGCAGCACACCACATGCCTGCATTTCTCGCACCGTTCCTAGGCCCGCCTACAGCCACCATCACCGGTTTGCTCCCTAGTTTCTTCAAACCCCATCTTTCTTTGTGCTATCGGCCAGCCTTCTTAACCTCTCAGTTCTCATTGCCTGCTCCCGTAATGCCGATCTGCTCCAATTTCTCTCAATCTCAACTCTACACCTCTTCCTTCTCTCCACTGGCATCCCCAAAAACCCAGATCCCTTTCTCTCCTATACCTCACCACACTGCATCCTTTGTCTCGACTCCCTCTCCTAACTTCATTTCTCTCATCTCACTCTTATCTCTACTTCCTTCGTTGTCTCTCCCTTTGCCTTCTCTTTCTCTCCCACCGACCACATCAATCCCCCATTATCCCCTTCTTCTTCTTCTTCTTCTTCTTCTTCTATTCTCCCCCATCGTCTTTTTCTTCTTCTTCTCTTCTCTTCTCTCCCTTCGTCCTTTTCTTCTTTGCCTTTTTCTTCTTTACATCATCTCACCCGACATGCCTTCTTTTCATCAGTTAAAGAATAGAAAATGAAAAATTCGTTTCTACCCTTTGCTCTTTAATTTAAATGACAACTGGATCCCCTTTTTAATTCCCACTGTATCCTGTTGTTATTTTAGTTTTATGTTATCCCTATTTTGGTTATCAAATGACTATAATAAAATATAGTTATTTAAATTACAGTTTATGTTATCTCCATTTTATTTACAATTCTAGTTTCTTTTGTCTATTTATTTATTAGTACATGTTGTGACTAACTGCGTGACACAGCAGTCAAAACAGGGAAGTTCTAGTTAAATTGTCATTTCCTTTCATTTGTTTGTACTTAATTTCAAAACTATTTACTCATGGCCTGCTTAATGAATTGGAATTTTATTTTTGTTGTATTTTGTTAGTTAAAATTTATGTAAACTTCACTTCCAAGTTGAGTCTAGTGGAATTGACCCGAACTTGCACTAGCTAAACTACAACAGCTGTGCACTTGCGAAAAACTCAACAGCAGATCTGGTCAAAAGATGACGAAGATGGGGAAAGTCGGAGAAGAAGGGAAAGCAGGGGAAATTGAAAAAGAAGATGGGAAGAAGGGGATGGTGGGTGTCTTGCGCTGATTTGGTAGTTGGGGGTGGCCGGTGCAATCCCACTTTAGGCAGTGGCTGGTTCAGGCATCGATGAAATCAGAGACCAAGGAGGCTAGTGATTGGAGACGGTGTGGTGTAGTAGAGAAGTTGAGAGAGGGAGAGACAGAGGGGGAGAACGACGCGGTGAAGGATCTGGTGAAGGTGGGAGACCAATGCAGTGAAACAAAGAGGAGGACCGGTGCGTGGTTGGCAAAGTGGTGGTGCTCGATGGACTGAGGAAGAGGAAAGGAGGAAGATCTGGCCAAAGAGAGAGTGAGAGCAGTGAGGGGTTCTAATCGGTGAACAAGGGATATGATGAGATGCTGGGCTGTTCGACTGGCCAACAAAGAGGGTGGTGCGACATTGTTTGTCAGATTCAGGTAATGTCACCGATGGAAGCAAAGAGAGGGTAGATCGGTGGCTACTGCGCTCTTATAGCCAAAGGAGAACAAAACTACGATGACAGAGAGGAGGAGAGATCGTGCAGTGATGGAGATAGAAGAAGAAGGGAAAAGGTGGATCTTTTTGGGACAATAGGAAGAGGGTAGTGAAAACTTGCTAGCCAATCTATGCTGGTACCGACCAGCAATTAAGAAGAATGGGGGATGACAGAGGGGGTTGGTGAAGCAGAAAAGGAGAGTGAGAGACAGAGTTCTAGTTTCCAGGCTGGAAACCGAGAAAAAAAAAACACGTGAAGACAGAGGAAGAAAGGGAAACAAAGTGAACGAGAAAGAGAAGGGAGTATGTGTTGGAGAATGCCGGGGTACAGATAGTCCGATAGGAGGAGTGAGTGGAAAAGAGAGGTTAGTAAGAGAAGGAGAGAACGAGAGAGAGGAGCCGAAAATAGAGAAGGTCCAGCTGAGATAGAGGGCGGTGATGAGGGAGCATAGAAAGGAAGCTACTGTGATGGGGAGAGAGTGAAACAGAGAGGGGGCTAGTGCCAGAGACAGAGGTGCTATTGGCGGCGAAGCATGGAGAAGAGATGAACCGAGAGAAAGAAGGTAAACAGAGGGAGAAAAGATGAAAGAAAGAGATGGAGAGTGTGAGAGGGAATGTGGGAGAAGAGAGAGAGTGATGCAAGAAAAGGGAGAAAATGACAAAGAGAAACGAGAGAAGAGGGAGAAGAGATCTAGCCTCCTAGCCTTGCCCAAACTTTTTATTCTTCAGATTCCTTCTATTTTTATAGATCTTCAGATGAGTTTGATTTTGATTCAAACTCTTCTTCTTCTTCCTTATCTATTTAGGTTTCCTAATGATCTTCAAATTCCTCTCTTTTCAGAAAGCTTTCTCATCTTGATCTAATCCATTTAAGTATATTTGAGTCATCCAATTTTGATTTGATTAATTTGCAACACACAGGACCATATTAGAATCATCTAAACCGTTCATTACTCCTCTGATCAGCTCTAATGATTATTTGACCATTAAATTTTGTAATTCAACGGTTGGATGGCCAATTAGAGTTAAATTACAAAATTTTATTTAAAATCTCAAAATTAATTGCTTAGATGATCTAATTATATGCTAGATTAAGTGTATTTTAGTCAAAATTGAACACTTAACACTTCTCTCCTTTTAAGTTTCACCACTTAGTTTTTGGATAACTATTAAATTTATTTCCTTTCTTCCATCTATTAATATAAATATACAAAACTATTAACCTATGTTATGTGGTTAAACTCTCAGGATATTACCTTAATATCCTTACACATTGATCTCTCAATATTCCTAAGTAGAAAAAAGTTTATTGGGCTTTTATTTGATTCATTTTTAAAGGTTATTAAATGTTCATCTCTCTTCTTAAAGTGTGTATTTGCTAGAGCTAAGTTATATGCCAAAGTAAAATTAAGGACAGCTTCCCACATCTCATTTCTTTCTCCAATACCATATCCTCTATGTACCCTATCATATTCTTTCTTTTCTTTTCCTACATGACTATTTAAGTCTTCTCCTATAAATATCCCCTCTATGTTAGAAATTTCTTATATTACTCCCTCCCTATCTTCCCAAAATTGTATCTTGATCCTATCTTCTAACCTTACCTGTGGGCTTATGCACTTATAACATTTATAATATTTTCTCCTGAAACAAGTTTTATTAGTAAAATTCTATCACTAATTCTTCTAACATCTACAACTTCATCCAATAATTCTTTATCCACCACCATCCCTATGTAATTTATATTATTATCTTTCCTACATAGTAGAGCTTATACCCATCAATTTCTCTAGTTTAAGTCCCTTTACACTTGATTTTTTAGACAAGCTATATTGACTCTCATATGTCTCATCATATCTATAACTAAATACTCTTACTTGTCAACATGCCTATATTCTATGTGGCAATAAGAACCTTATTTTCCTAAGTATATTTATCCGCACACATTTAGAGTGACACAAGAACTCGTTCCTAATTTCTACTGCATCTGGGGTCTGATGCAATGCATCACTTATAGGGGATGTCCTAACATCCCTTGCCTATTTTTCACCCCATTTGGGATTCACCGCAACATGTCACTTACTAGGAAAAACCCTAACAACCCTTGCCCACTTTTCACTATATCCACCTGAGAAAATGTCTTTTGCTTTAAATTCATGTTAAGGATTAGCCAAAAAAATTTATGTTAGTTGGCATATGACACAGCCCTCTGCCATTATCTGAGCTTAAGACTAGCTACAAGATCATACAGGCATCATCATTATCATCATCAAGACCTTATCCCAATTAGGGGTCGGCCACATGAATCTTATTCATCCATTCCTTTCTATTAAGTACCATGGCTTCATTTAGTCCCAAAGTTTTTAAATCTTTCCTCACCACTTCTATCCACGTTCTTTTTGGGCCTTCCCCTTGCCCTTTAAGAACCTTCTACTTGCATCGCCTCACTCATTCTAACCGAGGCCATTTTCAATCTCCTTTGAACATGCCCAAACCATCTAAGTCTAATCTCCCTCATCTTATTACCTATTGGTACTACCTCTAAATTTCCTCAAATATTTTTATTTCTAATTCTATCTTTTCTCGTCATACCACTCATCCATCTCAACATCCTCATTTCTGTGATGCTCATCCTATAAACATGATGTTCCTTAACTGCCCAACACTCTGGCACATTTGCATGAGAAGTTATTTATCCAAAAATGTTTACCACATTTTCAAATTGGTTTGACAAAATTCATACAACATAACTAGTCTCACAAAATTCATACAACATTTTGGCACATTTGCAGTTTGTTTATCCAAGAATCTTGGACCAAATAGGCTTCAAATGCAAAGGAGTTAGCTAACGTAAAAACTTCAAGAAAAGGGCACTCACGTCTCAAAAATAGTAATCTAAAACAATTCTTCAAAATAGAAATCTTGGAATGTGGCCAGTGACCTCGACATAGGTATACAGAATTAAAAGGTGAAATGCTTTATAAAGGGAGAAGGATGAAACCCACGGCACAATGTAAAGTTTTTCTAAGTGGGTTACAATTTCCATGGCATCATTTACATCCTCAACTAGTAAACCAGATGAAATAGAACCAGAAGCAGCAGAGGGAAGTTCTTTTCTTTTCGATTTTTTTATTTTCTTTTTTGACCTGCCCCTTCCCCGGACCCCACATATGAGGGAGCTCCGTGCACCAGGCTACCCTTTTTTTCTTCAAAAAAGCGCATTTATGGTCTAAAATGTAATTACAATTACCACAATCCTTGTTGCAAAGCACCGAGTCAAGATATAATAATCATGACAAGATGATATTGCCCAGCAGCATATTTCAGATCAATAGTGTATCACTGTGAGATTCAGATATTTTCCCTTGTCTTAAAAAGTTGAAGCAATGCAATTTGCATTAACGCTGGTGCAGTCACATGAACCTGCAGGATGGAAGTAATAGGGATCAGATTAAAACCTACTGCAGAAAATGCAGGCAGGCATTGATCTGAAGCTTTGACAATGATGAAGGCTGCACATGGACCCTTGATTAGGTTTGCAGATTGGATAATATCAAAATAAATGAGAGCAAGTGGTCTAAGTTGATGGGCAAGAGTTGAGCGTCAAGTACCGTACTTGAAAGCTGACAAGTCCGGCAAGCCCACTCTAGGGAATAGTGACCAGATTGCATATATCTCTACAAGATCTGTATGACCTATTTACAAGATTACAAAAGTTCACAAGAGTTGATTGGCTTAGTTTCGTTATGTGCTTGCGCGCAATAGCGGTAGAAAAGTTGACCATTGATTGACTTTAGTTTCCAGAAATGCATATGCATTATTCAATAGCCAAAGTTGACTAGATTTGGTTAGCTTTAGTCACGATAAATATTTATGCATGCTAGGAAGGTAATAACAAGTAGATCTGAAAAGTATTGGCTGCAACCTCTATAAATTTGAGGTAGAAATCTCAGAGATTAATGAAGTAAGAGATTTTGCAACCATTATAGTGGCAACAATATGGGCATGATGCCCCCTTTGGTGTGATTCCAAATAGAGGCCAATGTTGTGACTTCATTAGTGCTCTTCAGGTTGGTGGGTGTGACTCCTATAGTACTATCCTTTTATCTTTTTCCCATAGCGTATTCTCTGTGTCTTCTTGTTCTACTTTCTTTGATTTCAGTGAGTGTTGTTTCCCTCCATATGTCTACAAGATTTCCAATGCTTTGGCTCAGTTGGGTTATCAAGTTCCTCTCAGATGTGTTCTTCCCCTTGTTCTACAACAGGAAGATATGCATCAATTATACTATAGATGGATCACTATGAACAGATCCAAACCTGCCAATGAAGGGTTAGAGACAAAGCTAGCATACCATGTGAAAAAATGAATCATGCAAGAAAAAGAAGACCAGTTTGTGATACTGGACCAGTCTATACATAATTGCCCAAGTACTTGTTCATCTTAGTTCATCCTCATGAGGGAACTTTAAACGTGGAGGATTCACTATCTAAGCAACAACAGAGTTGGAAATTACTCTAGTTAGAAACTAAGAACTACAGTAGAGCAGAAAGAACTAAATTTACCAGGACAACTGACTCAGAAATATGCTAATGAGGGAACCCCTTAACAAGGAAGGTGGCTGATTATTGATGACGTTCCTAGTTAACAAATACCCCTTTTCTTTTGATAAATGGCAAGGAAACTCTTAATTAGGAAGCTAATAATGTAGGGAGCCCAGGGTCAAGTAACTGATAACACCAATCGTAAGTGCTAGCAGAATAGCTGAGGAGCAGTATGAGCAGTCCACAGAGCAGAAAGCACAGATGCAAACAGTTCACACATGATGTATATGCAGGAAGACCTCTCAGTTCAACTGAATATGCGGCAATGAGGATACATCGGAGCAACCAAACAACAATTACTCGTCAAAGGAGGGACCAGTACCCATGAAAATCAAGCCCATCTGCCATTCCACTCAATAGCTACAGGCAGGCAGCAACACCATTGCAAGAACATCAAGGCAACAGAAATTAGATTTGGAAGCCAATTTTCCATGATTTACCACCAGAGGGAACACTCTATGTGACTTGTTTTTCTATGGGTTTTGAATAAAATAAAAGGACCTTAACAATCTTATCAGAAAACCAAAGAAATGTTTCTACAAAATGCTTGCAATCACCTCAACAGTAAGCCTGATTAATTTTATCAAACATCTACCAGTGCTTACCCAAAGCAGTGCCAACATAAGGTCCATTGTTACAATGAATTGATGAATAAACCATAAAGATGCCCTGGTTAGTCGGATATGGAAAACATAACCAGGGAAGGGCCAATCTAACAAGAGCATCAGACTATTTCAGCTATTATTAACTTCGCTATCTAGAAGAAAATACATGGGCGAGAAAAGCTGCAAGGGGTCAATAAGTTCTTGCATTTAAAAGTTTCAACATGAAATGATGAAGAAAAACGCCATTCAAAACAATTATTATTATATAATTAAAAAAAGAAAAGAAATGTCATTCAAAAACTGATGAAAAGAATGACAATGGTTAGTAGCTAGTGATGACTGGCTGAGACAGATTGAAGCAATTATCATTAAGAACAGAGGGCACTGCATCCAGAGAAGGGTACTCAATCACCAAGAAAAAGACCAATCGGTATATCTAGTTAAACCATCACTAACTTATCTTTCTAAAGAAAATCCATTTGAGGTATTGCATTTCGTGGCAATCACAGTTTTTTTATAAATAAGGACGTAGTTGATGGCCTCAAATGCTCAAGGAAGAGATGTCAAGGTATTGAGAACCCAAATGGATATGAGATGAATATGGTTTTGATGGCTTATAGCCACTTCCAGCAGATAATCAGAGAACACTAGTTAAATTGTCAGTTCATTTAGAAGTCGGCTACACCATCATCATCAAGACCTTATCCCAATTAGGGGTTGGCCACATGAATCTTATTCCTCCATTCCACTCTATTAAGTACCATGGCTTCATTTAGTCCCAAAGTTTTTAAATCTTTCCTCACTACTTCTATCCACGTTCTTTTGGGCCTTTCCCTTGCCCTTTTAGAGCCTTCTACTTGTATTGCCTACTCCTTCTAACTGGTGCCGTTGTCGATCTCCTTTGAACATGTTCAAACCATCTAAGTCTAATCTCCCTCATCTTGTTACCTATTGGTGCTACCTCTAAATTTCCTCTAACATTTTCATTTTTAATTCTATCCTTTCTTGTCTTACCACTCATTCATCTCAACATCCTCATTTCTGTGACGATCATCCTATGAGCATGATGTTCTTTAACTGCCCAACACTATGATCCATAGAGCATGGCCGGCCTTATGGCCATCCTATAGAATTTTCCTTTTACTTTGAGCGGCACCCGCCAATCACACAAAATTCCAGATGCACATCTCCATTTGTTCCAACCCGCTTGGATTCTCTAGGTGACCTCCCTCTCAATCTCTCCACTCTCATAAATCATTGATCCTAAGTACCAAAAAGTGGTCTTTTATAGAGACTTCTTGGTTATCAATCTTGACTAGCATTCCACTCCTACTCCTCTCCTTGCTAAAATTGCATTCCATATATTCTATCTTAGTTCGGCTAATTTTAAATCCTTTAGATTCTAATGCTTCTCTCCATAACTCTAGCTTTATGTTTACACCCTCCCTTGTCTCATTAAGTAAGACTATATCATTTGCAAATAGCATGCACCAAGGAATCTCCTCGTGCAGATGTTTTGTTAACTCATCCATAACCAATGTGAAAAGGTATGGACTCAATACCGATCATTGGTGCAATCCTACAGTGATAGAAAAATCACCAGTCTCGCCACTAGTAATCTTAACATTTGTTACCACTCCCTCATACATATATTTAATTATGTCTATATATCCCAACGAAACCCCTTTATCACCCAACACCCTCCATATTAACTCTCCAGGGACTTTATCATAAGCTTCTCTAAGCCGATAAAGACCATGTGGAGGTCTTTCCTCCTCTCCCCATATTTGTCTACTAATTGTCTTACTAAGAAAATAGCTTCCATGGTAGACCTCCCAGGCATGAAACCAAACTGATTCTTCAATACACTTGTTTCATGTCGTAGCCTTTTCTCAATCATTCTTTCAAAAAGTTTCATAGTGTGGCTTATAAGTTTGATCCCTCGATAATTAGTACAACTCTGTATGTCTCCTTTATTCTTATAAATTGGTACAATAGAGCTTTTCCTCCACTCATCAAGCATTTTCTTTGATTTTATAATCTTGTTAAACAACTTGGTCAACCAAACGACCCCAATATCTCCCATATGCTTCCAAACCTCTATTGGTATACCATCGGTCCCCATGGCCTTTCCTGATTTCATCTTTTTCAAGGCCTCTTTTACTTTAGGTATTCTAATCCTAGGTTCATATTTATAATATCCAATGTTATTTAGATTTATAGTATTTCCAAACCCTATATTCTTAGAGCCATTTTTATTTAACAATTTTTTGAAAGTACGTTTCCCACCTTTGTTTGATCTCATCATCTTTGACTAATACTCTTTGATCATCGCTTCTAATGCACCTATCATGATCTAAGTCCTTACCCTTCTGTTCTCTTACTTTTGCAAGTTTAAACACATCTTTCTCACCTTCTCTTGTTCCTAGTCTATTATATAGCTCATCATATGCCTTATGTTTAGCCTCACTGTTCTCTTAGCAACCTTTTTAGTATTCTTATATTATTCATAATTTTCATTATTTCTAATCTTATGTCATGCTTTAAAACACATCCGTTTTCTTTAATAACTTTTTGTACTGTTTCACTCCACCACCATGTTTCCTTTACTAATTGCCTTTTATCTTTAGATACTCCTAAGACATCTTTTGCAACTTTCTTCATGGGCTCAACAATATTAATCCACATGGTATTTACTTCTGTTTCATAGTTCCAATT
Organism: Warburgia ugandensis; assembly: GCA_035236585.1. Taxonomy (NCBI): domain Eukaryota; kingdom Viridiplantae; phylum Streptophyta; class Magnoliopsida; order Canellales; family Canellaceae; genus Warburgia; species Warburgia ugandensis. The sequence continues at coordinate 85,196,935 of CP141130.1, read as the reverse complement.
TCCTTCTACCATTAACTTATTTGTGAATGAGGTTATTTTCTCTCCTTTTAAGTTCCACCACTTAATTTTTGGATACCTATTAAGTTCATTTCCTTTCTTCCATCTTTTGATATGGATATCCATAACCATTAACCTGTGTTATAAGGTTAGACTCTTACCGGGTATCACTTTACAATCCTTACACATTGATCGTTCAATAATCCTAAGTAGAAAAAAGTCTATTTGGCTTTTATAAAGTCCACTTTTAAAGGTTATTAAGTGTACATCCCTCTTCTTAAAGAGTGTATTTGCAATGGCAAAGCTATATGACAAAGCAAAATCGAGGATAGTTTCTCCCATCTCATTTCGTTCACCTATACCATACCCTCTTTGTATTCTATCATATCCTTCCTTTTCTTTTCCTACATGACCATTTAAGTCTGCTCCTATAAATATCCCCTCAATGTTGGGAATTTCTTGCATGACTCCCTCCAGGTCTACCCAAAACTGTCTCTTAATTATATCTTCTAACCCTACTTATGATGCGTATGCACTTATAACATTTATAATCTGCTCTCCTAGAACAAGTTTTATTATTATAATTATATCACTGATTCTTTTAACATCCATAACTTTATCCTTTAATTCCTTATCCACTATTATTCCCACGCCATTTCTGTTATTGTCCTTTCCTACATACCATAATTTATACCCATCGATTTCTCTAGCTTTAGCCCCTTTCCACTTGGTTTTTAGGATAGAAGTGATGTTGACTCTCCTACGTTTCATCGTATCTACTAACTCCAAACTCCTACATGTCAATGTCCCTATATTCCATGTGGCGATACAAATCTTATGCTCTAGAAGTATCCTATTTACTATCGCCCTTCTCGACCTCCATGGCATGAACCCCTGTCCACTTTTCACTACACCTGGGTTCTGATATAGCGCGTCGCTTCCAAGAGGATGCTCTAGCAGCCCTTGCCCATTTTTTACTACACCCAAGATCCGATGTAGCACGTCACTTCTGGGAAAACGCCCTAGCAACCCTTGCCTATTTTTCACCATACCGGGGATCCGATACAGCGCGTCGCTTATGGGGAATGCCTTAGCTTGAGGGAATGTCAGTTTTCGATTCATGTCATGTTAGGGTTGCCATAGTTTTAAGAAGCTGGAGATGATTGTTATTTCTTCCTTACAAACTAATATACAAATGCATATTCATTTGCAAGCAGAAAAGAAATAACAAAATCATCTCCTGCTTCACCCTTGCCGGTTGGCACCTGACGCAAGGGTTGCCATATTTTAAGAAGCTGAAGATGATTTTCATTTCTTTCTCAAAAACTAATATACAAATGCATATTCATTTGCAAAAAAGAAATAACAAAAGCATCTTCAACTTCTCCCTTACCGGCTAGCACCTGATGCAAGATGTCAACTACATAAACGACTAAAATGAATCACACGAAGCATGAGAAGTAATATCTTGATTGTTTTTCCGTAGCCATTAAGAGGTACTGAATGGATTTCATTGTTAGAAATGCAAGAAGAGTGGATGTACATTCTGATGTAGCTTACACCATAAAAAACCAACGAACCCAGCTCTTACATGCTCTTTTTTGTTTCTTCTTTGAATGGTAACTGGAAATTTATTGGAAAGGAGAGAAAGTACTTATAACCAATTGTCTTTTCACTTGCAGTATACATTTTAGAGAATGACCTCTTTGTCATAATGTAAAGATGTTTTACTGTTCGAATATTCCACATTTCTTGGGAACTGATGCTGTTACGGAATTCTTTAGAGATAATATGCACTTCCGATAAAAGTATAATGGACCTCTTATTCTTTTACCATGAGAGGCAAATCCATAAGAATTTATCTATTGGATATATACACTTTGGCAATTCATGCCCCTACCTTTCTTAACCGCAGAACCCACATCTGACTTTTCCAGAAGTAAACTAAATCAATATCAGAACCCTTGCTTGAGAGTGACATATGTGGGAGATCATGAATCATCCAGTGGCAGGTGCCTAGTGAAGTTATTTCTTATTCCATTTCCCCTCGTGTTCTTTCTTCCTATCTATTATTGTCACGTAAGCATCCTATTGTGAAATCAGCATCCAGAGAAAAATTCTTAGGCTGATCTGTTCTATGGATCTCAAATTCTTATCCTGCTTCCAAATCCTAAATCAGGCAGCCCTTATTCACCTCCAACATTTTTGAATTTTGTAAATCCAAATTGCACTGCAATAACTATTTAGATCACAGATACAAGTCTAATGGGGATGTGCTAGATGATCAACTTGCAGCATTAAATGACCAGAAGTAGATCAGTTAACTACTGCAGATGGTGGAGCCATCCATTACTAATTGTCACTAGTTGGTAGATGTAACTGGTGGACAAAATCATATTACTCTCACAAGCTACCACTAGTATAACCTGAGATCCCAACCTCCTAAGCCTGCTGGTGTCACCAACACTTCAGATTAGTTTTTCTTGAATCATCATTACAACAAGCACCAATCCTGTTACCAACAGCTTAGTTGCACTCCAAAGTTAATCAAATGCTTCTACATCTACTCAATTGGCAAAACAAAAGCCTCTTCATGCATGAGCAACTATTATATTCCTGACATTATTCTAGGTTCCAAAATCAATGTAAGTGTTAATGTCTCACATTTTGTGTTTAGGAATTTGGATTGAATTCGAAGTCTAGGTTGATCCTAGGCCAACATTATGACGTCTGAGTGCATAACTCTATGCAAAATACCCATTTCTGGACTTCTCTCATTTCAATGGTATTCTCCAGATACGCACATGCACTTAAGGTTTTTTCAAGACTACCATTTTCAAAGTGGAGTTATTACACCCAACACTTAGTGTCTATTGGTGATAAAACTTGGTTTGAAGCTTTGGTTTGTTAGTTATTGACTTTAAGGATTCAACGGTTTCAAAATGTTTCATTACTTGTATTAAACTCTACTTGGTTACTTACACCCCCCCCACCCCCCCCCCGACTTTTGCCAATCCTCCCCTCTCAACCTCCTCAACCCTCTCTCTTTATCTGGTAACAGCCTAATATTTTGCAATCCTCTCCCCAACAGATTGGACGTTAACTGTATCTCTTCACCAACTGACTACCTCCCTTAACCAGTTGTATTGTAACCACCTGATCCTTCTTCACTGACTGGAAATTCATCTTTCAACAAGCCTGGGCAACAACTATGCATCCCTTGTAACTGCCTCCTCCTTCTAGAATAAGTCTAGTATATTGGTGATGTAACAAAGACTGAGAAAATCCCAAATCTTCCTTTTGAGTTGTTCTTTGTTTATCATTGATTTATCTTGCTGATTTCTTCAATAGAAAACAGCTTACCTAAGACAAAGAACTTGAGGCTTATAGAAACAGAATTTTTGTTCCAAAGATTGATGAATAAGACCCTGCATATGAGGAAAAAGGGAACTAATTCCAGGAAAGCTATATGACGGGGTTATATGGACCATTTCAACATACTTGACAAGTAATAAACTAAAGAGATAGTTTCTCTACAATAATGGCATCAACAATAAAAATAGCAGATCTCCTACTATGATGGAGTCCATCATAATTCAATTCATATCCAGACAAATATTAGTCACTGAACGCATAAATAATATCTGAAAGACTGATAAATCCAACAATAAAAATAGCAGAAGATCTCCTACTATGATGGAGTCCACCATAATTCAATCCATATCCAGACAAATATTAGTTAATGAACGCATAAATAATATCTGAAAGACTGATAAATAAGATGTCTGGATATGAGGAGAAAGGAAACTACATTTGGGAAAGCTATTTAATGGGAGTTAACTGCAAATTTTCAACATAGTTTGGCAAGTAACAGGCTAGAGGATGTTGTCATAGAGAAAAGGAAAAGTAACATGCTAAAGAATGCATCCTCCACATTGGTGGCTTGATAAATAGAAATAACCGAAGATCTACTACAATACAGATCAAGATTTGTCATAGTCATTTTTATGTTAAAGACTGTACTTGCTAAGTACGCTTGAAACAATATGAGATGAAAGTTAAGCCCGCATAAATGTGCTCTGAACTGTTCTTAATGAGTGGTACAAGAAATAAATAAGCATAATTGGTGGCAAAGATGAAAAGAACAAAGGGATCCTCAAAGGAGAGGGCAAATGGTGGTGTGATTATTATGACACATTAAAGATCACATCCTTTACTAATTTGATAGATAAGAAACATTTTCAGGATGCTCCTGCAAAATGAGTATATTTTGAAAGTTGAGAGATAATATAATGAATACATATCCATCAGATAGTTTGAGTGAAAAGTTTTGCCACCTACATCAGAGAAGTAAATTTCGATGAATCTTTATTGGGGAGCCTGGGCTAAATTAAGAACCATGATGTATGGAGAAGATTAATGGAAGATTTTTAAGATGATCATCAGCCCAATTTGAATTAAGAACTCTGATAAGATAGAGGCATCTGCTCTTTTCACTAGTTTGCAATTTCTTGGCGATGATCTTTATAGGTGTTTATGGCTTGAGGGCAAGTCATCAGTTCTCATGTCTTCGTTGATCAATGGAACCTATGGCAATGGTTTGTTCATTGGTGGATTGAAAGGAATAAATTTTCTTTCCTTTTCTTTTCTTTTTTTTTTCATGTCCTTGCAGAGCATAATGCATTTGCTACTCGATGGCCAAGAAAATGGCATCCACAAGCACTTGCTAGATGAGGGGCAGTTTCTACCCCCTTTAATAAATTTCTTCCATTCCCTTAAAGATCCTGCCCTTCAAAGAATAAACCAATGAGATAAAAATAATAAGGGAAAAGTGACTAGAAGAATGTGATCTATTGGTCGAGCTGAGGTGATTTTTTTTCTGATGAAAGTTTCCTCGCCACGTAAAACGGGTCCTAGATTTATTCTACAATATTGAGCTGATGCATTCTAGCATACTGGTGCTAGAAGGATCATCTTTCGCGGTAGGTAAGGTGTTTGTGTCTGCTCAAGGGTGTGTCTGCATCTCCTTTCATCATTATCATGGGCCACCATTAAGGTTTATTGATGATGGTTGAGAATCAACAGCCTTATATAGTCATTTTGGATGTAATTGGATATTAGTAGTATTTCTGTTTCCACTGACCATCTCCAGCATTCTTGGGACATATCCTGTCATAGGGGATGCTAAACCTATTCAGTTGTGGCTTGAAAAAGTATACATCTCTATCTCAGTCTTATGGTGACCATACTGGTCACTGGTAAAATTTCTTCTCTTTCAGGAGACATATGTCATCATTCAAAGGTCAGCTAGCCTTCCTGATTTTATGTCTTCACAAGAAGATAAACTCAGCTCAGTAAGAATGAGAAATTTTCAGAGTCACCACCAGAAACTGTATCCAAACAAACCTGGGACAACAAGGATAGTCATTCTAAGTTGCAAAATCATAATTATCACATACATCGGCAAACTCCACTTTATCATATTCTGACAAATGATATGAATTCCATATCTTCGGAATGAAGGCGTTAAGAGATTAGAAGAACAACAAAGAAGAGCTGTCAGCATAATATCAACATACCTTTAATCAGATGCACATTCTTCCTGACACTCACTAATGCATGGCCAAGCACAAATTGATTGATTCATTGGAAACATTCATGATTTCCAGTAGTGGCCATCCAAATGCAGGGGCTAAAAGAATCGTTTTAACAAAGGGATCGTCGACTTATCATCCAGAAGCTCCAGTCGGTTTACATTTTGTGTTGACATGCTCAAATTTATGTGAAATGCAAAACCTCAACTAAACACACCTATAAATAGCCAAGAAGTTCGTATAAAAGGAAAATGCCATTAGTAAAGGTTATATCATGATAGATTCTCAACATTGATGGCAGATAAAAGCAGTACATCAGTAGACATTCAAATATACAAGAAGATCAACAGGGAGCAAGAAAGAGAGAACCATTTGATTCCAAAACTTGTGAGTAGATTTCTCATTTAACTTTTTAGACTAAAAGAGGACAAAAGCACGTTCACCCATTGCATTCTAAAACCAATCTCCATCTCCTCATGTAAACCCCTTCCCAAGCTTCTGAATTGCACAGTACATTTTCCGCCGCGAACCAACAGCATTTATCCCCATATCCTTAAGATCCTCCAATGTTAACAGCGGCAAAACATCCTCATCCACCTCATGAATCTCGAAAAGATGCGCATATCGCCCCAATCCCAGCCCATTCAACCACATTCTAACACCGTCCTCCAGTGATTGACACCGTCGATGGCCAAAACCATTCCTTTCACCACTGGTTCCACATTTCCAACCATCAGTGTCCGAAGGAGCATCCATTTCTACTCCTTCCGGATCCCTACTCTCCGAAACCCTAGCCCTAGCAGTTCTCCTCTGGCAATTAAACATCCCCTCATTCTGCCGCAAATCAATTCCAGCGTTTTCAAGCGAATGAATAGGACTGTGATCTTTCAGCGGGCTCTCCGAAGCCTCAATATTGAAATCTCTAAACCCCATATCATCACCGCCCCCACCTCCATCATCATCCCCACTGAACTTCTCATCCCCCCCATCCGTTCCTTCTTCGGGTATCGAAACCCCCCAATTCGATCTTGCTCTTTTCACAATTCCTCTTTTAGCCTTTGAATCCTTAGCCGCCCTACGCCCAATTCCAAAAGAATCCAAATTCCCATCGCCCGAATTATTGTTCTTATCCTCGTTTTCTTGGGCTTCATGACAATCCCCGTTTCCCAAGTTCGTTAATGGCCGGGTTTTGGATGCTTTTCCGATGGAAATTAGAGTTTGAGGATCCTTTGCTGGGCCATGGTGTCTGTACCTGGAATCATCAACGCCCCCATCTCCGGAAATCTTCCATTGCTTTGCACGGCGAACGTATGCTTCGTAAGAGATCGCAGCCGCGGACTGTTCTCCGATGTCGCCAAGTCGGACGCTCGGTCGGCGCTGTCGCTTCGATCCCACGTAGGGGCCTAGATTCTCAGATAAAGCTCCGCCATTGATCGGTGCTGCTTCTGCGGATGTCTGTAAATCAGCCATCTCTCTCTCTCTCTCTCTCTCTCTCTCGGAGTTGTTTGCTGCTCCGGCTACTGTTTTGTTAGTGCTTTTCACTCTCTTTCTCAGTCTCAAATGAAATGAAATCCAAATGAAAGCGAAATGAGAATGAGATTACAGATTTTATTTTATTTTTGCATGTGCGCCAAAACCTCATCTTTCTTATATTTCCACTTTGGGAGAATGAAAATTTCTTTTACTGTTTCCATTATCTTAAATGATTTTTTCTTTTTTCCGTTTTTAAGTTTATGGGGTTGTGAATAAAAATTCAATACGAAATTGATTTTTAATATCCCCTTTACGGATTATGCAATTCAAAATTTAAGTTTTTATAAAATTAAAATATTCTTAAATACCTATTAAATTAATTTATTAATAAGGGCATATTAGAAATGTTAATTATTTATATTATAAAAATAAATTAAAATTATATTTGAATGGTAGAGAGTAGAAATTTACTGACATCATGTGAATGATAGAAACTAAAAAGCCAAGTTATCGTATCAAGACTGTTCTTTCTTACAATTAGTGGCAAAGCCCCAGCATAACTCAATTAGTAACTGAGTTGTGGAGGGATTGGCTGAACGTCTTGTGCTATTTTCCCTTTGCTCTTTAGATTCTGAAATGGAATAACCGAACTTAATGAAGTGGATATGAAATGGCATAAAAATATTGAAACTATTATCCATAGATAATCCGTTGGCAGCCGTAGTTGTGAACACGTGTCCTTTTAACAGAGATGATAATAATCTTTGCGTGGGTGTTGCTATCAGTACGGGAATGAACAGAAACTGAAGAAAATGGAAACCGATTTCCATGGAAAGCTTTCCACAAATACCTGGGAATTCCCCATTCCATGAAACCAAGAAAGTATCAGCAGCGAAATTTATTTCCAGCCGAAAAAGCTTTCTTGCTAATTAAAGGTGGCCAAGCCGACGGCCAAAATCCAACTACCTAGTGATCTTAACATGGGCCCAGGTGGACTGTGTAGTTCCCTAGGTAACTCGATCCTGCCATGAGCATTTGGCATCTGCCTGGAGTAAATCCTTCAATATGATATGCACGCGCCGTATAACAGCTTGACATGTGAAAAGATGGCAGATGTTGTGAAGAGATGCTGATGGGAAGTCACACCCAGGTCAACATGTGAATGACCTGAAAATCCTTTTAGAATTATCGCCTATTAGATTAAGTGGGTGGTTTAGCACATGAATTGCACATGGAGAGCTGCCTATTTTCCTTCTTGTCGGTAGGTGAGGTAGGAAGAAAAGATAGGGTCTGCATCCATTGAAAAGGAATTTTCGGACATTTTGGGCTGTAGGAGAAGCTGATGGGTAGAGATCGGGTACCCAAATGGTGTTTGGGAAATTGGGCAAGAGGCCTGTCCATTTTCTGGGTTAGGAATGCATCTAATGGTTACAAGTCTTGGAATTATTCTACCGATTATACAACCCAGAAGTAAGACGTTTGATCCAGGGCGTAGTTGACGATGGAGTGGAGTGGGTTTTTGGGGCCTTCACATATCTATGAACCAGTTGAAGTTACCGAAAAACTTGAGCTCACATGTACGCGAACATTTGTATCCTTGGATTTACATGGAAAAGCTCATCCATGGGAATATATATCCTCATGCAACTGCCCGAACGGAAATTCAATATGGATGAATTTCAATATCAGAACTTGATCTATGGTAGGATTTAGAGATCCTCAAACCTGTGACCTACCACGAGGCTCCTTTTTGCACTACGCTATAAGGCCTTTGCTCCCAAAAGCCAGCATTAGCATGTTTAAAATCAACTGCAGATAATATCTGCTGGAGAAAGTATGAGAACTTCAATCATAGAGGCCAGCACTATATGTTATTCTGGTTTTTGGAGCCTTCATATATGAAAAAAAAGAATAAACTTCACTTAAAAGCGCCCAACTGGAAGATAGATCCTGATAAAGGAGTAGAGTCACAGCAGAATTCTTTCTTCCGAAGACTTATCACCTCTCGAAGGTGTATGATGGATATTCCCATATTTGATGTTTCCAAATTGGACTGGTTTTCCTATGAGATAATTACAAGGAAAAGGACTTTAAAGTGCATTGTATCCACCAACGTTTTGAAACGATGTTGACTCCCTCAAAAGTGCCTTGGCAGACTTGATTTTATATGATCCCTTGCAAATGTTACTGCTCTTAAGAGTATGGACAAGAGTTTTGTATAATGCATGGCAGAAGCTTACAGAAAGCATACATGCCGTCTAACCTTGTGGAGTTACAAAAGGAAGCTATTGGTTCAAATGCAACTGAGAAGCCATTATAAGGAAGAAAGGAATAAAATGAGCTTTTGGCATTGATTAAAGAAAATGGCGTGATGTATATAATAACTTTTCAATCATCTCATCTATTTTTTATCCCAGCTGAACTGCAGTCCCGGAGCATCATTTTCCTTGAGCTACAAGGCTCCTTGTCATTATCGAAAGAATGTTTAGGAAGAAAGTTGTACCCAGGGAAACAAAATTTTGTATAATGACCAGGATGGGGCTGCTTCAAGTACAACTGCTTGTGATTGGTCAATCCCCTCATCAAGACGTGGAGGAACCGGACTCGACAAAGATTCCTACTGATTCAATCATCTGGAATCATGCAAAGAATCCCATGTCCAAGACTCTTCATCAGAGGATACAATGTTGCACTTTTCACACACTTCTGATGATCAAATGCTTCCTTTCTGAGGCTACTGACCTTTTTGGTCTTTCTCCTGTCTCGCTTCTTGATGATTGAACATCCAGCAAGTGGGACTTCTCTCCCAGCTCCAGACCTTCTCTGAGTCAACAAACTGTTAGGTACTTTGCAAAACAAGAAGCCTTCAACCCATTTAATATAGTAGCTTGTGCCTTTACATAAAACATGAACTCATATGGTATTACAAAGAGTAAAAGAAACTAGCAATAAAATCAAGATACCCAATTTGCTAGCATAAATAGGTTCGATGTCTGGCATGCAGGGTTAACAGACTATTACTTATCTAACCTCCGTTTGGCTTCACAATCTAAAATAAGCATATGAAACAGAGCTCATGGAAGTTTCAGATTTTCAACATCTTTGGTGAATATCACCATGCAGGTTAGATTTTGGATCATTTTGTCAGGAGGATGCTTCCAATCAGGGATCTTTGATCATGGGAAGTTCTAGATTTTCATCATCATTGGTGAGGATCACATTACAGATTAGATTTGTATTACATTCTTGGTAGCATAGTTCCATTTCAGGATCCTTATAAGCATCAGAAATCAGCATTTTTTTGGTTCATACGATCATCAGTTCTAGCCCCAATCAACCAGGTTCCTCTTGTCCAAGAGAGGCTAGTGATTGCTTTTTATTTCATGGGCCAGGGTAGCATTCTTGGGGTCCTAATATCTGTGTTTTCTTGTAAACATCCAGATATTCAATTCTAGCCAAAGGACCTGCAGATCAGATATTTACCTCAATACCTTCTCTAAAGCAATTCTTGCAGCATGAAGCAGACTCAGGTTTGGTACCTCGTGAACCATGCAATTAAAATTTTCTCGCATCGAGGAGTGGGTTTTTATGAGCTTAAGCAGACATACACAGTAAAAATACCGGCAAAATACAAATTTGCAGTAAAGAAAGAGATCAGAGGGTAAGCAGAGTTCCTAAGTCTCAACCCCAAGCACTCCATCAGATGGTAAGCCCAACCATGAAGTGGAGTATGGCCTTGTCTAGAGTCTGAGAAATATCTAGTCCTAAACTAAGGCCCCATGGTCAAATAAAACTTGGAGATTATTATCACCATGCTGAAAGGATTAAGACTTTTAGAGTTTCTTTTTTATTTCCTGCCACCATTCTTTATATCGTGGATCCACTGTGAACCATACATATCAACAGAATAACAAACAGAGAGCAAATTCAAGAGCCTTGAGCCAGGTTCCTTTTGCAGCTGAAACAAAGGATGCGCCAAGCATTAGATACACAGAATTATGTATTGGGACTTCCTACATGGTACAAAAGTAGTGTCAGAAGGACAGACAGTTAGCAGCACCACAAGACGAAGGAACCTCCATTGTTGACCAAGGAAAAAGTCACCAAGAATTACTCGGTTTTGCATTTGAATTTGGATAAGGTATAATAAATCCTTATAATCTGAGGCAAAGAACATATAGCACAGGCAGATAACGTCAGGCGCAACTATCCAAAGAAACTGGCAAAGGCAAGCAAAAAATTGCATTCATCGATAAAATAGACATCTACCTAGAACTCTTCACCTCTCAGATGATAGCAGAAGGGAAAAGATTCTACGTCTTATGAAAGAATCAGAATTTAAGAAACTCTAACTTTCTGAATTTTAAAAAATAACTAGCCTAAGGTATATGATTACACTGCTCACAACATTCAAAGATCCCAAGGCTTAGACAATAGATGTTCCCCACAATCCCATTTTAGGTATACAAATTAGTTTCTTTTTGGGATTTTCGCAAAAATGCCATTACTTTTTGGTGTTTTCGTAAAAAAATCCCCAGTGTTTAAGATTTTACAAATTTGCCATTAAGTTATGCAAAAGTTTGCAAAAATGGCATTCAGTTTATTTTCCATCTTGTTTCATATATATGCATTATGAAAGGAAAATTTTCAGATAAAGGCCAGTACTATGTTGTGGGGCTACCTATCTGAAGTAGCTCTGGCAAAGCTTCTTCTGGAGCCATGTGCAGACCTTTTCCCAAACCGAGCTGCTGAGACAGAACTGCTCAACTTTAAAGTAGATGATATTCATGTGAACACCCAAGAAGATCAAAAAGATGTGTGGGCAGAATTCATGATTATGAAACTCAATTACATCTATTAAGGCATAAATACCAAAAGTGAACTTGGTAATTGAACTACTGTAGTAATTGGTAACAGCCAGAGCAGAAACAACATAGTACCTATGTTTCTTGTCCTGCATTATGCAAGCAAGGTTAAGAATTAAGTAATGATCTTCAGACATACTAACTACAGCGAGTTTACAAAAGGGAACAAAGAAAGCATTTACTTTCAGCAAATTAAAGTAAATTACCTTCAACGTAAATGTTTACTTAATCAACCTCCCAAATGCCCAGGATACTTTGCCAGAGAAGAAGAATCAAGCAATTTTGTAATTTAAAATACTAATTTGGACAAAGCAAAAGCCAACAATATTGTCATTGTACTTACCTGAGCTTCAACTGTCAATACAACAGGATGGTCATGGCTGGCACAATCAATTGTACTTACCTGATTGTTGCATGGTGATGGGAATAACAATAGGCAGAAGGGGAAACAAGATCGTTTTGGGCTGACATACTCCAGGAGAGGTGGTCCCCAGGCCAGGCAGTTAATCTCAACCAATTCAGTTACGAAAGGAGAGGAGGAGAGGAGGGACAGTTGGAGAGAGAGAGAAGGGTGGAAGAAATTCTGTTAGGGAGAGGAATAAAGGGGTGGAGGAGGGAAGTGAGAGGGGGGAAAAGGAGAGGCCCGTGAAGGGGGGGAAGGCAGGGATGGCCTGCGAAGGAGGGATTCCTAGTGTTACCTTCCTTTGAACTGTCTTCTTACTTACAGCTTGTAACCCCATTACTGATTGAATTCAACCAATTTCCCTTTCTTCTTTCTCTATTTTTGGTGTGTTCTGGAATTTCTTTCTGCAGATCCATCACATAGTTACAAGTCAGCTCCAATAAGTTAATAATACTTAAAAGAAGATTCTACATGCATGAACAGCTACTTTGGTAACTTCCATCATATCTTGCATTGCATCATTAAAATATTCAATGACAAGTTCACCAAACACGTACCAGCTGGAGAATCAAATAAAAGCCAATGATAGTAATAAGTACTGCCGGAGGTAATAATTTATTTTCCTCACATCTTATTACCACAGTTGTAACTATCAACACCCTTCATACATGGGATAGACTGTTAGCAACCGCAACCAAACTCCCTTGTTTCACACAGATTGCTATTTTATAACGAACTGTGTTCTGTTATTGAGTTTTATATCTTACTTTATCATATTTTTTTGCTACGGAACACTTTTTCTTTTCTTTTCTTTTTTAATGTGTAGATGGAAGGAGACGATAATGTGGCATTTTGGCATAATTTGGATAGCTAAATATCATAAGTATGCCAGTAGAATATTGGAATGAATGTTTTAGATGATTGGATGTATCGTAGAGAGGAAAAGTTTGATTCAGAGGGATCAAAAACAAATCGGTGAGGCCATGCCGGTATGACAGAATATGCGTTAGAAAGGTCAATCCCTCCCCTACCAAAAAGAAAACCTGGGCCAAACTTATAAAAAGCAACCAGAAGAAAGAAAACCGTTACAAGAAGAAGGCCTCTCTCTTAATGAAAGGTGGAATCAAACCTAAGGCAGAGCATCTTGTGATGCATTACTACACAATAGGGTGAGGGCCTATGACAAAAAAATATCCATCCTAAACTAAGACCTTGCACAGGGTTCAGCTTCATGATACATATTCTGAGGAAAAGCTTCATACCTATTCCTTTATCCCTCATTTGTTTGCTAACTTACTAATGTTTTTTTGAGATGTTGAAGAATGTGGACTTGCAATTTGGATTTATGATGTGAAGTTTGCATACAAGCTTAGTTGTTGGTTAACTCCCTTGCACTTGCAATTAGGGAAAAAATTATTCTTCTAAGTTGTTGGTTAAAATGCCACACTTTGAGTCAGTCTGAAATTGTGATCTTGATCAACAACTTGGAGAGACTGTAGATAGCCACTCATGTGCCTCATTTGATGCTTCCTTAACTTCTCTTTTCTACGTCTGTGTTGCTTGCCAAAATAACTATTTTAAGTGTATTACCCGGATGGAGTTTCTTGAAGTTGCATATAGATGTTTAGCGCAAAAATGATGTACAGAGTTGGGGAAAACATGACTTATAGTATTCACTAATCCTTTTTGCTGTCCAACATAAAAATAACTTCATTGGAGCAATCCATGCTAAATGGAACAGATGAAGACATCTATATTTATAGGATTCAACAAAAAATACGGGTTAAATAATATAAAATCCTCTGTAGTTTTTTGTGAGATATAAGGGTGAAATGAATGGAATGGCATTTTTGCAAACTTCTGCATAACTTTGTGGCAAATTTGCAAAAACTTAAAAACCGTGGATTTTTTTTGCAAAAACACCAAAAAGTAATGGCATTTTTGCAAAAAACCCTTTCCTTTTTAGCAAACTCGCAAATTAGTTTCACACAATTGAGGAATATAGGTCTTTGATAAAAAAAAGGGTGCAACAGAAATATGTCAAACAGGGAGTCCCTGACCCAAAATGTCTTATTTTAGTATGAGACTACATATTGTTCTTGAAATTCCTATGCTTACTTCCCATGACCTATCTATCCATTGGAAAGGAAAAGAATTTCACAGAACCAAAATAAAAATCTGTGATCTTTCAGGAATCATGATGAGTGACTTGCATGGTTTAAGTACTTAGAAACTTCTGCATTTTGAACCCAAGCAGCAGACAAATCATGATAGGTGGACGCATTTATGCCTGTGAACCATCATGCAAAACGAAGCAAGCAACAATTTCAGCTAAGGAAAAAGATAAGGAGAAAATGATACAAAAATAGATCCAATGCTCATTGCGATCATATGACATATCAAGAAGTACGGCACACTGATCAAATTCTGGTCGTATATTCAGAAATGATATATTTAGACTTTGAATGTGGAAGCACCCTCTACATAGAAAAGCAAACCAAATACACACTTGTACATTACCATGGACACTGGGTGTCCAGCATTTACCACCTACATAACTATTTTGGGCATTTGAAGGTATATCGATGCCTTCTTCTTCTTCATTTTATTTTTATATTTTAATGAAGACGACAAATTTATCGAGGCAACAAGGCAGAAATGCACTAGTGCCAGCAGCTGAGGCTCCAATTCAGTGGACTCATATTAATATCCAATTTAGCTATCTGACCATCCATAGCATTAGCATGCTAGGAACAAGGCAGAATCAAAATAGAGATAGAAGGAAAAGTCATGAATCTAAAGACTTCACAAAGTCCCAAGATATCACATTCAAGGAATCCCTATCCACCATCACATTATCTTGCAAAAGATCTCTACTAAACTAAATGTCCAGCCAAAATGCCTCGACTTCTATCTCATGGAATCAGCAATACCAATACAGCTGGAGAAACCATAAAAAAAAACTTCAGCAGCATGATTCATAGCCATACCTACTGCTCGCTCTACCTGAATCTCCACCAGATCCACCATCAGAGATCAGCTCAAGCACTCCATCTGGTGATTCTTTCCATCTATCTTCACCCTTTTTTGTCACCCTCTATAAAAATAGAGTTCAGAACCTAAACATGACCTAAGCGCAATACCTCTCAAATTCTTTCATAGCAGTTTTCCACCCCATGATAAGGCCAATGTTAAAAAACTGCAGTTTGAGTCATGCTCTGTATGCAGATAGTTCAAAGAACGATAAATGGACTATTATAAATAAATATCCAGACATTCAGCCTAAACATTAAAACATCAATTATCAATGCTCACAATTAAGGTTTTTTAATCACATAGTCAAACTTTTTCAACCATCACAGGTTATACTTTTTTAACATAAAATGGCGTGCTACCAACAAACAAATTTGGTAAAACAAGATGAGATTACTAAAAAGGGCAGCCCGGTGCATGACGCTCCTGCCTATGCAAGGTCCAAGGAAGGGGTGGACCACAAAGTGTCTATAGTAAGCAGCTTTACCTTGTATTTTTGCAAGGAGCTGTTTCCACACCTCAAACCCATGACCTCTAGGTCACCCAGCAACAACTCTACTATTGCACCGAGGCTCCCCTTCTAACAAGATGACCTTACTCTAGAAGAAAAAGAAGAAACTTCATTTTTTAGTATAACAAGAAGAAAATATCACATGAACTGTGGTTTTAATGATCAATGCCTACTTCCCAGTTTCTCTATAATGCAAATCTTTAGTATCCTTCTGGCATAGAGAGATTGACCAGAAAAGTAGTTCACTGCTCATGCCATCTAATTCTGCAGCCTTATAAAGTGCCTTTGCAGATCCTCTATTGAGAAGGCAAAATGGACTCTTCCTACCTACATATTTGGTATAGTTCTGCCATATAACAGAAGGGGATGAGTTTATATGGAGAAGAAAACAACACCATATCTTTCATATCCAAAATATTGCTTACAATAC
Source organism: Warburgia ugandensis (assembly GCA_035236585.1). Classification (NCBI taxonomy): domain Eukaryota; kingdom Viridiplantae; phylum Streptophyta; class Magnoliopsida; order Canellales; family Canellaceae; genus Warburgia; species Warburgia ugandensis. The sequence goes on along the minus strand of CP141130.1, from coordinate 85,180,629 downwards.
ATGGATCAGGGTACCATTTTCACAGACAACAGCATCATAACCATCTATCTCTTCTCCAAAATTTATTGTTAGACGATCTCCGGAGTTACCAATAACAGCACAGCAACCAAACTACCATGGCACATATGGAGGTGTCTCGGGAAGCACCAATGCAAGCTTCTCCATACAAAGTGTCTTATTCTTGCAATTATCACTGCCATGTTCAAAGAAAAAAAGTTACACTAGGTGTGTCAATAGAACTTCCCCTTCATCATCATCAAAGCCTTATCCCGATTAGGGGTCGCCTACACAAATCTTGTTCTACCATTCACTTCTATCAAGCATCAGTGTTTCATTAAGTTCAAGAGTTTTTAAATCTTTTCTCACCACTTCTAAGCACGTCATTTTGGGCCTTCCACCAGCCCTTTTAAATCCTTCTACTTGAATCAACTCACTCCTTCTAACCGTTGCCTTTTTTTGTCTCCGTTGGATATGTTCAAACTATGTAAGTCTACCCTCTCATCTTGTTACCTAGTGGTGCTACTCCTAAGTTTCCTCAAATATCTTCATTCCTAATTCTATCCTTTCTTGTCTTGCTCCTCATCCATCTCAACATCTTCATTTCGGCTAAGCTCATTCTATGTATATGTTGTTCCTTGTTCCTTAACTGCCCAACACTCTAATTTATAGAGCATGACCGGCCTCACAACTGTCTTATAGAAATTTCCTTTCAGTTTGAGTTGCACCGGCCCATCACACAAAACGCCACAGGCACATCTCCATTTGTTCCAACTCACCAAGATTGTTTAGGTAAAATTCCTCCCAATCTCTCCGCTTATAAATTATCAATCCCAAATATCGAAAGTGGTCTTTTTGGGGTACTTACTTATCATCAATCTTTACTAGTGTTTCCCTCTCTTCTCCTTGCAAATATTGCATTCCATATACTTTGTCTAAGTTTGGCTAATTTTAAATCCTTTAAACTCTATAGCATCTCTCCACAACTCAAGCTTTGTGTTTACACCCTCCCTTATGTTATCAATCAAAACTAAGTCATCTGCAAATAACATGCACAATGAAATCTCCTCATGCAGATGCGTCGTTAACTCATTCATAACCAACATGACGAGGCAATCCTATGGTGATGGGAAATCATCAGTCTCTCCGCTAGTGGTCCTAACATTCGTTATCGCTCTCTTGTACATATCCTTAATTATGTCTGTATCCCCATAAAACCCCTTTCTCACCCAACACCCAATACATTAACTCTTCAAGGACCTTATCATAAGCTTTTTCTAAGTCAATAAAGATCATGTGGTCTTTCCTCTTATCCCTATATTTCTCCATCAATTGTCTGAGGAAAATAGCTTCTATAGTATACCTCCCAAGCATGAAACCCAACTGGTTTTCTGATATACTCGTCTCATGTTGTAAGCTCTTCTCAATCACTCTTTCCTAAAGTTTCAGGATATGGCTCAAGTTTGATCTCATAATAATTATTGCAACTCTATATGTCTCATTTATTCTTATAGATTGGTGTGATAGAGCTTTTCCTCCGTTCATCCAACATTTTCTTTGATTTTGAAATCTTGTTAAACAACCTTATCAACCAAACTACTTCAGTATCTCCCATATATCTCCATAACTCTATTAGTATAGCATCGCACCATGGTGCTTTGGCTAATTTCGTCTTTTTCAAAGCCTCTTTCACTTCAAGTATTCTAATCTTATGGTCATATATATATAGTCCAACGTTATTTAGGTTACAGTTCTTTCAATCTTTATGTTCTCAGAGCCATTGTCATTTAGTCATTTATGAAAGTAACTTTCCCACTTTTGATTGATCTCTTCCATTGTCATAGTTTTTAATTTATACTTTGTCAATATGTTATTGTAGCTCTTCCAACTTCTTGGAATATTTCCGATACTATACTTTCTCGTCTATCCATTATACACATCCATCAAGGAAAAGCTCTTTGTTTATAGTTTTCCTGCAAGTGCATAGTAGACAATTGTAGTGTGATGCAGGGTCAAATCCACAAGAAGGATATAGTATGAAAATAAAGCACCAAAGTTGATCTAGACTAATTATTCTAAAACTAATGCAAAATTAAAGAAATATGATGGTTTTCCAATTTGATGGATGATATGAAAAATGAATTTTCAACTTAAATTTAAATTGTTAGGATTAAAAATCATTTATTTTAAATTAGATCCACCACTTTTTTTTTATAACTCAAGAATAGAATTGAAACTACAATTACTATCTCAAAAAATATTTTAAAAATTAATATAAAAATTTATAAACTTTAAAAACTAGATAATTCATCAAATTCTAAGCATTTTATGTAAAACCTAAATATGATAGATTAAAAATCATTTTCTAAGCATCCACTATGGAAAGTAATAACATAAAATCAAAGAATTATTCTAAGAAAAAAAACTAACATTTTCAAATTAATTTAATTTTTAAAATTAATTTACAAAGACAATTAAAACATTGAAAATTTATAAGTGGTGTTCTAATCTAAAAATAAGATCACTTTAATCCTATGCAAAAGAAAATTAGCCTAGCTTGATTTTTAAATTAATTTTAACTATTACAAAAAATAAATTTAAAAAATTCTAACTATTAAAGAAGACTAATTTCTAAGCATTTAAACATAAATGAAAATTGACATCTAAAAATGGGCAACGCAGTACATGAATCTTTCGTATGCAAGGTCCAGGAAAGGTGTGAACCACAAGGGTCTATAGTACACAGCTTAAATTTGAATTTTTGCAAGAGGCAATTTCCACACCTCAAACCTGTGACCTCAAGGTCATCATCATCATCATCATCATCATCATCATCATCATCAAGACCTTATCCCAATTAGGGGTCGGCTACATGAATCTTATTCCTCCATTCCACTCTATTAAATACTATAGCTTCATTTAGTCCCAACATTTTGAAATCTTTCCTCATCACTTCTATCCACGTTCTTTTGGGCCATCCCCTTGCCCTTTTAGAACTTTCTACTTGTATTGCCTCACTTCTTCTAACCGGTGTCGTTGTTGGTCTCCTTTGAACATGTCCAAACAATCTAAGTCTAGTCTCCCTCATCTTGTTACCTATTGGTGCTATCCCTAAATTTCCTCGAATATTTTCATTTCTAATTCTATCCTTTCTTGTCTTACCACTCATCTATCTCAACATCCTCATTTCTGTGATGCTCATCCTATGAGTACAATGTTCCTTAACCGCCCAACACTTTGATCCATAGAGCATGGCCAGCCTTATGGCCATCTTATATAATTTTCCTTTTAGTTTGAGTGGCACCCGTCGATCACACGAAACTCCAGATGCACATCTCCATTTGTTCCAACCTGCTTGGATTCTCTAGGTAACCTCCCTCTCAATCTCTCCACTCTCATGAATCATTGATCCTAAGTACTGAAAGTAGTCTTTAACGGGGACTTCTTAGTTATCAATCTTGACTGGTGTTCTACTCCTACTCTCCTTGCTAAAATTACATTCCACATATTCTTTCTTAGTTCGGCTAATTTTAAATCCTTCACATTCTAATGCTTCTCTCCATAACTCTAGCTTTATGTTTACACCCTCCCTTATCACATCAAGTAAGACTATATCATCTACAAATAACATGCACCAGGGAATCTCCTCGTGCAGATGTTTTGTTAACTCATCCATAACCAATGTGAAAAGGTATAGACTCAATGCCGATCCTTGGTGCAATCCTATAGTGACAAGAAAATCACCAGTCAAGCCACTAGTGGTCTTAACATTTGTTACCGCTCCTTCATACATATCTTTAATTATGTCTACATATCCCTGAGAAACCCCTTTACCACCCAACACCCTCCATATTAACTCTCTAGGGACTCTATTATAAGCTTTCTCTAAGTCTATAAAGACCATGTGGAGGTCTTTCCTCCTCTCCCTACATTTCTCTACTAATTGTTTTAGTAAGAAAATAGCTTCAATGGTAGACCTCCCAGGCATGAAACCAAACTGATTCTCCAATACACTTGTTTCACGTCGTAGCCTGTTCTCAATCACTCTTTCAAAAAGTTTCATGGTGTGGCTCATAAGTTTGATTCCTCAATAATTAGTGCAACTCTGTATGTCTCCTTTATTCTTATAGATTGGTACAATAGAGCTTTTCCTCCACTTATCAGACATTTTCTTTGATTTTATAATCTTATTAAACAACCTGGTCAACCAAACTACCCCAATATATCCCATATGCTTCCAAACCTCTATTGGTATACCATTAGGGCCAACGGCCTTTCCTGATTTCATCTTTTTCAAGGCCTCTTTTACTTCAGGTATTCTAATCCTACGTTCATATGTATAATATCCCATGTTATTTAGATTTATAGTATTTTCAAGGTCACACGACAATTTTTAGAAAGAATTTTGTTCAAGTAAACAATATCCAAATCCTTATTTATTATCTCATAATAGTGAAAATTGTCATTTTTTCCTTTTCTTATTTATAAGTTCATTGAAAAGTTATATTTGCTAGTTTTTTTTAATAGTAAATATTTCTCAAAACATGGAGTGTGAATCAAGCCCATGTTTGTTCTGCAATTTCTTTCGGAAACATATGATTATAAGTCTACCATTGCACCAAGGCTCCCCTTTTGCAAAATTATCATCTAATAATCTAAAATAAAACTTAGAACATAACATCAAAGAAAAACTAAAATCTAAACAAAACAACTTTCCTTTTAATTTTTATTTACTATAAAGGGCACCCCGGTGCACAAAGCTCCCACCTATGTGAGGTCCGGGGAAGGGGCGGACCACAAGGGCCTATAGTACACAACCTTATCTTGTGTTTTTGCAAGAGGCTATTTCCATGCCTTGAACCCATGACCTCAAGGTCACACAATGACAACTTTTACTATTGCGCCAAGGCTCCCCTTCAATTTTTATTCACAATAAAACCTAAAAAAATATAATTAAAAAACAAGCTAACAATTTTTATTAAATTTGAAATCAACTATAGTTTTCCTTGATGTGTCACGCATCAGCACACAACCACAATTTTCTCTAAATAAAAAAAGTGGAGCAATACACTATGCATCTGTAAGCCGAAGAGTGACACCAGAGTAGGAAATTTCTAAACAACATGAAAATTGCATAAATCCGAAATAATTATTACTGGATTCTAAAAGTAAACATCACAATGAATTCCTTGAGTAATTTAATTTAACATCCACTAATTAAACATCAAAAATAGACTTGAATTAAAGAAGATTTAAAATATAACATAATTATAGGGGAATGACAATAGCAGAAAACGAATTTAAAAACCTGTTACAGTTCATAAGAAGAACATTGACAGGTTACCAATTTCAAGCGCTTCATTCAATCAATTCTCCACTCTAAATCCAGATTTTACAACTTGGGCCTTCTCCCCCTCAGTCTCTTTTATTCAATAAGAACAATCTTTGAATTTTTCATTGAATGATGAATCAGAAAAGCAGTCAATTTCACACCTAGTTGAACAACTGCACGGCCCTTGTTCTTCTTCATTTTTGGTTGTTTTTCTCCAATTTTTTAATCCCATCTTCTCCTTTACTCCAATCTAATATATATAGATGATGGTAAGATCAATTTCAATGAATTAGAAACCTTTGTCATGTTAATCCCTTCCTCCCCAAGCAATTCTAATCATGTTGGAATTCTAATTTGACTTGGTTTCCTATTTAAGAACCCTCCTAGATTAGGAAATTTCTTGTGTTTGAAACTGCAGGTCTCCTCCTGGTGTATGCTCTTTTAATCTTTGTTGACTTCTGTTGTGACTGTCGTTCCCATAGGTCCAGTCCTTGTTTCTCGGCTATAATCAACCAAATCGCTCATGCTATCAACAACCTCCGATACCTGAAGGCAATGCAAATATCTCTTTATATATGCTAAATCGTTTACCAATGGCACTTCTAAAGCTTTTGCCAATTGACGAGCAGATGCAACAAACATATTACAATTATTTTGCAAGTCATGACTAGATAAGCTGGATGATGCATTTTGCATAGCAACCTGGTATGTCTGAGCCACTGCCCCAAGCTGACTAACCTGCAGAGGGATGAGCTCTTCATAACACCAAACACAGACTTCCCATGAACATATCTTTAAATCTGAAGAAAAAAAATGTCCAAAGTTGACCATCATGTACTACACATAGCTGCTCAAACACACTTTCTCGGATTGCTTTTTGATAATCCAGGACAATTTGACCTTGTGCATCCAGATACTCACAAGGCATATCAACATAAAGTTCTTCCAAAGTACCACTATCATATTTGATCTTGCATAGCGTTGGTAAAACTTCAGCAGTAGTTTCAAAACCACGGCCTGGCTTATGATTGCATATCTCACAGTGGCACACATCCTGAGGAAAAATGCTAGTAGTCTGCCGACCACTTCCATATAGAGATGCACGCCATCTTTTCTTCGGATGTGGAGCAAATAACTCAGCAGAAAATTTTCACCAAAACTCAATATTATTATCAACAGATCTATGTTGCTGACAATACATGAAGTTTCTCAAATGACAAGCACACGTCCCAGGTTAATAATTAGCAGATTTCACAGACAAATTCTGTTGTTGTAATTGGGATCATTATTGAGAAACTGCCTTCAAGATCTGCTGCTGCCGTTGACTATGAGGGACAAGGAATGTTGTAGCAACTGCTAGCCATGCAGGAAGTTTTGTGCATCGAGCTATTCTCTGCATATGTCAGCTGGGTAGTCAAGACCATCTATTCTTGCTAACACCAGAAAATGCTTTGCACCTCGGGATAAAGGTCATTCAGGACAACATCATCTGACAATTTAGTGCTCTTCAGGATGCATGGAAATATGGCAGAGAGCTTGGACCATTGCTTCTTGATTTTTGATCTAGATCATCTGGATTAATATAAGCTGTCCATTTCAATCTAAGTTGATCAGCAATTTGGAATGTTGATCGGCTTGATCTAACCACTTAGATCTTGATCCACAACCTAAAAAACATTATAAAAAAAAAAACAACAACAACAACAGCCCCAATGAGTATTATAAAACATGCTCTAACACATACTAACTTTGGATTGTCCATCTAATCCTGCAATTACACCAAATTATAGTTAGAAGAAAAATTAGTGTTTCAATGCAAATATATTCTATAAAAGTCAAAATAAATTATCTAATGCACTAAATTGATACAAATTTTAGGGTTTTTAGCATAAAAATCAACACTCTACACTTTTGTAACATAACCCCTAAGATTTAGATAATTACAGCTGTATGCCCTTCTTGATCCTATGTCATGCATGGTCCTCCCATCCATTCGGTAAAGCGTCAATGACTTCACTGGTAAGTGTAGTGGTACTACCACGTACCTGGAGAACGTGAAGCACTAAATAACTAAACAAACATGTGAGTGAAGAAAAGCAGTCTCTGAAAGGAAGCAGGTTATTTGAAAGGTCTCCTTGGTCACCAAAACACAATGAATGCAGGACAAACTTAGCTCAAAGGTACCTGGAGAACGTGAAGCACTAAATACCTAAACAGACATGTGAGTGAAGAAAAGCAATTTTAGAAAGGAAACAAGCGATTTGAAAGGTCTCCTTGGTCACCAGAACATAATGAATAAAGGACAAACTGAATTCAAAGGTAGAAATTACCTACAAGATGCATTTATTCGCCAACAATAGGAGCACTATACAAGCCAAGAAACAAACATGTAAAGAATCTCTTCAACCATATTCATGGTTTGTTGAACCAGGTAAGCATATGATCAGCATCAATCAAATCTCTCTAACAGGAATGAGGTGATTGATGGAGATGCTTAGAAGTTATACATAAAATAAAATACAGAAATATAAGACAGAAATCTCACCTGCTCCCATGTGGCCACTGCTTCCCAGAGACTAAAATCAAATGACAAGCCTTCAAGTTCTCCAGATTTGGTATCTCTCAGTTAACATGTGCAATGTCAAGAAAAATAACTACACAGGGAGAAACTAGTGGCAACGGATACTTCAATTAAAATAAACCCATGCCACCAGGAGAAGATATTACCAAGCATTATATGGTTGACATATCTGACAACTCATGTCCATATCTGAGATTGACCATCTCACTTGTCTCCCAATTATGTTGAAAAGAATATTTGCAAACATCTTCCCAAATTAGGATTGGATGGCGCCCACTTTGGCACAGTGTCCCCAGGAAATTGTATCATAACCTAACAGTAATCATTTCCAATTAAAGCTTGTAAACCTAGCCTATTTGCGCTCTGCATAATCAAGTCACACAGCATCCATCACAATATGAACAATTGCAACAGAATTTCTCAACTCCAACCTTCCCAAATAAATTAGATTGTTTCAGGAAAAGAAACAAAATTATGACTGGAATCTCTAACATGACAACATTCAACACAAGGACTATAAAATGTTACGATAAAATCACTGGAATGCTTCTGTCTTGAGTACGAAAACGTTTACACAGGACATCAAGTTAATGATTTAACTTGATTCGTTGACTGCTAAAGAGCTTCAAGTATGAAAAACTAGTGGTAGCGTGTCAAAATTGGTACCACTATGTTTTCGATTGCTCTTGATAATTTTATTCGTGATTCATTTTTCAATTTTTCATCAGAAACTTACATTGCTAGAGACATTTAAGATTATTCTAATGAAGGTTTACCATAGCAAATAAAGAATTCTACCAAGAGAAAGATAGTAGTAAGAGTAAGGGCAACACTTGAACCCATTCAACCAAACTCTAGCTCAGTTGGGTCCATATGCATGATTCACTGGCAGACAATAATAAGAAAATATTGGAGCAGGAACAAATTGTGACACCCCAGGTTTTTATACACACTAAAATAATAATATCCAAAAATAGTAGTCGGGATCCCTGTTTTACAAAAAAAACATTTCTAAAGTGACCAAAAATAAAAACTTAAGCGAAAGCATTTCTTGCAAAGTCCGAGGATTCATACAACTACAAAACTACGGATTTAACAGTAAAATGAAATACCATTTCCACCGAAAATCCGACAGAGTTTCCTCTGTAATTTGGACCATTACACATGACCAGTGCGATACAAGATCACCTGATAAACAATGTATAATACATATCATAAGGGAGACTTAGTCTCCACACCCATCCACAACCAAATGTTGTTTTCAATAAAATATACTCCAACAAAGGATAAGAAAATATATCCACTACCTAATACCCAGGGTCCTTCCATACAGCCATCACATCCAACATAATCCACATTTTGACATCCAAGCCACATGACATTTTTAACTAAAGTACAGCCCATACTCAAAACCCAAAGTGAGGTCTTAAACAAACCTGGTCATCTCTGAACATCGTCTGTGCTTCGCTGGAAAGCTGCCATCACTTTTACCTACTCTGTCAGCACATCAACCTGTTGTCGCTCTCTGTATCTGAGGCATTACAAATTAAAGCAATGCCTCAACAAGCTATGCTTGTGTAGGTGATATACATTCAAATTAAACTCAATAAAAACAAAATCACATAGCGCAAGGCATAAAGATCATAAAATGATCAAACATAATATAAAGCCGCAAATCACACGATAAAGGACATACCATGTCCATGCAATAAATAAGATATCATTTACCACAATATCAAGACATGCACAATCTGAGAAAATCTAAAAACACATGAATGCATGTCAAAAGTATCAACATCATACACAGTCAAGCTCTATAAGTGTCTCACATACACTCACAATAATGTGGAGTCAGCTCTCTGTACCATCCGCTTTCACCCTTTCACCCTCACGGGCACTCAAGCACTCACGGGGTGAAAAATCGCATCCTACCACAGGATCAATAGTCTCAAATATCAAGTCAGAGCGACTCCCACATGTCAAGAAGACCACAATCAAGTGCGTATAAAGAAAAATATCAAAAACAGTCAACCTCATGCATATGGTCAGGCATAAATCACATGCCTCAAAAACTCAAAGCACCAAATCGTCCTTTAAGAATCATGGAAAAATTATAAATGAAATCACCTACCTCGGTATCGCAATATCCCCAAACAAACGCGTAACCAATATCAAAGGGTATGCCCTAATGTACCTGTCATGCCATAAATCATGTCATGGTTAACGCACATAATCAAAATCTAAAGCCTGATCATCTATGGATCAGCTCGATCTGAATCATCTAATAGCATTTAGTAGTTTTGCTATTAAAAATTTACTTCAAACTATATTTTTGTCTTAAATCTAGGTCCGCCTTATTGAGACAATCACAACGCCTCTTTCGAATCGTGATTTTGACCTCTGTAGCTCCTAAAATCAAAGTTTAAAGGTTTAAAGGGTCAAAAAAGACCAAAATCCCAAAATGGGGCCCATCGCACGCGTGCGCACTGCGCGTGCTGGGTGCTTCTGTGGAAGCGCCTCGCGTCAAAACCCGCTCCAAGGTAGTGGGCGCTTCTGTGGACGTGCTCTACGCGTGGGGGACAGAACAACGCGCGTGGCGCATTCCAGGCTCAACGCGTGGCGTGCACGGGTCGCACCACGTGCCCTGCGAGTGGCGCGCCCTCGTCACGCCATGGTCCCTGCAATTGCCCCCCTGTTCCGATCACCGTTTCCAGAGACGACGACTGGACTGGTTCGCCATCGCCGGCAACCCCAAGTGCTCCGTTTTTTATGATTTTTACACCTCTGAATCTGGTTTTTCATGTACATTCTATTTCTACCTTCCATTTTCCCAAATCCCACCTAAATCTATCATTTTTTCACGATTTTTAACACGTTTTCAAAAACTCCCATACTACGATTTTTTGTGTTTTCCACGTCCCTAGCCGTCCGATCGTCACAAAATTTTGTGAGTCCTTTCATCTCCTCATCATACACAATGTGAACGGTTCATACCTAAATCTGACACCGTCTCATCCAAATTTTTTATGCAAATCAGTAAGCGTGGATTTTTGCAAAAACCTACGTTTTCATGCCGTTTTCCGGCGTTTACAGGTAAATAAACGTTGAAATTTAACACAAAGAGGAGGGTGGAGTGATCTTACCTCATTCCCGGCTGTTCCAAGGTGGAGAAATCCGCGCCAATGGGTGAATATTACACAAATATAAGATTCCAAATATCTTCTGAGACGATATCCAAATTATCCAATCTACTGGGAAGTAACTGATGTTTTCAATAAAATGAGAGGGCAAAAACTGAGCCAACTGACGCAACTTATAAACTGAGTTAACAGGCATGCTAGCAACTACCAAGACCTTCACTCCATTCCCTTCCTTTTCCACATTTATGATGTCTGCAGAACTGATTATCTGTTATAATAACAATGTACCAAATTTTATACCCCACTATCACGTGCAACTCCAACTATTCCTCAATGGACATAAACAACGAGTACAAGATCATGTGGAATCGAACTGAATCTGTTCTTATAACAAATACTCACTGGCCAGCATTATTATTCAATATGTGGAATCAGCTCAAAACTGAATTGCAATAGAAATTAGGGACTGGATCAAACAAATTGCAGAGAATTAATAAGAAAAAATGATTCAATGTTTGGACAAAACAAGAGGATTTTATTCGTGGTGTTAAGGAATTTGAGCTTCGAAGCTTGAAGTGTGATAACAATAGATCGAGATCAGAACTTACACACACTGCTTAAAACTACTCTGCAACGATAATAAAGAACTCAAATCTTCATCTGAAACCCCAGATTTTCCGTCTGCAAAGCAAATCATTTGTACAAGCAAATCATTGAAGTCTGATGCGAAAAACACGAGATGAAGGAGATGTGAACGAAGCTCTGCCTCATTTTGTCCTGAAGGGCTCATCTTGGGACAACTTGCATCTCCCCTGAAGTCCGTTTGGTTGCAGATTCAAGTCGCTTTCCCTTATATTTAGAAGTGGTTGCGACTTATGTTCAGAACAAAATCATCTTATAAATACAAAAATTTGTTCAGGGGATTACAATAAACATTATATAATTGTTAAGACACTGCATGGGTTTTCATTCATATTCTTGCACTTCCAAACCAAATAATAGGAGTTTCAAATCAGAGACCTGGATTTCCATGAACAGTGCATCTATATCCTACTTCTTGAACCCCTTAGTATACAATACCAGTAAGAACAAATAAGAAAGGAAAAAAAGACACAGAGAGCTTATCACTTATTTAGCCACGTTACAAACTTTGAGTTCAGTTGTTCGAGTTTGAACCCATGGACGGTCCCTTTGCCTACTAGAAAAAAGGAAAGCAAAAAAAAGAGCTGAGAATAATTAAATCTTTCTCGTGGGCCCCTTGCTAAATGGTAGGAAGGGCCTTAACTTTAGTAGGTTCAGATTTTTTAAGATCTGAATGATTCATAATGTTGTCCTTAACTTAGATAGGTCATGTTTCTAAATTCTCATCCATTGGGTGATCTTAACAACTGTATTCTGCCATTGTAAAATGGACGGCAAAAAGTTTCACCATCTATTTTACAATTAAAAAAAAAAGTATTTTTACGATCATCTAATTAACAAGAATTTTCAAGCATGCCTCATCTAGCAGATGGCAATATTATGATCAATTCAAATCTTCTTAAATTTGGGCCCACTTAGAATTACAACTATTCTCACAGTTTAGTGAGGATCTCATAAGGAAAAACAAGAACCACAGCTATCACTATCCTTGATTTTTTTTTCTGTGTTATAACATCAACATCTTGGTTTTCTTCAATGTCTCACTTTTGCAGCCATCTTTCATATGAAGTGAAGAATTCAAGTTTACCATTTATCTAAGCTTTAAATTTGACCATTGTAGAAAAATAAATAAGAAGTTTTTACATTAAATTCATGCTAAATCTATATAAGTGCATGCTTCTGTGATTCATAACTAGTAATAAAAGCATGCATGTGCCATTTAAAACATATTGATTATACAATTCATTTTATTGAACCTAATAGAGCTAAAATACAAGCTAGGGAAAATAGTTGGAATTTCAACTTCTTGAATAGTTAGAATCAAGGTGCCAAAACTCAAAATGCGAACACAATGAAAACTTTGCAAAATTAAGTTGACTAAGAGTCAAAACTCAAAATGAGGATGCAATGCAAACTTTGCAAAAAATAAGGCAACTGAGAGTCAAGGCATAAGAGAATTTTAAAAATGTTGAAATATAATTTAATATTGCTAACAAAAATGACAATCGATAATAGTATATTTCATACCAGCAAAAAATATCCTCCAATAAAGCTATTCTTTAACTCGGCAAAATGCGACTAAGTCTTATATAAAAAATGCAAAAAAGTTAAAAACCACATTGACTTACCCTAGTTTAGCAAATGCAACACAGTTTGATACTATGGTAAGGATTGTCTAAACATCATAAATAGTTTTGATTGTGAGATAATTAATCTCAGGTATACAAAATCCTCCAATCCAAAAGATAATACTAATTGTTAAAATTAGTATTAATAATACTTAAACTTGGACAGAGCCACAAACTGAATTCAATGAACCTAACTTAGAGACACAAGACAAAGTGCTCTTCGTAAAGATACTTAAAATCTCATGTATTATGTGATATCCTAAAATTTTTGTATAATTTTTACTATCAACAAAGATGCAAAGTTCATTCACAATTCAAACATTGAGATTTTAGAATCTAAATAGTTTTACAATGAGACCTCTACTAATGGATAGAGCTATTCAACTACAATCAGATATCTAAAATTCAATTATAGAGATCAAAGTTATGAGTCAAATAAACTTTTACATTGATAATGTCTCCCTTTCTAAATTTAAAGTAAAAAACATTTGGATGGAGGCCTCATTTAAATGCTAAATTTATATAGCCAACTTAGCTAAAATATCAAGATGTACTAAACCTTATAAAAAGATATTTTTAGCTAATTTGGAATATTGAAAGAATTAGAATATATCTGGAATTAATGTGTATTCAAAAAATAATATAATATATTCTAAAAAATAACTAAAAATTAGAATGTGTAACACCCCGGATTTTTAAGACAAATTTTTTTTTTATATAATAATGGCATTTTAAATAAGAGCATTTTGGGATCCCATGAGAAAAGATTTATTTAACATTTTACTAAACCTATCTTAAAACTCCGGGTGTTAATTTTCCTTTCACAAAATGGCATACATGTAATTTAAACATAAATAAATAATCCACGTATAAAACAACGTCAAATAAATAGGCGCCTTTATTTTAAATCAAATAAACGTCCAAAAGACAATAATAATATGGCCCAGGGTCTATCCATCATAACATCCCATATAAATGTCCAACATATGTCCAAAGATCTAAATCACATCCCAATATAAAATATGCAGCCCATAATAAAAAACCAAATGATAATCTGTTTAATGACTCACATCACTGCAATACTTATAGAAAAATGGTCTTCGGCCGGCTCTCACGGCTTCTCAACGACCTTGCCTTTCTGTTATCGCGCTCGAGATCTAGGCATTGCAAAACAAAGCAATGCCTCGACAAGCTATAAACGCTTGTGTAGGTACATAGACAATTAATGTAATAAATGCAAGAAATAATGAACAATACGATGAAAAATCTAACATTTATGAAGATAGTGATATCATAATGCCATGTTCAATAAATGCCAATTTATTCCATATGCTAAAACATGAAATTCACGAGTTAAAACATGACATGAATCAATAAAATGGAGCATACATCCGAGAATAAGGGCACCCTTTGGGTAATGGGTCCCACCACATCGCACTAACATCACGATCGGAGTACACATAGTCAACCTGCGAGTGTCGTCACACCGGAGCATACCATCCATAACCATGCTCATCATGCATGCACACATAACAAGAATATGGGCCATCATCTTTGCGGTGGCAACCCTCCATGGGTATCAACCACCGCGCTCTCGTCGACACCATAACGGGAGACTTAGCGTCTGTCCCCATGGAAAGGCTCGAGGCCAGAGTGAGTGTGGACTATCCATGTTACCAAACCCCTACCGAATGCCATCTATGGGCAGGTGTCTATCATATCACAAACTCATCACATCATAATCTCGGAAGGTGGGTGGCGGCCACTATCCCTCCTAAGCATGACGCCCACGGGCGAGAGCACCGTCATCAAATATAAAACACGGAAATCATATGTATATGCTAAAACTCAAGAGCACTTATAGCTTGAAATCCCCAAAGACATGCCCCTCATCCGGGGTTAGCTTTATAAAAGGACCATCTTAAGCCTCATACTCATTTCCATGTAAATCCATGCATTTTCTATATATATAATAAGAAATAAATCTCTAATTAAGCATAACTAATTAACATCATTCTTGTACAAACATTTTAAATAAGTTTATTCAGTAAAAGAATTCAATTTGGAATAATAACCATCACATACGCAATGTCGCATGAAATCCATGGTAAATAAAAATCGCAATTTAAAACACAATCACACATGATGCTATGTTTAAACATGGTTTAAAATCAAGGCAAAACATTAGTTGTCGTCACCTACCTCAGTGTGAGATCACTAGCTTGCTAATAACTCCCTTTAATTGGTATATTCAAGTGCACCTGTACATGTCACATCACTATTTTAAAATTTTTCTAAATAAAAAGTGGTCATTTCTAAGTTTTTAAGTTAAAACTAGGTCCGCGTCGTCAATATGGTCACAACGCCTCTTCCGGATCGTGATTTGGACCTCTCTAGCCTCCCAAAAATCAAGTTTTAGTGGAAAACTACACTAAAATGGGGCCTGCGGACCACCATAAGGTGGTTTAAACCGGCGGCACCCTTTCGCCCGGTTTACACCGACGTGCACGGGCGCATGAAGGCGCACGCCGACGCGGTGCGTCGTGCGAGACGCGCGCGTGCGTCACGGTCGCCGGAGACGCGCCGCGCCGGTCCCGCGACGACCAACCAAGGCCGTCACGCAGCACGCGCGCGGCCGACAGCGACGTCATACGACGTCGTCCTCTGTGCGTCTCCGAGTGCGTCCTGGCGTCAGTGCCAGGGCGTAGGCGGATTGACGGCCGGAGAGAGACGGCCGGATCGGTCGCCTCCGGCGGAGCTACGGAGCTTCCGTTTTGCGTGATTTTTGCGCCATTTTCTTGAGAATTCTCTCTAGAATCCATTTATGCCCTCCTTTTGCACTAATTTTCCAAAAACCATGGTTTTTAAATGATTTTTCCCAAGTTCCTAAAAACATCCTAGAGTCTTGTTTTTGAGTTTTTGGAGGAATTCCCGTTGGATCACTCCCAAATTTAAAGGGTTTTCTCCTGGGTCTCTTGTGCACTAGTTGGACGGTGCGATTTTCAAACGGATAAGGTTTGATCCGTGAAATCATGCTCCAACAGTAGCGTGCACAAAGCCCCAAAAAATACGATTTTTTTCCTAATTTTTAAATACTTTCCTAATTAATTTTCTAATTAATAAATACGAGAAAAAACACGGATTTGGGGGCTTACCTTGTGCCTGGTCGGGGTTGCTCGTGTTGCCGGGGCTCCACTGCTTGAAACTTCAGATTTTTGCGGTAGGGTTTTGCGTAGCATTCATGGAAAGCATTCGAAGTGGAGCGTTTAGCTCTGAAGGAGCATAGATATAGGGTTTTAGAGTATTGGGGAAGAGAAACTCTTCCCCACACGCCTCTTTCCACGTCTCTCTGGCGATTTTTCCGGCACTGGTAGAGACGTGTGGAGGCAAGGGGGTGCCGATATCAATTTGGACCCTGCAATACGTCTCTACCAAATGACCAAATTGCCCTTCCAACTTTGACGGCTCATAACTCCCTCGTTTGAGCTCCGTTTTTCGCGTTCTTGGTGGCGTTGGATTCGTATCGATGAGAACTTTCTAATTCTTATGTTTTCAGGAAAAAATTTCATCCATAAATTTTTTATTTTAATTTATTTAATAATTTCCTATTTTATCTTAAAATTTAAGGATATTACAGAATGTGAATTCAGAGAATAAGATCAAGTAGAATGTGGAGAATCTAGATTTGAGAAATAGGAAACTAAGGATATCTGGGATGGAATCAAATTAGCAAGAATCCCAAATCATTTGGGAAACAAACTATGAAAACCCCCAATTTTTTTTAAATTAATTGGAATTTTTACAAAAATGGAGGTAGAATATTATATTTAATATAATGTTAATTTCTTAAAAAAGAATCAAGTCTTGAAATATAGATATTTGGAATCATACTCGAAAAACCAGTCAAAATGATTGTAAGCACACTAAAATCTGAGCTTGGGTGAAAAATCTCTATTTTTGTTAATTTTGTGAATTTATATTTACCCATATGGGTAAAATGGTCATTTCACTTTTGTGTGGGGTCCACAAAAGTTAGGTGAGCCGGTGGACAGCCAACTCAGGGAATATCAATGATAGAGAATAAACATAATGAGGAATCTCTTTTTTTATTTTAATAAAGAAAAGATAAAAATTATTTTTTTAAGAAATAATAAATTTTCAAATAAAATAATATACAATTAACTCTATAAATAGCCCTCCCATGGGATGCACGAAATTCCACAGACCCCTAGACTCTCCCGCTCTTTCCTTCTCTTTCTCTCTCTTTTTCTCTTTTTTCTTCCTTTTTCTTTTCTTTTCTTTTTTCTTTTCTTTTCTTTTCTCTCTCTTCTTTTTCCAGCCATAGTGGTGGTCCCCACAAGCACCCGGCATAGAAACTAGCCTGTGCCAGGCTGGAAAGTTGGGGGACGCACCTTCCACTCAACACCCTACTTGATCGAGCTGGTTAGGGTTTTGTCTCCGGTCAACCAAATCCTCTATAATCTCCCCTCTCCGACACCAGAAATGACCCAGGAACCCCGGAATTAGGTTTCTTGCACTCTCTTCTCCCTTTCCCCTCTCCTCGTTTCTTCTCCAAGTCCGGCAAACAACCTCAGCGACATAAAAATCATAGAAACCCTAGCCGTTTGGCCAGGGCTTCAAAATCCAATGAAGATCTCTCCTCTCTAACTCTCCTCTTTGCTTCAGACTGAATACAAGTAGGTTTTCCCCTTCCCCATGTTTTTCTGGCCAAAAAATCAAAGGATTCACCTTTGAATCTATTTCACCAGCGATTGGGTCACCGGTGAAACAGATCTTGTGAACCCTAGATGAGAACCACCCAAGAACGGCTCAGATGAGAATTCTAGGCCGTTGGATGGAATTGTGGAGTCCCAAAACCCCTAGATCTGGGTTCCTAGTAAGACTTTATGAAGATCTTGACATTGATCAGAGAAGGCTAGATCGGACTGTAACGCTCACAGAGATGCACGCTATGGGCACGCCTCTGCGCGTGCTCACTCTTTCGCTCTGTTTGGTGCGTTGTCACGAAGGACGCGACATGCGCCAATTCCCAGTTATGGTGAAGCACGTCGCCCCATTTTTTCCCATCCTCGTCATCCAAATCAAATCTGGATTGTCTATTGTGATCTGAAACTTAACACTTTAATTCAAAGCTCAACTTAACTCCAAATAAAGATCAAAAGTAATATCTAGATTCATGGTGAATATTAGAAATCTAATGGACACAAAATTTAGGTTTTATTCATTTAAAATTTTATAAATTACAAAAAGTGGTACTAATTCCCAAGATCAGTCAAATCTAAAATGATTAGACCTTGGATTTCTGATCCATCAGTGATCTAGCGATAAGAGAACATGTAATCAAGAGTTAGATATGACTGATCTTGGATGAATTAAGAAATTTAACCTTAATGGAAGAGAAATCTTAAAAATGATCATGGATCTACTTGATTTGAGTAATCGAGCATGATCAGACCATGAAAATTAGTTTAAATAATGATCTAAAGTTAATATCATATGAATTGATGAGCCTTGTAAGGCTAATTTGGGATAGATTGAGATCTATGCCCGTGATTTTGATAAAATGGCTTAACATCTTCTTGATCAGTTAGATCAAGAAAGATCAGATTATATGATGAAATGCATCAATGATCTAGTGATGATATCACATAAAAAGAATGTGATTGATCTGAATAAAAATGAAAGATCAATATCTAAACCCTTAATGGGATGAAAAATGAATAAAAATCAAAATATGATCATTGGATCAAAATGGACAAATATGATATATTCAAATGAGCATGTAAGTTATTATATTTTATTGTAAATGTTCTTTTATTTGTTTAGTAGATTTAATTGTTAGATTTACTTATTTATACTTTAATGTTCATGTAGTGTAAATTACATGAAAATGCAATTAAATGAAAATAGATATTGATGAACATTTACAATGAATATGGACATGGACTTAATAATAATAAGGGCTGTAGTTAGTAGGACAATATAATGAATATCATTTCCTTGTCCCAATTTAGGAGAATAATAAACATCCATGAATAACAATATTTATATCCATGGACATAAATTAAAATCAAGTAGAAATGGGACTTAGGGTATACGAGCTCATAGAAACCTTAAAGAAGGTTGAGCTAAGGTCATTCTAGTAAATGCTAAACATGGTGGTTAAGGGGGTTCTCTAATAGAGCATTGCTCTTCCCTCACCTTCTGGCAATGTTTGTGAGGTCTAAGCTCCTCCTTACATGAGGATTGAATTAACCACTTTGCGACCAGCTTTTAACTGGTAAGCCTTAGTCAATTATGAAATAAGGAAGAGTTGTCTAGTATTAGGAAAGGAATAAACTATCTTCAACCAATAAGACATTAACTAGTTGAATAATAATAATAATAATAACAATAACATAAAAGATAGTAAATTATATAATCTTAATAAAAATTATAAGTAAGATAAGGATGATCAAACAAGATTTATGATAAGATCTTGAATGATCAAGAACAATAAACAAAATTATAATTTAGATTAAATGATTGATTTTGTATAGATGTTAGATTTAAATGTAGATTAATAGATTATATCCTTGATCAATTCGATCCAAGGAAAAAGATCCAAGTCATCCTATGTAAGGAAGATAAAATGAACAATTAGGAAGTATAAATGAGTTGAGGAATGACTATATACATGTGATTTGATAGATATACAAAGAATACAATGATCAAGATCAATGAGAATATGGTTTGTTGACAATAAAGGTAGGTGGACCTTAAGAGTATATTCAATGTAAAAGACACATGTATTTTACACATAATCTTATCCTGATAACTATAGATTAATTATAATTGCCTTAGAATTATTTATAAATCAACAAATGATGTTGGAATGAATACAAATTGATTAATTTAGTAATTATGAAATTACTTAATGGGTAGAATGAGGAGATTTGAACTACATAAGTTGGACCCCCAAATCTTAAGGAAAGAAGTCAAAATTATGTTTGATATATATATATATATTATACATATATCCTTAATAGAAAATGATGTGTTGATTATACATAAATGCACCAAAATTTATATCAGTGAGTGGCACAATATTATGCATCTAATTCCATTCCAAGAGTTGATGCAATAGTGCACGTCTAGTTGCTTATTATAGGGTGACATAAAACCAAGAAAGTTAACCAACTCATTAGAACCCTAAACCCTTATAAAAAGACATCTTGGGTTGAGGAAAGAGTGGGAGAAAGGGATAGACGAAGAGAGATGGAGAATGAGAAAAGTGGAGGAGATGCCCCCTAACATATTTGAATCTAATTTGAGGTGGTGATACTATGCAGAAAAGAATGAGGCAAACGCAGCAAATCCATCAATGAGGTAGGTAGATTTAAGCTGCCAAGTTTTCAGACATTTTGAGAATCCATGTACCTATTTTAACATTATGTTTTGGAGTTAGGATGTCACTAATTTCTAATGCCTATTGATTATTGTTGAATACATATCTTAACACTGTTATGGAATTTGTCTTCAATGTTTTATAACACGTTTTTCATTTCATGTTTTAAGTTAGGGATCATCTCGTTTCAAGCTTGATTCTCGTACTTGGATAGTGGTGTGCATCTATAGGATTGCAGTTAACGTTGTAACTTGACTTTCTATGGTGCCTTTCATTAGGTATTTTAAATGAATCGAGTATACTTGCCATTAAGATTAAATTTGTATCATATTTTAAATCTTGAAAGAATTGCATGGTCAAACAATGGGTTAGGGCGCAAGATAGAGGCATTCTAGTTCCAGATAGATTTTCATGACTGAAAACACATGGCTGAACCTATACACACCATATATGAGTAATATCATCTTGTCAAATGAGTTTGTTGTATATCAATATTATGTTTGATATATATATATTATACATATATCCTTAATAGAAAATGATGTGTTGATCGTACATGAAGGCACCAAAATTTATATCAGTGAATGGCATAATGTTGTGCATCTAATTCCATTCCAAGAGTTGATGCAAGGATGCACGTCTAGTTGCTTATTATTGGGTGGCATAAAACCAAGAGAGTTAACTAACTCGTTAGAACCCTAAACCCTTATAAAAAGACATTTTTAACTGATTTGTCATATTAGAAGAATTAGAATATATCTGAAATTATTAAGTGTATTCAAAAAATAAAATAAGATAATCTTAAAAATAACTAAAATTAGAAAGTGAATTCAAAGAATAAGCTCAAGCAGAATATGTAGAATTTAAATTTAAGAAAGAGGAAACTAAGGATATCTGGGATAGAATCAAATTAGCAAGAATTCCAAATCAATTGGGAAATAAACCAAGAGTCTAATTAATTGAGACGTCTTGGGCTGAGTAAAGAGTGGGAGAAAGAGAGGAGGAGACAAAGGGATAGGGAGAGAGAAGGAGAAGAGAAAAGTGGAGGAGATGCCCCCTTGACATATTTGAAATCTAATCTAAGGTGGTGATAACATGCAAAAAGGAACGAGGAAAACACAGTAGATCTATCCAGGTAGGTAGATCTAGGCTGCCAAGTTTTTAGACATTTTGAGAATCCATGTATTTATTTTAGCATTATGTTCTGGAGTCAGGATGTCACTAATTTCTTATGCCTATTGATTATTGTTGGATACATATCTTAGCATTGTTATGGAATTTGTCTTCAATGTTTTATAACACAATTTTCATGTCATGTTTCAAGTCATGAATCATCTTGTTTCAAGCTTGATTCTCATACTTGGATACTGGTGTGCATCTATTGGATTACAGTCAATGTTGTAACTTGACTTTCTATAGTGCCTTGCTTTAGGCATTTTAAATGAATTGAGTATACTTGCTATTAAGATTAAATGTGCATCATGTTTGAAATCTTGAAAGAATTGCATGATCAAACAATGGGTAAGGGCGCATGATAGAGGCATTCTAGTTCCAGATGGATTTCCATGACTGAAAACACATGGTTAAACCTATACACACCATCCATGAGTAATATCATCTTGTCAAATGAGTTTGTCGTATATCAAAATTATGTTTGATATATATATATATATATTATACATATATCCTTAATAGAAAATGATGTGTTGATTGTACATAAATGCGCCAAAATTTATATAAGTGAAGGGCACAATATTGTGCATCTAATTCCATTCCAAGAGCTGATGCAAGGGTGCGCGTCTAGTTGCTTATTATAGGGTGACATAAAACCAAGAAAGTTAACCAACTCATGAGAACCTTAAACCCTTATAAAAAGACATTTTTAGCTGATTTCGCATATTGGAAGAATTGGAATACATATGAAATTATTAAGTGTATTCAAAAAATAAAATAAAATAATCTAAAAAATAGTTAAAAATTAGAAAGTGAATTTAGAGAATAAGATCAAGCAGAATATGGAAAATTTAAGTTTGAGGAATAGGAAACTAAAGATATATAGGATGGAATCAAATAAGTAAGAATCCCAAATCAATTGGGAAACAAACCAAGAGTCTAATTAATTGAGATGTCTTAGGCTGAGGAAAAGGGGGAGAAAGAGAGGAGGAGAGAAAGGGTTAGGGAGAGAGAGAGAGAGAGAGAGAGAGAGAGAGAGAGAGAGAGAGAGAGAGAGAGAAGGAGAAGTAGAAAAGTGGAGGAGGTGCCCCCCTGACTGATTTGAATTCTGATATGAGGTGGTGATAACATGCAGAAAAGAACTAGGAAAACATAGCAGATATATCAATGAGATAGGTAGATCTAGGCTGCCAAGTTTTCAGACATTTTGAGAATCCATGTACCTGTTTTAGCATTATGTTATGGAGTCAAGATGTCACTAATTTCTAATGTCTATTGATTATTGTTGAATACATATCTTAGCACTATTAAGGAATTTGTCTTTAATGTTTTATAACACATTTTTTATGTCATGTTTTAAGTTATGGACCATCTCATTTCAAGCTTGATTCTCATACTTGGATAGTGGTGTCGATCTATTGGATTACAGTCAATGTTGTAACTTGACTTTCTATAGTGCTTTGCATTAGGTGTTTAAATGAATTGAGTATAATTGTTATTAAGATTGAATGCGTATCATGTTTTAAATCTGGAAAGAATTGCATGATCAAACAATGGGTAAGGGTGCTTGATAGAGGCGTTCTAGTTCCAAATGGATTTCCATGACTGAAAAGACATGGTTGAACTTATACACACCATCTGTGAGTAATATCATTTTGTCAAATGAGTTTTCCGTATATCAATATCATGTTATATATATATTATACATATATCCTTCATAGAAAATTATGTGTTGATCATACATGAATGCCCCAAAATTTATATCATTGCATGCCACAATATTGTGCATATAATTCCATTCCAAGAGTTGATGCAAGGGTGCAAGTCTAGTTGCTTATTATTGGGTGACATGAAACCAAGAGAGTTAACCAACTCTTTAGAAATGTTTCCTATATGATTCATTGTCATCCAATTTGCTGTTTACCACGTGCAATGTTTGGGTTTCAAGTATGCTTTCAACTCTTATATGGTTATGTACTGTGCTCTCATTTGTTGTTCAAGAAGTGGCATGTTGATATATCATTATGTATGTGAGACACCCTAGGTTTTCTAAATCTTTTTTCAATACATATAATAATAGAAATAATTTGTTTTATAAAATAGGCAGGATCCATGAAAATAAAACTCAAAATTTATAAATTTTACTCAGCGTCAAGGAGAAATACCCAAAGAAAGAAAACCCAGAGGGCCATCCACATCCCAAAAAGTACGATGATGAACAAAATCAAATTCAGATACTTTGAGCATGCTCAAATTTAAAATCATGATAAATTACACAAGCTGTAAATAGACAATGATGATACAAGTCCAAAAGCCCCAAGTTCCATCCATGATCACCACATCATCCGCGAGTAACTATATGCGCACTATACAATGGTATGGGTCCAATCTATCCAAATATATGAACATCCAAGTAGAGTCCCAAAAGTCTAATATAAGTTTAAGAGACGTACACTAATTTGTCTTTGAATACAAAAAAAGTAGATGGTCCTCAGGTCGTCGCCCAAATCAATGCTACTCCACCCGCTTTCCTTTCGAGCTATCGTGCTCCAAATCTTAGGCATTGCAAAACAAAGCACTGCCTCAGCAAGCTATGCTTGTATAGGTGATTACATTCAATTAAAGCTTAATAAAATCATGTAGTGTGAAGTATTAATATCATGGTGAATCTCATGAAATAAACATATATAAGGCATGTCAAATAATCAAGCGCTCATAATGAAGTAACATAAGAAAATCATAAGTTTGCACAAATGGATATCAAGCCAAATCATGATGACATATAATGCATGATCAAAACATAGATGTGCGTCCATCAAAACAATACGAGTCCATGTCCATAGAATAATATGCATGCAAGTCATAATAAATAGGACACCGTACCAAAAACAAGCCCCAAGAGTGTCTCACGATGCTTAATCACCTGTGATGAGTACTCATACCAACCCTGGGTCCCTCCCGTGCAGCCCGCATCAGCCCTTAGAGTCACTCACAACCTAGGCCCTGCTTGTCCCGGTTTACCCCACAAATAAATCCACATGAGCATACACAATAACAGTATGGGCTACTATGCTGCAGTGGCAATCACACTAGGATCTAAACTACTGTCACTCCTTGTTGATACCTAAATGGGAGACTTTCTCCATCCCCATAGACAGGAACGGACCCATAAGGGGGACTACCCATGATACCACCACCTACGTACCTAGCCCTGTACTACTTAAGGGCGGTCTCTAATCATCATCATCACAAAGTCAGAGGACGAGTGACCAACCCTACAACCCTCATAGCATAGTACTCACAGGGTAAAGCACCCGTCATAAATCAATAACAAGTCATACATCATGAAAAAACTCTATAAAATAACCTCAATAAGTACGATCAAAGCCCATGATAAATACAGTCTATCACATGTAAAACATGGTTATTCGCAAAAACCGAATGTTATGCTACCAATAAAAAGTAGGAACATATTTATGTAAACATGATAAGATGTAAAAACACATGCCTCAAGAACTTTAGAGAGTCAGTCATGATCACTGAAGTCACGGAGAAATTCTAAATGAAATCACCTACCCCGACAAACGCGGTACTCCAATCGGGCGAGTAAGCAATGTCACATTGTGCTCTCTGATGTACCTGTCACATCATAAGTCATCTATCACTTGGTGTTCTTATAGTTCAAAATAAACAATTCAAGTGACAATTTCCTTGATTTGACAGTTAATCCTGCATTAATGGCCTAGATTATCTAATTAACTCTCTATTGGGCTAATCCTGTACTAGAATGTAGATTTTTCTAACATCTAGAAAAATATTCGTGGTCTTTGATCATCAATCTATGTCATGATCCACTTAATTTATGTCCCTTAATCAACGAAAGGTCAGTCCTTAACATCTCATGAAGTTTGGAGACGATTCAACTGTTGGATCGTTCCATAACACCTTATAATTGACATCTAATCGTCAATTCTAGTCATACTCATCATGATATTTCTAATTTCAGTGTTTCATAACACATCCGTGGTGTTTGATTATCGATCATACATTAGGAAGTCACTGTTTGCACACTGATAGATCAGATGGTCCAGATTGTCCAATCTATTTTCTAACACCTTTCATAAATTCTATCAAATCTAACTTATATCGATAATATATCTATCTGTTAATAAGCATAAATTAACAATTCAACGGTCAGATTATCCCTAAAACCTAGATCTCAGATGAAATTGTACGGATTTAACAAAATACAATAAATTAGGAATAGGGTTTCATGGATCTTACCATCAAAGCATGTCGTTGTGCTTCCCACACCCTTGGATAGCCTGGATTAAAGCTGATTTCAGGTGAAAATCTATGATCCACATTGCACAGCAAATCCCTCTTCAATCGACTATTTAAATCATCTCAGCTCTGTCTAAAACCTTAGGGTTTATGTTCTTCTATGCCAGTCATCCAAGATGACTGGCTTGGATAAATGATCCGAGTTATCATCGTAGTCGACGACGGCCTACAAACTCCGGCTAGTTGAAACACCCAATTTTTTCTCCTCCGATCGCAATGGAAACAAAGTGCTTTTGCCCTAGACTTTGAGGCGAGCAAGGTGGGCTGTTTGGATCTGAAATCCGAGCTCCCATTATCGTTGATGAGCTCCTCATCTTCTGGCAACACAGAAACCCCCCCAAAATCCCTATTTTCTTCAGTGTTTGCATTTCCCGGCATGCAGACCCACTCCCTCTCCCTTTTCTCCTTCTTTCTCTCCTTCCTCTTCCTTCTTTTCCTCTCTCTTGTCGGGTTTTTGTCGGTTTGGGAAACAGACCTAACCACTTAAGTGAGGGGGTGCCATTATCAAATGTGGCCCCCTCCACTAAGTTATTTAATTAAAATTTTTTTTTGGGAATATTATAGTATGCATGTGAATTGATGTATTATATTATTTGAAATGGACAGCTAAAATTGATGCTTGAAAAGTTGGTACATAGATCCAATGGTTGGCCACATAATCGACTGTGAGTGTGGTTATTTTTAGAGTTGATTTATACATTGAAAATAAAGAGTTATTATCATGGCCCAAGATGCAAAAACATTTATCATGGCCCAAGATGGTTCAGCCGCATACCATGTTACCAATGTAATCATCAATGTAAATAAATGTTTTTGCATCATGCCTTATTACATGAGCTATGATAGTATCAAAGTTTGTGATAGACATTAAACCCCTCAGACGGATGCCTGCTTTTGAAAACAAAATTTTTTAAAAGAAAAGCACTTGAGATTTTTTAAAAACTAATTTTTCAAGAAAAAATATTTTTTGATGTTTTGTATTTCTAAATGTGAAATAAGGATCTATTCTGCCTTTGGAAAATAAAATTTTGAGAAAATTATGATTTTAAAATTCAGTTCACAACATATTATGAAAGAGGTTTTGGCAATTCTATTTCAAGATTCACTCAAGCCATACTTAATCTACACATAACTAATTTTGCATATATGAATTAGTTCCTACTTTGGACTGAAAATTGAATAATGCCCTTCAAAAGTTTGTATTCAACTATCTTCAAGTAGTGCAGTTTGCTGCATGCCTCTATGCTAAGATTTTTTTTGAATTTAGTTGTGAAAATTTAAGTATATCAGTAATAATTTCCAACAAATTTCATGATAAGGCCTTTTCTCTACAAATTCTGCTAACTTAGCAACTATTTGAATGAATATCTACAACCTAAACTCAATACATCCAAGAACTTAGACGATTTAGAAATTTGATGGGACAAAGTTTTAAAGAAAGAAACATAAAGGCACTGAAAGGAATTTTATGAGCAATACAAGGGTGTGATATAAGATATATTTCTGCATATCTATTACATATTGTTTTATTATTAAAATATCATTGAATGTCGATGATGGATTATTAACATGGTATTAGTCAATCTTAATTTTGCTAGAGTCAGGCCTATTTCAAGCAATTTTGACTGATTTTTCCATCATCGAGCTAGATCGTATCTGAGCCAAGTTGGTTTTTAAAAAATCATCTTAGGCAATTGGTAGTCATAATTGAGCTAGGTCAAGCTAGACCAATTATCAGCTTAGTTCAAAATAACTGTTAGTCATACCTAAGCTAGTAAGAGTTTCACAAAAACTCTCCCTAGCACATTGTTAGTGGATTATATCTCAAGCTAGGCCAAGTTATGTTGCATTTAAGTTTTAGTATATTGCTAGTGTAATTTGAAGGCTACCTTTAGTTAGGAGAAAAAATAATGGAGTTGTTTTTTATTTGATTTTACAAGAGTTTGAGAAAATGGAAATTGGGCATGAGAAATCGACATCCATACTTATTTTTAAACAAATCAGAATTGATATTAACGTTATTTTCAAGAAAAAATTATTTCACGGTGGGCCTTCGAAGCTACCTCTACCTATTTCCAATAAGAAGTTATCTACATGGTGGGTCCTAGAAGCTATATGTTTTTACACACATTTTAAAACAATAATGGTGAAACTTAGAAGCTATAACGACCTATTTCAAATAAGAAGTTATTTATATAGTAGGCCATAGAAGTTATTCCACCCATTTCAAATAATAAGCTATTACATGATGGGCCTATAAGCTATAAATTTTCACACATATTTTCTAACAAGAAGTTATTTACATGATAGGCCATATAATCTATCTCCATTGATTGCAAATAAGTAAAGTTATTTGAAATAATAGAGCTATTCACAAACATTTAAAAAAAAAAGGTTGTTTACATGGTGGATCGTAGACTGCTAGAAGTTACTACCCCCATTTTCAAATGAAAGTTATTTACATGATAGGGCTCAAAAGATATACAGATGCATTTTCAAATAAAAACCTATTTATGTGGACTCTAGAAGCTATCCACACCCATTTTTAAATGAGAAGCTATTTATATGGTAAAGCCTGGAAGTTAACTACATATATTTTTAAATAAAAAGCTATTTACATGGTAAGGCTTAGAAGTTAACTATATATATTTTCAAATAAGAAGCTATTTGTATAATGGATTTTAGATGCTATCCACACTAATTTTCAAATTAAAGTTATGAAATACTTACAAAATGCTTCATAATATTCATAGTGGCCCCATGAATAGTTTCCATTATGAGTAAGAAGTACCACCAAATAGGCTTCATAGTATGGGCTTGCTAATATCTTCATGATATGCATGGTGGGCTTACAAACATGTTTCACGACATGCAATAGGCCTAAGAATCAGGCCTAGATGTAGATAATTTAAATAATTTAATACTTGTATAAAATTATAGTTAAATACAATTAAACTTGTCATAGTTCAAGTCAACTGTAGCCTAGCTTATCCTAACATCTTGCAAAATCTGGTCACGTAAGCTTAGGTTAGATTAAGTGAAACAATATTTTGGATTCAATATCTAGCTAGATTAGGCTAGCACTAGTCAAACCAAGACGGGGTAAACTCATGCTAGATTAAGAGATCTCAAACTTGACTAACATATAAGACCTATAAGAAGATAATAGAACACATTGCATTGTTTGCCAAATTGTCAATTAAATTACCAAGTTAGAAAGAGAGTCATGTGACACTCTTAGTAAATATCTACAGATAAAGGAAGCTTTGGAAAAAAGTTTTCTTGTGGGGCACTATTAATGACAAGATGTCTATTACTTGATTTTCATATATTTACCACGAACTAAATTTGATGAGGATTTACATGGCTGGATAAAAGATGCACCTTTGGGAATGAAGATATGACATACAATAAAACGATTAGAATCAAGCTATGAAAACTAACAATTACACTTTTAGAGAACCAATTATCAGACCCTTTGGTAAAAGGAAAAACAAAATGAGTGAAATGTCAAAATGGGAATGGTTCCAAGATAAATTTTAAGAACATTGCGACAATTGGACATAAATTCAATTCAAAGATGTAGAAGTATCAATGTGAGTTTGGTTGAGAATTCATTTGATTTCAAAACTAGTCAAACTGAAACAAAAGTTATTCTTTCAGCCATTAAAAGATATTCTTTAAAAACTGGTCAAATTATAGGAAAAGTTATTCCTTTGGCCAGTATAAGGATGGATTCTTTAACACAAACATAAGACTATATTCTATATAAAGATCTTAGAGCTCATGACCTCTTTTCTCTCTCCTTAGAGATTAAAATACTACTTTGCACGAGATGTAAGGTCGTGCTAGATTATTTAACTATAGAAAGTAATTTAAGAAGGAAGATACGAGATATTAAGTATTTCAATATATGATTATTAGCAAAGTATGTGACGAGAGAGATTGATAGTTCAAAACTGAAGTGCAAGGCGTGGTAATTCGTTTCTACGTAACAAGAGCACTCTAATTTGCTTTCTTCAATTCTAATTGAATCTTCCATAAACATAAATTAGTTGTATATGCCGATTTACATTTAATCAGATCCATTTCTCATGGTTTGCAATGTACGTGGACTCCAACAAGTAGCTTGGACCAACCGGATGAGCGAGATGTGTCATGCAAACTTGGGCTCGGACAAAAGGTGGAACGTTCAATTTAGCATACGTGTTGACGTGCTTCCCGTGGTTTAGTATCTACGAATCATCTAGTCATGTGAGGCCAATCCCCCGTGTTGGGTGGCCCGTGCATCCCCGGACGGCACAAATGCAATTCTCCTTGTCGCAGTTTGCCCGATTTAATTTCCTCGAAAGTTCAGGGCCATGCTAGGCATTTCAACTCTAGTTTTTTATTTCCTTTCCAATTGCCTGCAAATTTTCTTCTCTTTGTTCCTGCTAGACATGGCGATTCTGGTCTTCCTCCACTACTCCCATTCCCTCTCTTCAGACCATCTCCATTAGAAAGTTCAACCTATAGTAATCAAATCCCTAATGGCCACGAGATACTGGGTAGTTTCCCTCCCCGTTCAGAACTCCGCTTCTTATCAATGGAATCATTTGCAGGAAGCGATCTCCAAACAATCCTTCGATACTCCCGTTTACAGGGTACAAAAAGCACAAATTTCAAAATTTTCTTTTATAGCACCAGATCTGTTGCTTGAAGTCAAATTTCACTTATTTTGATTAGTTTACATGTTTATTAGTTTTTTTGGTAATTATTGCAGTTCAATACACCTGATCTCCGGGTAGGAACCCTAGATTCGCTTCTGTCTCTCAGTGACGATCTCTTGAAGGTACTTACTTTAGAAATTGGACGTGAAGTGTGTATGTTCGTGCTATCCTTTTCTTGTCTAGTGGTTGATTTGTTGAAATTTGTAGTCGAATAGTTTCATCGAAGGAGTTTCACATAAAATACGCTGTCAGATCGAGGAATTTGAGAGAATTTCTGGTATTGAAGGAAGTCCTTTGACAGTTGATGGAGTTCCGGTTGATTCTTATCTCACGAGGTAAATGGCATTATTCGTAAATATGGTGTCGGATTTCAGTTTGGTGAGTTGTTTAATTGTTCATCTGCTGAACGAGAATGAATTTTTTTTGCATCGCTAGATTTATTTGGGATGAAGCCAAGTATCCTACGATGTCTCCCCTTAGGGAGATTGTTGACGGCATCCATGTTCAAGTGGCGAAGATTGAGGATGATTTGAAGGTAAATAATGACAAATTTGTCTTGATTTGAATGTTTTGTGTTAGTGATACTTTGGATTAAGTTCGTACTTTCCTTATCCATTCTAAGCTCTCACCAAAGGTCTGGAAGCAGAAAATTTAAATTGATGATTGAAAGAATCGATTAGTTCATAGCCATACAGCTTTAAGTAGGGAGAAGAAGATGTTGTAGTGCATTTTGAGATCGTTAATTTTAAAATGAGGTCAGTATTGTATACTTTCTGGAAATTTGGAAGAATGGTAGTGGGGGTGTGTCTTTTTAAGTTCATAGAATCAGGTTATAGGGTCCAATCAATTTTGCTAAAGATGGCTATAATTTTCTTTTGGATTTTCTATTTAGCTTGGTGCAAAGCTTTCATTATGAGGATAGGAAGGTAGATGGGATTAGAATACCTGAAGTGAAAAAGGCCTTGAAAAAGATGAAATTAGGAAAGGCCAAGGGGCTTGATGGTATACCAATAGAGGTTTGGAAGCATATGAGAGATATTGGGTTAGTTTGGTTGACCAAGTTGTTTAACAAGATTATAAAATCAAAGAAAATGCTTTATGAGCGGAGGAAAAGCTCTATTGTACCAATTTATAAGAATAAAGAAGATATACAGAGCTGCACTAATTATCGAGGGATCAAACTTATGAGCCACACTATGAAACTTTTTAAAAGAGTGATTGAGAAGAAGCTACGGCATGAGACAAGTATATTGGAGAATTAGTTTGGTTTCATGACTGAGAGGTCTACTATGGGAGCTATTTTCTTATTAAGATAATTGGTAGAGAAATATAGGAAGAGAAGAAAAGACCTCCACATGGTCTTTATCGACTTAGAGAAAGCTTATGATAGAGTCCCTAGAGAGTTAATATGGAGGGTGTTGGGAGAGAAAGGGGTTTCGTGGGGGTCTATAGACATAATTAAAGATATGTATGAGGGAGCAGTAACAAATGTTAAGACCACTAGAGGAGAGACTGATGATTTTCTTGTTACTGTAGGATTGCACAAAGGATCGGCATTGAGCCCATACCTTTTCATGTTGTTTATGGATGAGTTAACAAAACATTTGTACAAGAATATTCTCCGGTGCATGTTATTTGCAGATGATGTAGTCTTACTTGATGAGACAAGAGAGGGTGTAAACACAAAGCTTAGAGTTATGGAGGAAAGCATTATAATTTAAAGGATTTAAAATCAGCCGAACTAAGGCAAAATATATGGAATGCAATTTTAGCAAGGAGAGGAGTAGGAGTGGAACACCAGTCAAGATTGATAACCAGGAAGTCTCCGTAAAAGACCACTTTCGGTACTTAGGATCAATGATTCATGAGAGTGGAGAGATTGAGAGGGAGGTCACCCAGAGAATCCAAGCGGGTTGGAACAAATGGAGATGTGCATCTGGAGTTTTATGTGATTTGCGTGTGCTACTCAAACTAAAAGGAAAATTCTATAGGAAGGCCATGCTCTATGGATCAGAGTGTTGGGCAGCTAAGGAACATCATGCTCATAGGATGAGCGTTGTAAAAATGAGGATGTTGAGATGGATGAGTGGTAATGAAAATATTAGAGAAAATTTAAGGGTAATACTAATAGGTAACAAGATGAGGGAGATTTAGTTTGGACATGTCCAAAGGAGACCGAAAATGGCACTGGTTAGAAGGAGTGAGGTAATGCCAGTAGAATGTTCTAAAAGGGCAAGGCGAAGGTGCAAAAGAACGATGATAGAAGTGGCGAGGAAAGATCTAAAAACTTTGGGACTAAATGAAGCCATAGTACTTAATAGAGGGGAATGGAGGAATAAGATTCATGTGGCCAACCCCTAATTGGGATAAGGTCTTGATGATGATGATGATGATGATGTTAGGTGGCTAGCCGTCATAAAATGTTTTGGCCAATCTTGACATGAATTTGATGATAATGATATTCCCTTAGGCTAGGGTGTTTCCCATAAGTGAAGCACTACATCGGAGCGTGGATGCAGTGAAAAATAGTTAGGGCATGCTAAGCGATGCACTGCATGGTATCCTGGGTGCTGTGGGAAATGGGCAAGTGTTGCTAGAGTGTTCTCTCGAAAGTGACGCACTGCATTAGAACCTAGGTGTAGCAGGAAATAGTTAGGGGTTCACATGCCATTTTAGCTGTGCGCAAGGAAAGATACTATCTCAAAAGAATAAGATTCATACCACCCATGAAACATAAGCACTTTGACATGCAAGAATATAAAGCTAGTAGATACGATGAAACGTATGAGAGTTAATATAGCTTGTGTCCAAGAAACCAAGTGGAAAGGGCTTAATAAAAATGATGTAGAAATAGTGGTGGATGAAGAATTAAATGATAAAGTTGTAGAAGTTAGAAGAACCAGTAATAGAATTCTACTAATAAAACTTGTTCTAAGAGAGAAGATCATAAATGCTATAAGTGCATAAGCCCACAGGTAGGGTTAGAAGATAGAATTAAGAGACAAGTCTAGAAAGATACAAAGGAAGTAATGCAAGAAATTTCCAATACAGAGGGGATATTTATAGGAGCAGACTTAAATTACCATCTAAAATGGGCAGCCCTGGTGCACGAAGCTCCAGCATATGTGGGGTCTGGGAAGGGTGGACCACAAGGGTCAATAGTAAGCAACCTTACCTTGCATTTTTTGCTAGAGGCTATTTCCACGCCTTGAACCCGTGACCTCAAGGTC
The DNA here is from genome assembly GCA_035236585.1 of Warburgia ugandensis. NCBI lineage: Eukaryota > Viridiplantae > Streptophyta > Magnoliopsida > Canellales > Canellaceae > Warburgia > Warburgia ugandensis. The sequence goes on along the minus strand of CP141130.1, from coordinate 85,146,445 downwards.
ACACGATGGCAACTCCACCGTTGTGCCAAGGCTCTCCTTCACTTAAACTATCATGTAGGAAAGGAAAATGAAGGATATGATAAAGTACATGGAGGGTTTGATATTTGAAAAAGAAATGAGATGTGGGAAGCTATCCTTGATATTGCTTTGGCATATAACCTAGCTGTAGTGAGCACATACTTTAAGAAGAGGGATAGACACTAAATAACCTTTAAAAGTAGATCATATAAGAGCCAAATAGACCTTTTCTACTTAGAAATACCGAATGATCAATGTGTAAGGATTGTAAGGTGATACTTGGTGAGAGTTTAACCACACAACAAGGGTTAATGGTCATTGATATTTACATTAAGAGATGGAAGAAAGAGAATGAACTTAATATATGTCTAAAAACTAAGTGGTGGAACTTAAAAGGAAAGGAGATAACATTATTTACAAACAAACAAGTTGATGGTAGAAGAAAAAGTGAAACAATGAAACAGAAGTAAACACCATGTGGACTAATATGGCCTAGCCTATTAAGAAAGTGGCAAAAGGTGTTCTAGGAGTATCTAAAGGCAAAAGGCAACTAGTAAAGGAAACTTGGTGGTGTATTGAAACACTAAAAACGTTATTAAAAAGAAAGGAGTGTGTTTTGAAGCATGACAGATGGTTAGAAATGACGAAAACTTTGAGCAATATAAGAATGCTAAAAAGGTTGTTAAGAGATTAGTAAGTGAGGCTAAACTCAAGGCATATGATGGCCTTTATAATAAATTAAAAGAAGGTGAGAAAAATGTGTTCAAACTTGCAAAAAAAGAGAACAGAAGAGTAAGGACTTAGACCACGTTAAATGCATCAAAAGTGATGCCGAGAGGGTACTCAAAAAAGATGATAAGATCAATTAAAGGTGTCAAAGTTTCTTTAAAAAATTGCTAAATGATAATTCCCCCGAGAATATAGAGATTGAAAGAACTGTAAACCCAAACAACGTTGGACTATGTAGATACAACCATAGGATTAAGATACCTGAAGTAAAAGAGGCGTTGAAAAAGATGAAATCAAGAAAGGTCATGGGGTTATACCAATAGCGGTTTGGAATTATGTCAGAGATATTGGAGTAATTTGGTTGACAAAGTTGTTTAACAAGATTATAAAATGAAAGAAAATGCCAGATGAATGGAGGAAAAAGTCTATCATACCAATTTATAAGACTAAAAGACACATACAGAGTTGCATTAGGTATCACAGAATCAAACTTATGAGCCATACCATTAAACTTTGTAAAAGAGTGATTGAGAAGAGGCTACGATATGAGGGGAATGGAGGAACAAGATATGTGTAGTTGACCCCTAATCGGGATAAGGCTTTGATGATGATAGTTGAAAGGAATTAAAATGAAACATGTCTATTGAATCGGTATTATATTCAAATGTTCACCCCCTTAAGCTTTAGGGTTGGTAATACTCAAAAGGGTTTTGATTGCCAAATGAAACTGTTTGAAATAGTCTTGCGAGAGTTTCAGATATCCTTTTCAACTTGTATAGAGCTTAGCTCATTAGTATCTTTTCGTTGGGAAGGACATTGATATGTGACTCTCCAAGTGAAATGATACGCCCTTGTCCAGCACCTTCTGTTTTATCTGACCCAAAGTGCCTCCTAACACATGGAAACTGCTGCTGCAGTTTTCTTCAACTACCATCAAAGATCCCCAATTCATTATTGAAACTTTGACACCTTATCTGGAATACCCTCTCAAGACAGGGAAATGCTGCTGCAATTTAATCAAAACATATCTTGAACTTTTGACACCTTATGGTGAGAAGCAGTTCCACTCTGCAGGAAGAGAGGCTTATTTGTCTCTCCATTTTAGTTCCTGTCAGATTCATGCCATTGTCTTATATATTTCGACTTCATAAGCACAGATGCTTATGTGGCCAAATGCTTTTATTATAAGGATAATAAGTAAGAGGTCAGATAAGCAGATGGGGGATTGACAATATAGTGAGTTGGTCATAAGAAATGTAAAGGAAAGATGGCCATTGAATTGGTATGTAGTCAAATGTCCACCCTGTTAAGCTTAAGCATTGGTAATACTCAAAAGGGTTTTGATAGCCAAATATCCATAGTTATAGTTTTGCAAGAGTGTCAGATATCCTTTTTGACTTGCATAGAGTGTAGTTCATCAGTATATTTTCATTGGGATCAATCACCTACTGTCTTATCTGGTCCAAGGTGCCTCCTAGAACAAGGAAACTGCTGCTTCACTACAGCCAAAGATCCTGGCAACCCCATCTTGAATTTCTCACACCTTATGGAGTATACGTCTAATCCACCATCTGGTGTTAACTGGTTAATGGCCCTGGAATACCCTCCCAAGACAAGGAAATGCTACTGCAATATAACAAAACATATCTTGAACTTTTGACACCTTATGATGGGAAGTACTTCCAGCCTGCTGGAGGAGAGGCTTATTTGTCTCTCCAATTTCTGTCAGATTTATGCTGTTGCCTTATATATTTCGACCCATAAGCACAGATGCCCCTAAGAGATTCTGAATCACATAATGATCCTCAAGGGAAGACACTCCCAAGGGCCTAATAAAACTTTTGACTTATAGCAACATGGTGAAATCCATAGGGCAGAGCTAGTGGTTTTCTTTCACTTTTAGCTTCTTAGGTTGAAGAAGTCCAGCTATGATTCTTACATTTTATTTTCATTTGCAGGTTCGGGTTGCTGAATACAACAATGTCCGGAGTCAGCTTAATGCAATCAACAGAAAGCAAAGTGGAAGGTTTGAGTTATTGATTTGTTGTATAGCTAATAGAAACTGCATTTCAGTTAGAAAAAACCCATTGTTAAAATCCTCGTCATGTCTTTGAGATATCCTTGGAAATTTTTGTTCTCTTAGTTTGTTCTGGTGCCTGTTGTATCATATATCATTTGTTTATATTTGACCTAGAGCTGATTTTCACTAATTCCTTTCAGCTTAGCTGTCCGTGATCTTTCCAATTTAGTGAAGCCAGATGATATTATCACATCAGAGCATTTAGTGACTCTCCTTGCAGTTGTTCCCAAGTATTCTCAGAAGGACTGGTTATCCAAATATGAAACACTAACTAACTATGTGGTAAGGTCTCCATTAAGTTATTGTACCTTAAGCATCTAAATGAAAAATATGGTCTAAGCTCTACATATCTTCCAATAGTTGCTCCATTGTTTTTGTTGCTAGCTGGTAGAACATGCAGGTCCAGATTCTGTACTTTGAATGGAGTTTTATCCTCTTCAGTTTGAAGTCCTAACATTCATATCCTGTGAAAGGAAATAATAATACTAAATACCTTTCCTAACTAGCTCAATTATTTTTTTGAACCCTTTGGAGAGCTGCATTTCTTAAGTGCTGATAACATAGAATTTATTGGCAAGGGGCTAAAGTTTTCATCCATTAGGAAAAACCTTCTTGGGCAGCCACGCTGTAGATGCATGTTCAATACTGGTGTTAAGATAGATCAATAAATTCAATTTTTAATTATATGGTTAAGTCTAGAGAATGATTTTAGATAATTGATGTTTAAAACTGCCAACATTTTACATTTTTCCTTTCATTTTTTGTTGTTGAGAAATTCCAGGTAACTATCTTTATTGAACTAGTTTATGCCACATCAAGTTCATATAAAAGGGCAGTCTCGGTGCATGAAGCTCCTGTGCATGTGGGGTCCGGAGAAGGGGTGGACCATAAGGGTCAATAGCACGCAGCCTTACCTTGCATTTTGCAAGAGGCTGTTTCCATGCCTTGAACCTGTGACCTCAAGGTCATGCGACGACAACTCTACCGTTGCGCCAAGCCTCCCCTTCCTACATCAAATTCATATACAATAAGAAACAAAGTGTTCAAGAATAAAAATCAGCAGAAAGTTTAAGTCAGTTTACAAATGAATTGATCCATAAGACTTGTCAACCAAAATGCTGCAACAGGTAGTAATCCTCCAAGCATAGCTACAAATGTCTCCATGTAATCGATTTTTTCTTTTTTTTGACAAGGTCTTGACTCTTCTATGCCTGATTTAATCCTGAATAATTAGAAGATTCTTTCATTTATTTCAAATTCAATGCAAATTTACTGACGTAAACATGAACTTGAGTCGAACATGGTTTAGCAAACCAAACTCAACTTTCAGGTATAATTTGTCAAATTCGCAGGTATTACTTGTAACTCTAGTGACAAATTGCAATGAAGCAATTAAATCTATAATTTTAATAATGTCTCTTCTTTGATCTTTGCCTGCACGGTTGCACCATTAACAAATGTTAGGAATTATATGATGCGAGCTGTCTTATCATGGTTCTGTGATTCATATGTATTGAATACTCTTAGGTCCTTCATTTCTGAATCTTTTGAAGCCAAAAAATAGATGGCACAACAAAGAAAAGCCCCATAACACAGGACACCATCTACTTTTTGGCTTAAAGAGGTACAATAATGAAGTACCCAGAAACATTGAATACATGTGAGGTATGGTACCTAGAGGATCTAAGATGAGGTGAATCTAATGAATGGTATGGATCTTGGGAAATTTTGAAAAAAGTGGGTCCACTATCCACTTTTCAGCATGCCTATTATGCTTCCAAGTTAGGGCAATTCTCCTTCACTCTAACATTCTTGATAGTAGCTCAGCCAAAGATGTACTAAGTATGATCCTTCAACTACACATTACCTGGAGAAAAAACAACCTTAAAGTCTTAGCAAGGGAGATCTTATATGGACTTACTCAGATATCATGATTATCTGTAAATGCATGTTTCAGAGTAATTACGTAAAGGAGGATAGTTGCTTAATGATTTGTCAAATAATTGAGTCAAAACTTTAAATTTCTCATGAATACTTGTTGTTCTCTATATATTTGGTCATATTGGATGAATATATGTTTCTTGTTATTGTTACAAATTTTTTGTAGTTTACTATTATGAACTGATTTTATATTGTGAGTTTTACTTGCATCATTGTCACAGAATTTGGGAAGAAGTTCTTAATCTAGGAAGCTTGCTCACAAAAAGTATGCACCAGTTCTTTCAGAAAGACATCCAATTTTTCTTTTGGTAGTAAGATAGACTTCTGTTATGCCCAAATCTGTTACAAGTTACAACAGTTTGCCTATGCATTTACGAGTTGTAGGCTAGTTACATTTCATCCAGTCCTTGGCTCTGATGCCATATCTACATCAATAGAGGCTATATTTGCATCAGCAGTACTGGTTTATTTACATTGCCTATTGCCTATTGATTTTTTCACATCTGCCCACAAAATTGGGTTAGAAAAAATAGGTGTTTGTATCCACTTCACCGTTGTATGTTTCATTGATGCGTGGATGGCCAAAATCCAAAATTTCCAAACTTAATGCAAGTTTTTGACTAATTCATGTTTAATTTTGAAATTTTTGCACTACTTTGAGAAAGCCTACATCAAGATAAAGTGAATGAAACCTTGACCTTCGCAAAGCAAATAATTTGCTTAACCAATACACTATGGGATTCACTTCTATAACTTCTTCAGTGCACCACAGTTATGCACATTTACACACCTAAAGTACATGGGTTCTAGTCCAGAAAATACTTCAGTTTTTTTTTTTTCTTTTTCATTTCTCCCTATTCTTTTCTCTTGCCTAATTGTTCCAATATCCAATATCCAGATTTGTTGACTAATCTGTGTCTATCCTATTTCCACAACTCATTGCAAGTATCTGATAGAATTCCCAGTATATTTGAATTTCAACCAGAAATTTTACAGAGTTACAATTACAATCAATCCTCAGATGCAGAACTACACCAGTTCTGGATCTGTATGCATTTCTTCTTCTATATTACATTCTCTAGCTTTTGAGGAGCTAGAACCTCCAATTCTCTTCTTCTAAATCCTCCCCCCTCTCCTTTTGCCCTCCTTCCTCTTATATCCCCTCCTCTCGATACGTAACTTCCTTTTTACATATCTAAACAGATGTAACTGCCTTTAACAGAAGTAAACCAATGTAACTAAATGCTGTTTACTCTTTGACCTTACTTCTTCTTGTGTAATACTTGCCGAATCTACCTTCTTTAGGTTCAATTGATGTAACAATACAACCCCCCCCCCAATAGTGCCACCTTGTCCTCAAGGTGGAAGTTAGGGAATTGCCTGTGAATGTCTTCCAATGGTTCCCAAGTATTGTCATGGTTTGGAAGATTTTGCCATTGGATGAGGACTTCTAATTGTCCATTAGGAGACTGCCTAATGACTTTGATGGCTGCTGGGTATGCTTGAATTTCTAGCTCTTCAGCTAAGGCCTGTGGTAGTGGTTGAGGTGTCAATGTTGATTCACAAGCTGGCTTGAGCTAGGCCTGTCAATTCGGGTTGGCGGGTCGTGTTTGTGTCCACACGAACACGACACGCTTCGAGTTTAGGTCAACACGAACACGACCCGCATAATAATTGTGTCAAAAATTCGTAACCCGAACACGACACGATTATTAAACGAGTTGACACGACACAACTCATATAACACGATTAAATAAATAATATAATAATCTAGGACAGTTTCAGAAGAACCATCCTATATTACTGCTCTAATATAAAAATTATGGCTCGACAAAAGATAAATTCAGATAGCACAGGTCTATTATTGCAGGGACACTTGATTAGGCGGAGGTATACTGACTTCATACAAAATATATTGAGAAGGAACCGGAAGATCTGGTTGGCTGTGCAAAGGCCCCAAGCCCATCCAATCGCTGTCACCTCACTTAAACAACCCAAAACCTTTGCTATTTGGTAGCTGTTTGGATATGGAAAGGTTCATAATGCAGCTGGAGCACCGCCTATACTACTGCTATCATATCGGCGAATTTGGCTGCCTATTTGTTCTTTTTGGCGCACCGCTTGTACTACTAATAGCTGTACTACTGCTATCAGCTGGAAAGGTTCATAATCCACCAGAAGATCTGGTTGGCTGCGCAAAGGCCCCAAGCCCGTCCAATCGCCGTCACCAAGCCCCAAGTCCCAAGCTGTACTACTGCTCCAGCTGCATTATGAACCTTTCCATATCCAAATAGCTACATGGCGAATTTGGCTGCCTATTTGTTCTTTTCGGCGAGCCATATCATTCCTAGAATTACTAGTTCATTGTTTTTTGTTGGTATAATATAAGATGGTTGTAATATTACAATATAGGAGTTACAATATAGGATGGTTCCAAAGGAACTGTCCTATATTACATGTTACAATATTATATAGGAGTTACAATATACTAATATAGGAGTTACAATATAGGACGGTTCGAACTGTCCTATATTGCATGTTACAATATAGGACAGTTCCAGAGGAATCGTCCTCTATTACATGTTATATATAGATATAGGACAGTTCCAAATGAACCGTCCTATATTTCTGTTAGTTCACGATAAATAAATAGGTCGCGTGTCAAACAGGTCAACACGATGGGTCATGTTGATTGACCCAAACATGACACGATTTTTGGCGTGTCGTTTTCGGGTTGACCCGAAAATGACATGAACACGATAAGACTCGACCCGAACCGGCTAAATTCGTGTTGGGTTCGTGTAGTGTTATCATGTCGTGTCATATTTTGCTACCCCTAGCTTGAGCTGAGAGACATGAAAAACGGGATGTAATTTAGCCTGTAGAGGTAGCTCCGGCTTATAAACTACTTGTCCAATCCTTTCTAGAATAGCATAAGGTCCGTAATAGCGGGGATGTAGTTTCTTATTGAGCCTTGTTGAGAGTGATTTGAAGCAATAAGGTTGAAGTTTCAAATAAACATAGTCCCCAGGTTGGAAAGTGAGAGGATGGCGGTGTGCATCCGCCTGTCTTTTCATCTTTGTTTGTGTTGCGTCCAAATTCTTCTTTAGTTCGTTTAAAAGTGAATCACGGTTAGCCAGCTGTTGGTTAACTTCCTCCATTGATTCTCCCCCTATAAAGGTTAGCAACATGGGTGGGTCTCTTCCATATAAAGCTTTGAAAGGCATCATTCCTGTTGAACTTTGGTAAGTAGTATTGTACCAATATTCTGCCCAGCAGATCCACTTGGGCCAAGATTTCGGTTTGTTACCAATGAAACATACTAAATATGTTTCCAAGCATCTGTCTTCCTATTAGTTTGCGGATGATAGGCTGAACTCATCTTGAGGGATGTACCTGCTTGCTTAAACAGTTCAACCCAGAAATGGTTGACGAAGACCCTATCTTTGTTTGATACAATGGACTATGGATAACCATGTAGTCTAACAACTTCTTTGGTAAAGATGTGTGCTACTTCCTTGGCCGTGTACGGGTGACTGAGGAGAATGAAGTGGCTGTAATTGGTTAATTGATCAACAACTACTAACACTGTGTCAAAGCCATGTGCCTTAGGTAAGCCACTGATGAAATCCATGGATAACTCACTCCAAACCACCTTGGGAATAGGAAAAGGCTGAAGAAGACTTGCTGGTTTAGTAGTTGTGTATTTGTTTCTTTGGCAAACATCACAAGCGGATATCAAATTTTGAATATCCTCTCGCATTCCCTCCCAATGAAGCACCTGGGATATGCGTTTATAAGTGCGTGTGACTCAATGCCCTCCTCCTGGTGTGGAATGGAATTCTTGTAAGAAGGTTGGAATGCGAGGGGAAGACTTTGGAATAACCAGTTTTCCATGAAATAGTAAAAGACCCTGTTTGAGTGTGTGACCTAGTTGACTATTTGGATTCACCAATAGGTCCTGAATAATACAACGAAGGTGAGGATCTTCTTGTATTTCAGCTGCTAAGGAATCCAAATCGTCACATCTAACCACCGATAGAGCAAGGTGATGTAATAGAAGGTTGCCCTCTTCTATAGGCTGTGAACCACTATCTGTCGGTTCCTCATCCCTTGTTTTACTGTTATTACGGTTGAGGGTGGGATACTCCTGATGCCTAGCAAAGCATCAGCCACTCTGTTATCAGATACTGGCTTATACTGAATGACGAAGTCATACCCAATGAGTTTGGTTAATCACTTTTGTTGCTCTTCATTTAGCATATGTTGTTCCATGAAGAATTTGAGGCTTTTCTGGTCCATATAAATAATGAAATGCCTTCCCACAAGATAATATCTCCACTTCTGTATAGCAAGAACTATGACCATCAGTTCCCTTTCATAAACTAATTTAGACTGTGATCGAAGAGAGAGGGATTGACTGAAGAAAGCAACTGGTCTACCCTCTTGCATGAGGATAGCACCAATTCCTTTTCCTGATGCATCAGTTTCCAGCACAAAGGTTTTTGAAAAATCTGGTATGGCTAATACAGGAACCGATGTCATGGCTTTTTTCAATGTCTCAAACGCCTCATGATCTTCTTTAGTCCATATGAATCCATCTTTCTTAGGTAGTTTGGTTAAAGGAGTAGCAATGATTCCATAACTTTTGACAAATCTTCTGTATAGCCAGTAAGACCCAAAAATCCATAAAGTGCCTTGGTATTTCTGGGAATGGGCCATGATAACATACAGTCTATCTTGGAATTATCAGCTTCTACCCCCTTCTTAGATATAATATGTCCCAAGTACTACAAAGAAGGTTGTGCAAATGAACACTTCTTTTTATTGGCAATGAGCTAATGTTCTTCAAGCAATTGCAGGACAATGGCAATATGCTTCAAGTGAAGAGAAAGGTTACTGCTATATATTAGAATGCCATTAAAGAAGACAAGGACAAACTTGCGCAGATGGGGTTGAAATACCTCATTAATGAGCGCCTGAAAGGTAGCTGGTGCATTGGTTAGCCCGAAAGGCATAACCAAGAATTCGAAGTGCCCTTCATGAGTTTGAAAGGCTATTTTAGCTATGTCTTGCTCCTTGATTCAAATTTGATAATGGCGTGATTTCAAGTCTAGCTTTGAGAAGATGGTGGCTCTACCTAATTCGTCCAGCAGTTCATCTATTGTTGGAATTGAGAACTTGTCAAGTACTGTCACCTTATTTGGAGCCCTATAATCCGCACAAAATCTCCAACCCCCATCATTCTTTTTGACCAGTAGCATTGGGCTAGAAAAAGGGCTTTTACTAGGTCAAATGATGCCTGATTTCAACAATTCCTTTATGATCTTCTCAATTTCATCTTTCTGTGAATGCGGATACCTATATAGCCTACTGTGAGGAGGTTGAGTTCCTTCTACCAGCCTAATGGAATGATCATGAGAACGAGCAACCGGTAGTCCTAAAGGTTGATCAAATATATGTGAAAATTGCTGTAGGAGAGAGTCTATGGCTAATCGTCCCTCTTCCTGCGGCTGGCATTTACCCCCTTCCATACCCTTATATTCAATCATACAATCAAATTTTGCCCTAGGAATGACTCGAAGAATCGATTTGAAGGAGACTAAAGAACAAGATAGAGTCGGATCCCCCTTCAAGATGATCTGATGCTTGTCTACTTTGAAACACATGGTTAGATTATGGAAGTTTGCTGAAATATCTCCCAAAGTTTCCAGTCATTTTACCCCCAAAACAATGTCTGCTCCCCAAGATCAAAAGGGTGGAAGTCTTGAACCACCATTATACCTGGTAGGCTTAATCGTATCTCCTAGCAGATGCCTTCTCCTCGGATGCAGTGGTCATCCCCAACTTGCACTCCAAATTGGCGCGACCTGTCTACTGATAATGGAAGTTCCCTGACTAGTTGGGTGGAGATGAAGTTGTGGGAAGCCCCACTGTCTATCAGCACTATCACCTCCCTTCTACCGATCTTGCCCTTCATTTTCATAGTCCCACCAAATGTAAACCCTGAAATAGAGTTCAAAGATAACTCTAGATCTTGATTATCTGTTTCTTGGGTTTTATCCATCTCTGTCGGAGAAAGAGAAAGGGTTTCTGTCTCCTCTTCATTGTCGGCGGCGAGGTGGAGCACTTGCAATACTCGGTTTTTACACCGATGCCTGGGGTGATACTTTTCATCACATCTGTAGCGTAATCCTTGTGATCGCCTTTGTTGTAGCTTGGTGTCTGTGAGCTTCCTTAGAGTTTCCCTTTTTCTGGCAGGCTGTTCGACGGTTTGCCTCTCCCGATCATTTTCTGGCCGAAAACCCTTGCTCCTATCAGTGCTGGGGAAGACGATGGGTAAATGACGAAAAAGCCCTTGCGAACCCCCTTCCGTCGAAATGCTCTTCGAATAGGCCTGGATGGGCCCCGACATTCTTGGCCCAATGTCGTTTCTTATTGGACAGGATCGTATCTGGTCCAAAGCCCGGTTCATTTCTTCAATCTTGTGGGCTAACTCCATAAGCCCAGACAAAGAGGTAGGCCTAAAGAGCTTTATCTCGGCCTTAATGTCTTCTCGGAGCCCATTCAAGAAAGCCCCCTTCAGCAGCTTGTAGGAGAGATCCCCCAGATGGTCGGAGAGCAGCTCAAACGATTGGAGGTACTCGAAGATGCTATTGTTCTACCTTAACTTCATAGTCATCGTCCGCTTGGGACGATTGGAAACAGCGTAGCAGGGATGATCGAAAAGATCCCCACGATCAGAAAGGAGTGCGAGATTCTGCCCACAAGAACCAGTGGAGAGCATCTCCCACTAAACAAACAGAAGCTGCCGGAATCTTCTCAGTGTTGATGATCCTGTTGACCTGGAAATAGTGATCTGCCCTGCACAGCCACCCGTAGGGTTCTTGGCCGTCGAACATTAGTAAATACCGAACCTGCCATTCTTGGTGGTGATGGTTCCCTGACGGAAATGGACTTCGTTTGGGGTTGTTGGAGGGTTCCCCCATTTCTGGGTTCTGATGACTACTCCTACCTTCGTCCGGCGACTACCGGTTCTTGTTCCACTCTCGAATTTCTACTAAGTACTCTCCAAGTGCATTGATATTAGTTTGTAATCTCCCAAGATGTTCCCTCACATCTCTTATCTCCCCTCTGACTCCCTCTATCTCCTTCTCCATACTTTCTGCTCTTTCCATCCTGGTCCTAACCATTCCTTGGTTTCGAACCTGCTCTGATACCACTTGATACAATTACCAGTATATTTGAATTTCAACCAGAAATTTTACAGAGTTACAATTACAATCAATCCTCAGATGCAGAACTATACCAGTTCTGGATCTATATGCGTTTCCTCTTCTATATTACATTCTCTAGCTTTTGAGGAGCTAGAACCTCCAATTCTCTTCTTCTAAATCCTTCCCCCTCTCCTTTTGCCCTCCTTCCTCTTATATCCCCTCCTCTCCATACGTAACTGCCTTTTTACATATCTAAACAGATGTAACTGCCTTTAACAGAAGTAAACCAATGTAACTGAATGCTGTTTACTCTTTGTCCTTACCTCTTCTTGTATAATAGTTGCCGAATCTACCTTCTTTAGGTTCAATTGATGTAACGGTATCTTTTTCTTTGTCAAGTTTCTTTATGTTCAGAACTTTTTTTGCATTTTTCAGTCCCCATGTTGGATGTCATGCTAGTCATAATTCCATTTATTTTCTGTTAACCTTCTTGAAGAAGCCATCATAAATTTTCTATGACTTGGATACTATCGTAGAAACATTCACTATGTGCTGAATGAGAAATGGTTGTATTTTAAGAATTGAAAAGATGTGAGGAGCCCTATGTGTGAACCTCGGTTCAAACTTTGAAATTCTCCATAATGGTTCTGGATCTTGTCATTTGCCCCTCCTAGGGGCTGGGCACCCAATTATGCATCCTATGTGACTTCTTGGTTTATGACGCAATGTTTGGATCGTGAAGTCTATTGGTATGTCTAAGATTGAGGTACATGATGCATCTGCATGGGGAGTTTGCCAAGGGCCTTGTCTGCCATCTACTTTTCGTTCAACAAAATGCTCTAAGTTATAGAGATGAATGCTTGATAGTACCTTGTAAATGGTGTTAAAAAGTGAGTACACTACCCTCTGAGAGTTGTCTAGTGAGTTCAGTAGTTGGAAAAATCTAAAATGGGTTCCACTTCCCCGCCTGATCCTTCTCTAGCTGGGGCTGCTGCAATAAAACCTAGTTATTGTTGTCATGATCAGCATCATCTTTTCAAAGCAATTATAAAGTATTCATTGGTTTTTATGTCTCCAGATCTGGACACTCCAAGTTTCAAGGCAGGATCACCAACCTACTAATGCAAATGATTACAATATGAAATGCTAGAAGGGTCATAATCTGACATAACAGTTACAAAAGTTTTTAATGCAGGTTGAGCACTTTGCCAGTTTTTTCTGAAAACTTAGCCTGCATGACTTTCTGGAGCCAGAAATTTCAGTTCTCTGACATACAGTCAAGTCATGTAACCTTTTACACTTTTTGCTATACTGCATATTTAGCTTCTAAAATTATGGGATCCCTGTGCAATCTGAAGATCATAAAGCTATAGTGATTTGATTTGTACAAATATGTTTTGAACTGTAAGCTATAATAAATGTGAACAGAGTTGGTAGATTTTTCCTATGCTGACTAAATATTAGTAGCAGTTTTTTTTCTTTTGTATTGTCCACTCTTCATTTCATCTTCTTTATTTGATGTTCAATTGGACTAAACTGTTTGCTAGTTCTTTCCTGGTCCTTTCTACTTCAGTAAATGGTTGCTTCCTTCATTCTTGTGTCCTTTGTTTTGTGTTAAATGCGGACTTTTACTCAAGTTAATCTCATGTAGGTTCCAAGGTCCTCTAAGAAGTTGCATGAGGATAACGAGTATGCTCTTTATTCTGTGACCCTGTTTGGTAGAGTTGCTGACAACTTCAAAACAAATGCACGTGAAAAGGGTTTTCAGGTATGCAATGAATTGGTTTTGAGATGCCTCATTTGAGAAACACATGATTTCACAGTGCATTTCACGTTCTCAGAATTCTTGCTCTTAAAATTGTCTGATTTGCCTGTAAGAGCAAGAACTTGCGGACAGTTACTTCTGAAGTTAATTATAACAAAACTCATTTCTAGCCAATGTACTTACGTGATGCCTCTTGTGATTCAGATCCGTGACTTTGAATACAGTCCAGAAGCTCAGGATAGTAGGAAAAGAGAATTAGAAAGATTGATGCAAGATCAGGAAAGCATGAGAAGCTCTCTTTTGCAATGGTGCTATGCTAGTTATGGGGAGGTGCGTTCTGTTTTACAGTTATTCCTGGTGAATAATACTATCTGATAAAGTAGCTTTTAATTTATAAAATTGATAAGGCTAGTAAGTGGTAGAGTGTCAAGGAAGGTGTAAAACAACTTCCATTTGAAAGTATTTCTTTGAATGCATTCAAAGTGGATGATATCCTTGTGCAGATAGGTGTAGGATTGTGCACACCTTAAATAATGGTAATGATACTTCGTTCTTTCATATGATAAAAGGGCAGCCCAGTGCACGAAGCTCCCACGTATATGGGGTCCAGGGAAGGGGCAGACCACAAAGGGCCTATAGTATGCTTAAGCCAAGAACCCTTTAGGTCGGTTTACAATTTTCCATTCATTTTTCTTGATGTCCATTATTTGCAACTAGGATTTGGAACACTTCCATGGGCCTTGTAATGCCGTAGCATCCTACCTATGTTACACTGTGCACACACTCAATATTCGCTCCAAGTCATCCAACTTTAGTGGCTTAGCTTTCTACCTAAGGCAAGTAGGGACGCTTGACTGCTCACACATAATGAGTCCCTGAGTTACCATGATAGAAGGATAACCACGCCTCATTCACTATCATGTTTGAATAATTACTCTTGTTTTGAATCCAATCTATAACACTCCATAGATCACTTTCATCAAATGCTTGAGAACTGATTGAAATAAGTGGAAAATAGTCATTGGCCAGGCTTTTGAAAATATTAATGAACTTGTAGGCCAAATGTTGATATTTCAATTTTTTGACAAACCATTTGAAGTTGAGTATGATGCGTGCTATGTTTCTGAGCCAAGAGCAATGACCCATATCACTTTTCAATTAAGCGGAGGAGACTGAGGAAACGATTACAGCATTCATGGCAAGTAGGTTTATGACATTGCCCAAGATCTTCAGTACTGAAGGCACTGCCTTATAGTATGGAGTTTGTGTTGCATTTATAGTTCAGAACATTAATCCTCTTGCACACTGGCGACCAGTCTGATTTCAATTGTTGCCATGCAAAATGGGTTTCTTATCCCCAGGAGTTTGCATTTGCCCTTGAGTATATATTGGGCTGCAACGAAACAGGGTTCTCTTAGCAGGACAACATTAATTGGCATTGTTTCATCTAACTTTTCAGCATGGACCATCACAAAAGATTGTAGAGGGGAAACAGTATTCCTATGCCCTTTTAGGACTAATGCCACACTCTCATGTGGAGGTTTGTGGCATTTACACCAAGGGGCCCACCTTTCTGATTGTCTGAACCATTCATACTGATTATCTTGATATATATGAGCCCTGTCCCAAAACTCACATAGTTTGGATCATCCAACCATTGTTTTTCTGAGCTATTTTTGAGTTCTAAAATGGACATCAGTAAAATTAACAGCTCATAAAAATCACAAGATTCTTCCAAGGTGATTTTTAGGACATGACATGTCTACAGCGATGGTTAAGATAAGTGGTTTGGATTATTAAAAGAGGTGGGCCACCACTTGTACTTTTACCACGAAACCCATGAGGATGTTGCATTAGTCCAAAAGGGGTTGTAAAAGGACGATGATTAAGATGGTAGAAGATTTGGATTAATGATAAGGGGCAGCAATGTGAACCGGTTATAAAATTAGCTTCTCTTTGAAGAAAGTGACTCTTGAGTTCCTAATTGTTTGTTGAGGAGAGGTTCATCTTTAAGGTACAACCATGTATTATTGGAGATCATATTGGATAGATCGAGACATACAGATGTCAGTGCCTCAAGTTACAAAAGAATGTTGCGGCTATTGAGTTGGTGCTGAATGCCATGTTAAGAATGGAAAGCATTGAGCCTTTTTCCACCATTCTGATACCTATGACATCATGGGGAAGATGCTTGAATGGAATTTTTCTGGGTTTAAGGTAAAACGAACCCGATAAATGGTCTCTTTTTTATGATCTCACACTTCATTGCTTTTAATGGAATTCTTAATGTGAACTAATCTAAAATACTTTTATGCTGGAGTATTTTATATCTACATGGAAGTACCAATGATCATATTCAATTGTGACTGAAAGTGCTGCTTCTGAAGGATTTTTCCATGACAGATAGATGGGCAAATAAAGCTGTTGAACTAATTTGGGGAATCTATCAATCAGCCTTGCTTATGAGAATAAAAAATAGTGGACCTTTTCTGTCAAGAAGCTGCACCTTTGGAAAAGTGCATTTCAGGTTGTTCATCCAAGTAATTAATCTGACTTGATTCCTTTGCCAATTTGGAAGGCAAGCGAGATATTGGAAGCAAGGGTGAACTCATGAAAGAGTTGCAAGGAGTCATAAAAGATGCTGAAGATTCGACTCATCATCATAGACATGTATTTTAAGTGGTAATTATATCCTAGTTTGGAAGATTGTGCAAAGCGTTGAAGCAAATGAGTAGTGGGGTTCCTAGAAAATCTACCGAGCAATGTAAATCACCACTTCCTGTTGAGGCTTCTAAGTAAAGAAGATATTGATGGGCATCCTTAAGAAATACATAGTTTAAGATGGTGACAGAGAGATGGTCGAAATTTTGCAAGAATGGTGTGACAAAACTTTAGGAAATTTGTTTTTTGCTAGAAGTATTACACAGTGAACCAAAGGTGCAAAGTATTGAAGCTATGATTTAGAAAACTTTATTCTTCTTACAGAGTGCTTATGGAATGTAGTTTTATCTTATTTATTTTTTAATTATAAAAAAGCACCCATGCAAAGCCTCAAACCTGGGTTACCCAGGTGAGAGACTCTTTATGCCACTGCACTTAGAAGGCTTTGGTGTGATGGAATGTAATATTCAGCTTGTCAAAGACAGCAAGGAAGAATAAAGATAAAGACGACCAAGGGATTGATTTGTGCACATGGTTGCAAAATCCGGTCTTAACTTGAGATTACCGTAGTGGGACTTGTCGGAGTATGAGAATTTTGCTTTGGAGGATCATCATCAGATCACTGTCCTGTTAAAATTTGGTGTGGAACAGATAATCTTGGATATTATATTGGTGGCTAGAAGAGGCCTTGTTTGCTTACTAGGCAATTCCTTCTTTAAATATCTCATAAGTTTAGGAATTTTTATTTGTTTATTTGGATAAATTTCATATGTCATCATCAACACGTGACATCTGGTTTCTACATGAAGCATATTTCTTTTCTGATTTTAGTATTTGCCATAGTCTGGGGACTAATTTTGTGCCTTTAGTTAGACAGCTAGTCATATTCCACTATTTCTTTCCTCAATAGAATTTTACCTGCAGGTTTTCAGCTCGTGGATGCACTTTTGTGCTGTACGTGTATTTACTGAGAGCATTCTGAGATACGGCTTGCCACCATCATTCTTGGTAATCAAACACCTCATACGAGCCGCCATCTCTTCAATTTCTGCTGTACCAAGAACAAAACTATTTGCCACCATCATTCTTGATTCTGGCTTTGCTACTAGTTGCTACCCGGGCAACATATTGCAAGAAAATGTCCAAGACCCAATCTTTCAGCATAACCTGGGGCACAGCCCCCTTTTGATTGATCTAGTCTCAATTTTTGGAAGATCGAAGCCATTCACCTTGTTCGTTGATGTTTGGCATGGCCTACCTACAGAATACCAGCAAACGAGAAGAATGGCTTAAATCTTCACAAAGGAAAAAATAAAAATAAATGAAAAGCCAGTTGCCACCTTGCTGGCAGATGTGTCTGAGTCGTCCAGGAATTGATGCCAAGCATTTCTGCAAGTCCTGATTGGTACTTCTGTGAAGTCATATTTGTACACTATTTAGTTTTATCTAATTTATCTGTAGTGTTAGATGTTCCTGAGTCTCTGCACCCAACAATCTCGGTTGTGTGTGTGTATTACATGGCTTTGACAAGGTTGGTTGGGAGTTGATGTCAGGCTGCGGTGTTGGCTCCGTCAGTGAAAAGCGAGAAGAAAGTGCGCTCTATCTTGGAAGGCCTTTGTGGCAATGTGAATAGGTATTTTGTCTCTGTAATTTTACACCCTCAAAGAACTCAATTAATGTTATCTTTGCTGCTTACTGGGTCGCACTGCAGTAACTCCTGATTCTATTAGAGCCTTTTCATGTGCTCTGCTGATTAATTCCTCATGGATGGGCTGTCCATTGTGTGCTAATTGAACGTTTGCATTTTTCAGCACATTCTGGAAATCTGAAGATGAAGTTGGGATGCCTGGTCTGGCAGTGGAAGCCGACACTCATCCATACGTCTCTTTCACAATCAACATAGTTTGATTCATTTTGAGTCGCAACTTTCTCCGTCTGTGTGATTCCCAAGTTGGAAAGAATTACCCTGCAATAACAGCGGGTGGGATCCGAAAATGTCAGTGCACTGTATGTTCGCAGAGTTGACCCAATTCGCGTGTTGTTTGTTTATATATGTCACTGGACATCATCCTAGTGTTCAATTTTGACTGTGTCAAACCATCGAAATTTATTTTGTAAGATTTTATTGTTGGGTTAACGTCATCGGAACTTGGGCATACATATAAAGGCGCCATTATCGTTTTGTTTAAAGCCTGCAAGTCTCATCCTTGCAATGCTCGTGTATGCTGCATTTCTCGTGTATTTCAGGTTACTGCATTTATGTTGTCCTCAAAGATCTTTCCCGTTTGGAACGAACTCTCATAACTGCATACGAGTTGCAACAGAAGCACTACCAGAAAATATGAAATAGATAGTCCTCTAACAACCCACGATGCATTGCGAATCAGCAACAAGCTGCTCTTGGAAACACCGTGGTCTGGGTAGTCTGATAGGCATTCCTCGAGGTTGAAGTTTGGCCACTTTGGGGACTCATGCCTAGACTGACCCTTAACAAGCCACTGGGTGCAGCTACATGTTGAGCTGCTGTACTAGCGTGTGGATACTTTTTGCCCTATACAAGCGTGTATGAGCGCAAGTGCGCGTCACTTGCATTATGATCGAAACTGTACTTGTCTAGGCCTAGCCATTCCACATGGGGGAGGCTTAAGCAGAAATTCTGGAGGCTGATGCATCATCTTTTATTTCGTATCAACCGAGATAAAGGCCACAAAATGAAGCTGCTTAAACTGTGTGATAGGGTTGAAATTCGGACCATGGTTTATCCATATCGTCTCATAACCTAATAGATTAATGCGTTGTTTCTTATTAGACTGACTCAACTTATTTGGAAGCCTGAAATTATTCCTGCTCTTTAACATAGAACCACAAGCGCCTGCAATATACGCATCTAAAATGTACATGTGGGTCTCCGAGGCTTGTTGTCCAGACCTTTTGGGTCACATTTTCCATAGGAAATACCCCGACGGCTTCACCATGTGTAGATTCTTGAGCCGTTTATATTATCACTACATTACAACGGTGGTTAGGATCATGCCTTCCTGGTGCATGCAGCACTTTAGATGACTAAGCAGCGGGCGCCCGCATGTATTTCTACTCCAGTTATACTTTTCTGTATGTGTTTGTCTTGGCTGTATCATCATCATCATCGGTGCTAGTATTGTCCCAGAGAGCAGACAGGGGCCACAATTCACTGCTACAAACCGTTCGTCATATTGTCTCTAATTTGGATGTTGCTTTGCCTTGGAAAATCTGCCCTGCTTTGTACATTTAGGTGTTGGCATGTCGGATGTTGAGAGGAAACTTGAGAGCAAAGTAGATGAGGCCATTTTTCAGTCATATGTCGCCTTTTGCTACAGAGGTTCGGAGAGATGATCTTCACCTAATCCTTTTGCTTGTTTGCTCTGTTAACAAAAGGATGGAATCATTGGGATAAGCACATGATCATGGCAGCTACCATATGTCTAATCAGAAATCCACAATTAGGACAAGAAAATTTGATGCCAGTTCATCTGGATCTTGACTAGTCAGTGGCTTAATATTGATTGGGGAATCTATAATTATGAAAGGTATCCATGTGATATCGGTTCCGAGCAATCACTTAAAATGATGTGTGTAAATGAATCTAATCTTCTTAAGTGGAGATAACCAAATCCTTGGATCCAAAGTTGTTCCAATAATTGAAAGTGATCCAAGAAATCTTGACCTCTTGATGTGCCTCTTAATTGACACGTGAAAGTTGAGAGTTATATGACAGTGAGATTAGAGACATTTCAAGCAACCAATTGGAATTTCTCGCTGCTAATGCTCCAATGTGTAGATAATGATCACGACAAGTCTCCGCCGAAGCTCTAATTACCTTTTAAGTAACGTCTAAGTGGGTCATGCCATCAAGTCAGAGACTAGACAAAAACGTTCCAATAATGCTATAAGCTATGATATTCCGAGATGCACTTAAAGTCTTTTTTCGAGATCTAAGCCAGTCATCTTGTTTAAGCACGCTTAGTGTGAAAAATTTATGCCAATCACCAAAAAAATGTCTGGCTGAGTTGGTTGCAGATAACTTGTTATTTCGCTTGGAATATACTTGGTTGAAGGTTGGAGTTGCTGCTTTCCCCTTTTACTAAAATTGGATCTAGGAACATATGTGAATTATTTAATTTAGGGGAGTGAGGGTGTGCATGATTTTCTTTATAATTTTTGCTTGTATCTAAAAGAGATTACCCCAATTCAATGATTATAAATACAATTCATTTCAGTTTTAAGAATCATCCAATGACATATTATTGTGATATTATTAGAGTTGTTTGTGAAACTATCCACTTTGATCATCTGATGGAGAATATTTGGGACCTCGGAGCACAGCATTTGAATTTGAAAAGTGTAGTCACTAAACAGCTGGGGCTCATGTAAAATTCTTGAAGTCTCATGGACAAGCACCATAATCCTCTCTGATTGCCGGTAAGAGTCCACGCCCATTTTTGATTGATGGGGAAACTCTTTTTTTTTGGATGTAAGTTGTTCATCAAATTTAGAATTCCAAAGGCAGGTCGCCCGCAAGAATTTAATGCATTTGATATTCTACCCACTTGTTTTGGCTCTTTGATTAAATTAATAACAATAGACGGCCATAATTTTTGACCAAAGAAACATAGGTTAAAAATAGGCAGTGGGCATAAAATTTGATCCCTAGCCCATCTAAGTAATTAATTCAGAACATGATGAATAATTTACATCTGCAAAAAGAATAATTAAAAAAAAGAAGAAAGGTTTCCCCATCCATCATAAAAATGGCAAGGCTCCTTCCACGCCTGTTGAGCATGGAATATACTCTTCTTCTTTTTCCTTAAATTTTGTGGTAAAAGTTTTTATGGATAACTCATAATTGGCAGGTGCCCTAAACCCATCACTCAAGCACAAGAGACGCCCTTCTAGTGTCACTAGTGTAAACCACTCTCTAATATGTTTACAGGAAATCAAATAGGCAAGCAGAAGCAAAACAATTAGATCAGAAACTTACCTTCAGCCATAGCAGTCAATTTTCTTTGTTCAAAGTAGTTCCTTTAAGGAAACTTCTGATTCGTAGCAGTACATGATGATGGTTATCGAGAGGTTGTTCTGCTTGAATTAGGAACTCCTTTAAATCAAACAAAATGGATGGTTAAGGGTAGTTATCCTTCCATCGAGGATAACTGCCGTGAGTAGTTACAACTTACTATTAGATTTTGAATTATAATTTTATGGACGACACGCATTCTGACAACTGCGGTAGACTCTTAAACTTTTAAACCTTGACAAAGTCAAAATGGATGGTTAATGGTAGTTATCCTTAACATATAGACGGACCCTCATGTGCTATAGTCATCAATGCTCTTAACCCGAAGTACAAAGGAAGTGGCCATTCATTTAGTTCCGTGCAAAATTTGAGCCATGGCATGCATCGGTGCCCTCTAGAACCAATTTGGCACAAAAACTGCCACTGCGGTGGCCCTATATCTTGTCCCCTGCAAATGACCCTCCTCACATGTTTTGGGACTGACAGAATCCAAGATATGGGCTTAGTGTGTTGCATTGAGGGGAGAAGGGAATATGTGATCAGTCTTCTGCTATTGGTGAAAGGTGTGGACCACCTATAAATTGCCATACCTTCTTGTATTGTTACATAGACTGGACCCCACTATCATCCTAGGTCTTTGATGGCCCACCAATAGGAAGTCCCTTACTGGCCAGAATTTCTTATGTGACTTTCAAATAGGGACTAGACATGAAGAGAGGTAGACATTGAACATGATGCCAGATTGAGAGGGACGCGTCGGCATTCATCAAATGCTAGTCTAGCATTCTGAACGCTTTAACTATTGCATCACGTGTTCAATAATAGATCATAAGACAGTAAATGATTATTGGAAAGATAGCAAGTTATCTATACTACATACTATACATGAACCAGCTCCCTGGGTCAAAAATTGACCAACTCAAGGGAGCAATTTAACTATGTTTAGCCATTAAAAAATTATATTATGATTTAGGCATAAACTATACAATAATTTCAAGTTTTAACAGCAATATTTATTTATTTTCTTTCTCACTTCATGTACATGTGAAATTCGAACATCACCAATTTTTTACTATTATTGGTGGGAAAGTTCCTGATAAAAATCAGTAGAATAGTATTTCGACTTTAGTGGCAGAATTTTTTGCCAATAGAAGTCAACCTTTCCTATGATTTTTTTTTTCCTGGAATACCCTTCCTCATGTTTTCAAAATGCCTTCCCGCCTCTTTCCTAGAATACCCTTTCATGTATCCATTCTTGCAGGTAAATATAAAAGAGAGCATGTACACATACGCACACATACAAATACCGTCCTGTATTTTGTATACTATATATAAAGTAAACACCTGAAGGGGAGCCTTGGCACAACAGTAAAAGTTGTGGTCATGTAACCTTGACGTCATGGGCTCAAGGCGTGAAACAGCCTCTTGCAAAAATGCAAGGTAAGACTGCCTACTTTAAGCCATTGTGACCCACCCCTTCTCCGGACCCACATAGACAGGAGCTTCGTGCAACAGAGCTGCCCTATGTAAAGTAAACAGCTGCTTGGTAAATCTATCGATTGCCATGCATATGTGTTTGCATAATGTAAAGTATAGATTAATGCATTTTTGTATGACTAAAAGTCACCCGCTCTTTTTGAAAGAAAAATACTCTCTTTTATAACGAAGCACTGCTCTCTCTCTCTCTCTCTCTCTCTCTCTCTCTCTCTCTCTGCCAGCATGTGCATGCCCATATGCACGCATATGTTAATGGGGAAGGGTTTGCTTCTTGGTTTAGGATTATCCATATTTAGAGGCTCACAGAACAAAATAAATCTGTCAGTCTTTTATAATTGCTGGAGCCAAAACCTTTACATATTGGCATGTTTTATACTTCACAAAGCCCATATCGGCCGGTCTTTTCCTTTATATTGCTCACAGATATCCTAATGCTATCCACAATTTCCTTGCCAACAAGGGCATTATGCATGTTATAAAGCCTTTACTTTTTTCACGTTTAGAGCTTGCTCTTTCAATTATATTCAAACCATTTTTAGGCATATTGTGGAGTGCCTGCTGCTATAGATTATGGCTTATGGAAGGGGCTAACCTGAAAGAACTGGAAGGAGGGCCATCATCCGCTGCAGAACATTGGGGCCAATTTGTTATGAATCTGGTTAAGACTTGAGGTTTCATTCATGGTGGTCTATATCACCCAATGCTGATCAAAATGGACAATCTAACTAGTAACAGGTTGTGCCTAAAGGTCCTATTCCTTGTGTTTCCAACCCCTCGAAGGTCACAATTTTTGAGAAGTAAACATCCTGTATTTTGTTACAAAAACATTCATAACAAAGATTTACATGGGTCGGCTATAAGCATATATCCGTTGAAGAAATCTATCATAGACAGACTTTGACCTACACCATGATGACCCACTTTTTGCCACTTCACCAACTCATAAACCCAATATTTGTACAGATTTTGATTGAAGTGAACATACTCCTACTCCTGAAGCTAAGGTATTCTTAAATAGGATTTTAGACAATTCAATAGTACTATTTGCACGAGAGTCGCAAGTTTGTGAGCGCATGTTGCTGCAATTCACTCGCAGTGCAGTGGAAAGACATCCATCAAAAGAATTTTGAGGTGAAAGAGCTGCTACCTAAATTTTTTAGCCTGGACGGATGTTCAGTCAGGGCTCACGAGATTTCCATGTCGGTTAGTGTGGGTATCTTAACACCCACGTGAGTGAAATGGTTAGCAAGGTCCTGAAGATCCTTCTTTGAAGGTTTTTTTTTAGGTTTAATGGCTTACTAAGCCCAAGTCCTCTACAAATGGCTTTGTCAATACACACATAATAGTATAGATGCAATTATAGCAGATATAAAAAAATAAATAAAGGATGCTCCCAAGAATTGAGATTATCATCATCAAGACCTTATCCCAATTAGGGGTCGGTCACATGAATCTTATTCCTCCATTCCTCTCTATTAAGTACCATGGCTTCATTTAGTCCCAAAGTTTTTAAATCTTTTCTCACCATTTCTGTCCACGTTCTTTTGGGCCTTCCCCTTGCCCTTTTAGAACCTTCTACTTCTATTGCCTCACTCCTTCTAACCGGTGCCATTATTGGTCTCTTTTGAACATGTCTAAACCATCTAAGTCTAATCTCTCTCATCTTGTTTCCTATTGGTGCTACTCCTAAATTTCCTCTAATATTTTCATTTCTAATTCTATCCTTTCTTGTCTTACCACTCATCTATCTCAACATCCTCATTTATGCGACACTTATCCTATGAGCATGATATTCTTTAATTGCCCAACACTTTGATCCATAGAGCATGGCCGGCCTTATGGCCATCCTATAGAATTTTTCTTTTACTTTGAGTGGCACCAGTTCATCACACAAAACTCTAGATGCACATCTCCATTTGTTCCAACTCGCTTGGATTCTCTGGATAACCTCCTTCTCAATCTCTCCACTCTCATGAATCATTGATCATAAGTACCAAACGTGGTCTTTTACAAGGACTGCTTAGTTATCAATCTTGATTGGTGTTCCACTCCTACTCTTCTCCTTGCTAAAATTGCATTTCATATATTCTGTCTTAGTTCGGCTAATTTTAAATCCTTTAGATTCTAATGCTTCTCTCCATAACTCTAGCTTTATGTTTACACCTTCCATTGTCTCATCAAGTAAGACTATATCATCTGCAAATAGTATGCACCAGGGAATCTCCTCGTGCAAATGTTTTGTAACTCATCCAAAACCAATGTGAAAAGGTATGGGCTCAATGCCGATCCTTGGTGCGATCCTAAAGTGACAGAAAAATTGCCAGTCTCACCACTAGTGGTCTTAACATTTGTTACCGCTATCTCATACATATCTTTAATTATGTCTATATACTCATGCAAAATACCTTTATTGTCCAACACCCTCCATATTAACTCTTTAGGGACTCTATCATAAGCTTTCTCTAAGTCGATAAAGATCATGTGGAGGTCTTTCCTCCTCTCCTTATATTTCTCTACTAATTGTCTTAGTAAGAAAATAGCTTCTATGGTAGACCTCCAAGGCATGAAACTAAACTGATTCTCTGATACACTTGTTTCATGTCATAGCCTCTTCTCAATCACTTTTTCAAAAAGTTTCATAGTGTGGCTCATAAGTTTGATCCCTTGATAATTAGTTCAGCTCTGTATGTCTCCTTTATTTTAATAAATTGATATAATAGAGCTTTTCCTTTACTCATCAGGCATTTTCTTTAATTTTATAATCTTGTTAAACAACTTGGTCAACCAAACTACCCAAATATCTCCTATATGCTTCCAAACCTCTATTGGTATACCATCTGGTCCCTTGACCTTTCCTGATTTCATCTTTTTCAAGGTCTCTTTCACTTCATGTATTCTATTTTACGTTCATATCGATAATATCTAATGTTATTTAGATTTATAGTATTTTTAATCCCTATATTCTCAAAGTCATTGTCATTTAGCAATTTTTGAAAATATGTTTCCCACCTTTGTTTGATCTCATCATCTTTGACTAATACCTTTTGATTATTGCTTCTAATGCACCTAACATGATTTAAGTCCTTACCTTTCTATTCTCTTACTTTTGCAAGTTTAAACACATCTTTCTCACATTCTCTTGTTCCTAGTCTATTATAGAGCTCATCATATACTTTAAGTATAGCCTCACTTATTATTCTCTTAGCAACCTTTTTAGCATTCTTATATTGTTCATAGTTTTCATTATTTCTAGTCTTCTGCCATGCTTTAAGACACATACTTTTTTCTTTAATAACTTTTTACACTGTTTCACTCCACAACCAAGAATTTAGATAAAAAAGACAATAATTGGGGGTCTTAGTGGTCCTTTGTCCTTTGGCTTCAATCCTTCACTAGGAACACCATAAGGAAAGAGAAAAATGTAGAAATGCTCACCAAAACATAAATAAAGAGGGATAAATTGTGGGGATTTTAGTAATCCTTCACCTATCATCTTTATCCTTAACCAAGAACACCCTTAAAGAAAGAGAAAAATGCAAACATAAATAATGTGCTCTTAGTGGTCCTTCTCCTATCAACTCTACTCTTTGACTGGGAACACCCTAAAGAAAGAGAAAAATGTAGGGATGTATGTTGAAACATAATAAAGAAGCCTAAACTCTGGAGGTCATAATACCCAAAAGAAAGAGAAAAATGTAGAGATTTATGTTGAAACATAAATAAAGAAGCCTAAACTCTAGAGGTCTTAGTAGTCTTTCCCTTATTGGCTTCAGTCCTTAACCAAGAATACCCTAAAGAAAGATAAAAATGATAGGATACTTATATGTATACAATAGTAACACACACACACACACACACACACACACACACACACACACACACACACACACACACACACACACACACACACACACACACACACACACACACACACACACACACACTTTGTCCATAGAGCCATGAAACTTGTCATTAGATGGTCTCTACTTATCCAATGACAATAATAATGCTGACTAAGTTGTGGAGAGTGACAATAGAATGCTTGTTTAGTATGCAATAGTTATTTTTTGTGGTGCAACGTTTGTATGCATCGTTGATATCAAGAGGATGCACAACTACAACAAAAGGCGATGAACAAGGTGTTAGATTTTGGACATGCATATATATATATAAATGATAATAATTGTATATCATATGCTATCATATAGGTTTGGCCTAAATTAAAGTGATCTAGTAAGTTTTAAGGTTAAATGGGCCGCAGTCATCTCAAAAGCTATAGGTTACCTAATCTCTAATTTCTATTTTATGATGGGCTAAAATAAGAAATAAGGAAAGGAGATACAGTTATAAATGGTTATAGTCCCCAAATTATACGTATGATTCTTTTCTGACATCTCATCATCAGAAAAGAGAGAACACATTCTCCAAGAAGTTCATACGCATCAATTTGGAAGATTAGGAATCACAAGACTCAAGGATCACATCCGGCCGCATGGATTCAAGTATGCTTCCACATCTAGTCTATTATTTTTGATGATTTTCATGGAGGATCTTGGTGTGATGATATAATCATCAATAAAGTAAGAATACTACAAGTGGTATCAGAGCATCTTCACGTTAAATCATTGAGAAACAAGTTTCTTAATCTGTTTTTCTTCTTATGTGATTGCTTAAAATGGTTCCTGAAGAAAACAAATTGTTTTCCTCTCTCTCTCTCTCTCTCTCTCTCTCTCTCTCTCTCTCTCTCTCTCTCTCTCTCTCTCTCTCTCTCTCTCTCTCTCTCTCTGATGTTAGATTGGAGTTTTTTAAGGGATTAGGGTTTCAATCTTGTAAAATTATGGTACAGTAAAAAACCTATCATATAGACACCTCAAATGAATGATCTGAATCGATAGATGGATTCAGGGACCTTCAAAACCCTAGAAATGGAGAAAATAGAACAAAAATTGGGTCATCAAGGACCCTGATCTAATCAAAACAAAATGAACGGCTCGGGCTCATTGTCTCCGATGGACGATGTACCCAAGACACTGTTTGCGGAATGCGTTGGCGGGACAATGCTGTCATGGGTCGGGCAAATGCGGAGCGTCCTAAAGTCTGGGGACTCATGCGAGAGCGTCCAAGTTGGGCATCTTGGTGACACCGATCGGTAATTACCGTTCTGGCCCAGATTTTGATCCAAGTCATTGAACAGTGTACTGAAATAGAAAAACTAGGTTTCTAGGAGTTATATAAACCCAATTTTAGATCTGCAAAGTTTGTTAGAAAGCTCTTGATGATGCGAACACGATTTTGGTACTAAAGCTTTGATCTGATTAGACTTAGTTAGGTTAAATTCATAAAATAGTGCCAAATTGCGTGGATCGGGCCGATTAGAGGGCAATTAGGCCCTGAAACTAGAAAATTTGATAATCAAAAAGGGAAAAAATGAATTCACATCTTGGCACAAGTTTCTTTTGGATGTCTAATGTTATAAAATAAGTTGATTCAAACAACATGCTACCAAAGTAGCCCCTCGTGTAAATCAATTTATTTTTGAACATCAAGATGATTGTGGGTATGTAATTCATGCGGATATTGATTGGCCCAAAAGAAGGTCAATATTTGGCTGAATTACATGCACACTTGTGGTAATAAATATATGGCAATTATTAGGTGCCTCATGTGAACAATAAGCTAGTCCAAAGAAAGGCTTATTGTTTGACAGGATTTATTGTCAATATTTGATTACTACACCAAGAGTACCGCTTACAAGTTAATATTTCTGTCCAAAGACTAAATATTAATGTTGTGCTAGGTATCTTGTGATGGGCCCTACCATTATTTGAATTTAATTTAATTTAATTTAAGTATGATATAGAACTTATATGAACATGTTGTTTTGTTCTATCTTTAATTAATGCATCTACTTCTATCATATATGCCAATATCAGTTCTATTCCCATTTTGAATGGGACTAATTTTAAGGAATGGAAAAAAAACGTCATGATCGTTCTTGGCTGCATAGATTTGGAACTTGCGTTAAGGATTGAACAACCCACTGCTCTTATGGACAAAAGTTCCATTGAGGAAAAACAAGACTTTGAGAAGTGGGATCGTTCAAATCGCTTGAGTCTTATGATCATGAAGTGTGGAATTCCAGAAACTTTCAGGGGTGCTGTGTCCAAAAAGGTAACTATTGCCAAGGAGTTCCTTAAGAAAATTGAAAAGCGTTTTGCTAAAAACGATAACCTTGAAATAAGTACGATTCTGTCAAACTTGATTTCAATGAAGTATAAAGGAAAAGGAAATATTAGGGAATACATCATGGAGATGTCTCATCTTGCTTCGAAACTAAAGGCACTAAAGCTAGAGTTGACTGAGGATATGCTCATGCATTTAGTTTTGATTTCTCTTCCAGCACAATTCAATCAATTTAAGGTCATTTATAACTACCAAAAGGACAAATGGTCTCTTAATGATCTCATTTCTCATTGTGTGTAAGAAGAGAAAAGGCTGAAGCAAGACAAGACTAAAAGTGCTCACTTGGCAAGTACCTCTAAGGACAAGAATAAGAAAATAAAGAAGGATAAGGAAGCTACAAGTGGTCCACCTCAAAAGAAATAGCAATAGAAATAAAATGAGGAATTTGACTATTACTTTTGTTGGAATCCTAGACACATGAAGGACTGTACCAAATATTACGCTTGACGTCCAAAGAAAGGTACGTTTCTCACTTTGGTTTGTTCTGAGGTTAATTTAACTTTAGTACATAGACACACTTGGTGGATAGATTTTGGTGTTACTACTCATATAAGTGTGTCTATGCAGGGTTGCCTGAGTTAACGAAAGCCAAATGATGCCGAAAGATTTATCTATGTGGGCGATGGCAAATCAGTGGAGGTTAAGCTGATAAGAACATTTAGGTTATTATTAAAGACCAATTATTATTTGAATTTAAAAGAGACATATGTTGTACCATCTTTTAGATGGAATTTGGTTTCTATTTCTCTTTTGGACAAATTTGGTTATTATTGTTCATTTGGAAATAATCAATTTAGTCTCTTTCTAAATTCGAATATTGTTGGTACTAATTCTTTACATAAATTAACCAATGAGAATTCTACTTCACTCTGGCACAAGTGTTTAGGGAATATATTTAAACAAAGAATTGAAAGACTTGTTTCAGATGGAATTCTTGATCCCCTTAATTTGTCAGACTTTCAGGTTTGTGTTGAGTGCATTAAGGGGAAACAAACAAACATAAGGAGATTATATGCCAACAAATCTTTAGACGTCTTAGAACTAATACATATGGATCTTTGTGGGTCATTCCCTATGGCTTCATAGAATGGTCAACAATATTTTATTACATTCATAGACGATTTCTCCTGTTATGGCTACCTTTATCTCATTCATGATAAGTCTCAATCACTAGACATTTTTAAGGTATTCAAGGCTGAAGTTGAGAACCAACTTGGCAAAAATATTAAGGCTGTCGATTTGACCGTGGTGGTGAGTACTATGGCGAATATGACAGATCAAGTGAACAATGTTTAGGGTCTTTTGCCAAATTCCTAGAGAGTGCAGTATCGTCTCATAGTACACCATGCCAGGAAGTCCTAGCATGAATGGTGTTGCTAAGAGATGAAATAGAATATTAAAGGATATTGTGAGGAGTATGATTAGCAATACTACCTTACCAGATTCACTCTGAGGAGAGGCACTCAAAACTGCTGCTTACATTCTTAATAGAGTTCCAACTAAAGCAGTGCCTCAAACTCCTTATGAATTATGGACAGGCAAGAAGCCTAATATAAAGCATTTACACATTTGGGGTTGTCCAACTGAGGAATGGCCTTATAGTCCAAATAAAAAGAAACTGGACTCAAGAATAGTCAACAGCTATTTTGTTGGGCACTCTGAACGGTCTTGGGATATAAATTTTATGATCCCACTACTATGTCCTTTTTTGAGACGAGAAATGACCGGTTCTTTGAGGATATTGAGTTTGGGGGGAGAGATAAGGTTAAAGACTTTGTCTTTGAAAACGAATTCATTTTTCTTCCTACGATTATTATTGACAATGATTAGGCTCATATTCCTGATGTTATTCAAGGAGTAATGCCAGAATCATAAGACAATGTTGAAAATCTCCCTAATCAAGGTCAACAGGTTATTTCTAAAGAACAAACTCAACAACCTCAAGAATTGATGCCATTAAGGAGATCCACTAGAGAAAGGAGAAGTGTGGTTACTGATGACTATATCATATTTCTCCAAGAACATGAGGATGGCATTGGATTGGTGGAAGATGATCTGATCAACTTTCATCAAGCCATAAAAAGTATTGATTCTCAAAAGTGGATTGATGTCATGAATGAAGAGATTAAGTCCATGAAAGACAATGACGTTTGGGAACTCATCCCATTACCTGAAGGTGTTAAGCCCATTGATTGCAAATGGATATTTAAAACCAAGAGGGATTCGAAGGGTGATGTGGAGAGATATAAGGCGCGTCTTGTTGCAAAGGGCTTCTCTCAAAAGGAGGGCATTGATTACAATGAGACTTTCTCTCCGGTTTCATTGAAAAACTCTTTCAGGACAATAATAGCATTAGTGGCTGTCACGACCCGGGTTTTTATATGATGCAATTTTGTTAAAAAGGCGAGATCTCTTGTTTTATAAATATGAGATGCATGAAAATCTTTTACTTTTGGAAAACAACCTTTCATGAAAACCCCGAGTGTTCAAACACATTCTCAATTTATTTAGCCATGGCAAAGTTTAAATCAATATTCTTCCCAAGAAAGTGTTAGTCACATTGACTATTAGAGAGTAACTACAATTAAGTAACATTGAAAGATAAGATAGGGGTTTACTTACTTGTACTTAGCCTGTGTCTCCTAGTACAAATGTCCCTTGCCCTTAAGTATTTACTTTGTATATGAAAAATGTTGAGGGTTGGGTGAGTATATAATATACTCAGTAGGAGCCTATCACTACTAGTTTTATAAATGCATGAGATGTTTTAAAATCATATGCTCATTCAAAATATGCGTATGTTTGAATACTCGAGTTCAATATCAGTACAAGAATCCATAATCAACTGAAATACTCATGACTTAAAAGATCACATAATCCAAAATTGAAAGTATCATATATATATATATATGATGACATCATGCTATGCAATAGATGCTTCATGGAGTACAACTCATGGATCTTTAGTATGGTATGGTCGACCAACCTCATATCATGCATTATGCAATGCACATAAATCCATGAAACCATAGGGTCTCACTATGCCCATGACCTCACCGCCGTGTGGTCCCCGGGTACCTAGGGACACAGGATCATATACCTCCACGGGGCCTATGACACTTATTCATCGTACATCATGCAATTTATGAAATCGGTTGCAAAACATGCATGCAATGCTAGTCTCGCATTCAAAGTCATAACCTTGCTTAGAATCCTGACAGCCTAGAAGCATGCCAGCCTAGAAGCCTGTCAGCTCTCTTTGGCCCACCCTCATTAGCCCGTCCTCATCGGCTAAGGCTACACTTATCATGTAGACAAGCAAAAACCTCTTTTCAAAACCAGTCCTCTTTGGGTCCCTCACAACTGCCTGGCCCTCGGTACTCCAGCATCTTTTGGCAACCCTCAAGGACATGCAATATTTGCAAGCACTTAAATCATGCAATGTATGCACTTGTTTACAAAACATATATGTGCATAATATATATGCAATCTTTTACGAAACATGTTTATGTACAAAACGTTTATCATATGCATGTTGAATCAAGTTATGCTAAACAAGTCATATACTTATAACATATGTTCTCAAAACAATAATAGATCTTTTAAAAGAATCTAATAGTGATAGAGCACCTACCTGGCTAGGTTGCGTTAACCCTTTTGTCCTCGTATGCTCCTGAACATGGTTTGGGGACTCAAGGTTAGTTTAACCTATCTTTTATGGGTTTAGAGCAGTTGGGTCTTATTACTTAGGCATTAGGGGTCTATCCCTATGCCTATGGGTGTCCTAAGGTCCTAATTGAGACTTGATATCCTCAGTTTTCCAAAGTTCTAGTGGTCACGCACCACCATCCTATTTTAAGGGTCATGCCTTCCTTTGATTGGGCCTTGATCAGGGATTTTATGATTTGGATGTGTCCGCGTCGTCGACATGGACACAACACCTTTTGCGGCGCCTCAATCGGAGCTCTAGATCTCAAGTTATAAGCGTTTAGTGTTGTATGTACATCGAGTCTTTAAAGACAAAAAGACGGAATGCTAGGGCGCTGCGTGTCAACGTTATGCGCCCTGGCTTCCTTAACAACAAAAAAACGACGCCTCTACTAGTGCACTGCGTGTCTGCAGCGTGCGCCTTAGTGGGCGCGTCTGCAGACGCACACGACTTCTCCGCCTATCTGTCCCTTTAGCGGGAGCGTCCGTTGGTTTTCTTCCGATGCGTTCGACGCGTCACGTTCCATCTGGAACGTCTGCGTCGACTAGGGGACCGGGGCATCCTCAGGACACCTTGGTTCGACCCTGTCGAACCAGTGCGGCCCTGGGGACGTCCCAGGGTCCTTGGTGGCTCTCCTAGAGGCCTATTTTCCATGGTTTTTAATGCAAAAACCTAGGGAAACTGAGCCTAGGACTATGGGTGAGATGGGTTTGGGGAGTTTTTGAGCGTACCTGCTTCGTGGCTGGTTTTCTCTCCACATTTTTCCCTCTTGGTCACTACTCCACGATGGGTTTTCTCCAAGATTTTGGGCTTCCATTAGAGGCACCCAAGAGCTCTATTTATAGGGCTTTTAAAGAGGGTTTTGGAGGGGTTCTAACCGCCTTTGAATGGCGGTGGTTTCTTCTTGAAATACCGCCGTTCCAGAAACCTCTAGGAGGTTGAAGATGAAGGGTGCCCATATCAAAACGGGCACCTGTGTTTTTCAGGTTAAGTCGTTTTTGTGAAATTTACAGTTTTGCCCCTGAACTTCAAAGGGCCATATCTTGCTCATCTTAACTCCGTTTTAGGTGATTTTGGTCTCGTTGGATTCCTTTTTCTGAGACGCATCTAATGGAACCACTTTTAGGACCAAATTCATGTGTTTAGTTAAGAAAACTAGTGAAATGACCAAAATGCCCTTTTCTTTAAAACTGAACTTTTCATTGCTAAACTTGGAATTTCAATATTACAAAATTGGAGTCATTACAGTGGCACATTTTGACCTTGAGTTACTTTAGATGGATGTAAAGACTGTGTTTCTCAATGGTAACATTGATGGGACAATTTATATGTTGTAGCCAGAAAACTTTGTGCTAGGAGATGCAAAGAATATGGTTTGTAAATTAAGGAAATCCATTATGGGCTTAAGCAAGCTTCTTGTCAATGGTATTACAAATTCCATCAAGTTGTTATCTCATTCGGTTTTGAGATAAATGTGGTTGATGATTGTGTATACCACAGGTTCAGTAAGAGTAAACACATATTCCTAGTCTTTTTTTTATTTTTTTTATTTTATGTCAATGACATATTTCTTGCTAGTAATGATATAGGCTTGTTGGACAAAACCAAGAGATTTCTATCAAAGAAATTTGAGATGAAAGATCTTGGGGACGCATCTTTTGTATTGAAAATTCAGATACATTGGGATCAGTTTCAAGGTATTCTTGGATTATCATAAAAGTGCTATATCAAAAAAGTACTTAAGAGAATTGGCGTGCAAGATTGCAAACTAGGAGACACCCCTGTTGCTAAGGGAGACAAATTTAGTCTCGACCAATGCCCCAAGAATGATTTTGGAACTAAGGAAATGCAGAAGATTCCCCATGCTTCAGCAATGGGGAGTTTGACATATGCTTAGGTTTGTACGTGTTCAGATGTTGTGTGTATTATTGGGATGTTAGGCAGGTATTTGAGCAATCTGGGAATGGATCATTGGAAACAGCCAAACGGGTCATGCGGTATCTTCAGAAAACAAAACATTACATGCTCACATATAGGAGGTCGGATAAATTAGAGATCATTGGGTATTCAGATTTCGACTTTGCTGGATGCCAAGAGAGTCATAGATCCACTTCAGCCTATATCTATCTACTTGTTGGGGGAGCTATCCCCTGGAAGAGTGCTAAGTAGACTCTCATTGCTTCTTCCACCATGGCATCTGAGTTTATAGCATGTTATGAGGCATCTAATCATGGAATATGATTGCGAAATTTTGTCACAGGGCTACGAATTGTGAATGGAATCGAAAGACTGCTTAAGTTATTTTGTGACAATAAGTCAGTAGTTTTATATTCCAAAAACAATAGGAGCTCAACAAAGTCAAAGCATATAGACATCAAGTTCCTAGTTGTTAAGGAAAGAGTTCAGAGTAGTCAACTGTTTATAGAGAATATTGGCGCAAACTCCATGATTGTGGATCCGCTTATTAAAGGGCTACCACCCAAGGTCTTTCACGAGCATATTGCTCATATGGGTGATGTATCATTTGATGATATACTGGATTTGTGGGAATTTGTATTTATATGCTTTTTTGTTTTAGACACATCTTGTGCTTATGAATATTTTCTGCAGAAATAAAGTATTCAATTCTATTTTTCACTCTGATTTGATTTTAATATGATCTCATAAGGAATAAAGATGGACTAATTGGAAATAGGCATGCTTAGATCACATTGCATGCAATTTCCATGCTACACATCCATACTTGATCTATGTCGTTAGGTTATGTTAATAAACATGACCATGGATGGATTTAGTTATGA
The DNA here is from genome assembly GCA_035236585.1 of Warburgia ugandensis. Lineage (NCBI taxonomy): Eukaryota > Viridiplantae > Streptophyta > Magnoliopsida > Canellales > Canellaceae > Warburgia > Warburgia ugandensis. The sequence goes on along the minus strand of CP141130.1, from coordinate 85,110,731 downwards.
AATTTGTAAGGAAGATCGCCTTGTTCCTATATTAGCATAATTAATGGACGAGATCGTTTGGAGATGTTTTTTGAACATGATAGCAAAATTTTGAGCTCATAAGGTTATATTGTGATATATAATTATAAAGTGATATGTATATGTAATGACCCTGAATTTTTGTAACTTATTAAGGCAAATTAATAAAGTTTGAATTTTTAGAAATTCTGGGCTGGAATATTATGTTATTGAAAATTATTTTTTTATGGAGATTATATCATGAATTAAAACATAGAAATTATGGATATACTTGGAAAACTAATCGAAACAACATTAAGTACGTTCAATTCTGAGTTAAAATGAAAATTCCTTAATTTTCTCCATTTGAGGGTAAAATGGTAATTTTACCCATATTCCATATCCAAGAAATAAGACCTCAATATTCATGAATTAATTAAAAATACGATTCCAACACCACTAAGTACGCTCGATTCTGAGTTCGGACAAATATTGCCTATTATTCTCCAATTTTGGAGTTCAAAGGGCAAAAACGTCTTTTTACATAAAAGTGGGACCCACAAAGTGGGCCAACGTTCTAGAAGCAAAAATAATTTCTCAGTACATTATTGCTGATAGTGGAGAATGTAGTGGAGAATGGAGAATGCACTTGTAATAAAAAATTCTAAAGTAATAAAATATCTTATCAAAATAAATGATAAAAAATTCAAATTTGGCTATAAATATGTCCCAAAAATTTCCAAAAATTTTCAAAACCTTAACCATGAAATTTCCAAATCTTCCCTTTAGTTTTAGCTCCAAATTCTCATTCATCCCTCCCCAATCTCTATTTTTCTTATTTCTCTCTCCTCTTTCTAAGTGGAACAAGAGACCTAAATTCAATTAGGCACTCTGTTCCAGGTAGAATCTGATAAATTATACCATCCATAATCTCTTATACTACAGTATATACAAAAGCCCCAAATCAATTTCAAGATCCAACGGTTCCAACAAGAGAAAATCACAAAACCGGGAACAATCGGGCTATATTATCATCAACCGATAATTCTCTCAAATTGAGCATCAAATATATGTTTTTTCTCCAATTAGGTTGGTGGAACTACTTCCCATACATATTTATTATGGTTTAGTGTAATTTTTATTTTTCTGTAATTTAATTTGAATGAAAAATGGTAAAATAAAGTAAATACTAGAGCCTTCAATTCATGGTGATAGAGAGCTCAGATTGAAATTCTGAGCTTTCTAATCGATCTAGAAGGGTCCAAAATTCTTAGGGTACAATTTTCAAGAAAATCTAACAAGGTTTAGACTCTCAATTGAGAGAGATTAATTCTGCTGGGCCCAGATCAAATCTGGATCCTAGGAACGGTTGTAAACTTCAATTTAAGATTGTGGAGTCATATGAGCTTCAAATTGAGATTGGAAAGAAGCTATGAAAAGCTTGTAATGTTTAGTTTCTAATGAATTCATAATATTTTTAAAAATTATTTCTATATTTTTTTGTATTTTGGAAATAAGTGTCCAATTTCTAAGATCTTCAAGATCTGAGGTGATCAAATCTTGAAAATTTATTTTAATGATGATATAATAATGTAATATCTATGGTTAATTTGGACAGATCTTGGATAAATTAGGGGATCTGCCCTTTATGGTAGAAAAACCCTAAAATAAAAAAATAAAAAATACAAAGGGACCCACTTGATCAATGAGATCAAGTATGATCAGATCCTTAGGATGGATTAAATGTATGATATTATGATGAAATCCAGTTAGATCATGGATGAAATGTGACAAAATCAAGTGGATATGATTTTTGAACCTTAATGGATTAAAAGCCCTAAAGGTAATTAAAACCCTTGATCTAAAGAAAAACACCTAAGATCTAATGATTGGGTCATATTTAAAGGCTTATAATAAGCTTAATATAATTAATTTAATTGTCTTTTATTGGATATAAAAGTGTAAATGTGATTTATATTCTAAGTTTTAATTGTCTTTTATTGGACATAAAGGTGTAAATGTGATTTATGTTCTAAGTTAGAAAGCATGATAGTGTAATCTTTAAATTTTAGTATGATATGCCATAAATGAGTAATTTGTTAGTAGATTTGATTATCTTAGGATCATGTTAGTGTAAATTAGATATTTAAACATGATTCCATTAAGATAGAAGTACATTTTTATGTATTTCATAACTTAGGATCATGTTAGTTTATGTATAGTTTTATTTCACTAGGTTAAGTTACATTCATAGGAAGAATGTTAGTATATGGTTGTTAGATTTATATTTGATTTATGCTTTCAAGTTTATGATTTACTTATTGTCAAATTTTATTCAATTGTTAAGTAGTTGTTAAGATATAAGGAGCATAAATCACCAAAAATGTAAACTAATGAAATATAGAGATTCACAGACAACTAAAATGAATGAATGCTTTTGACTTAATAAGGGCTATAGTTAGTAGGACAATATAAGGAATGGTTTACCAATTCCTTAGCCCAAAGTAGGAAAATAATGAACATCCATGGATGACATTATGCATATCCATGGAAATTAATTAAAATCAATTAGAGAAGGAACTTAAGGTAAAGAGCTCATAGGAACCTTGTCAAAGGTTGAGCTAGTACCACTCCAGTGGACTCTGAACATTGTGGTTATAGGGGGTATACAAGAGCCAAGTGCTTTTCCCTCACCTCCTGTTGACGTAAGAGAGGTCTAAACGCCTTCTTACATGAGGGTTGTATTAACCACTTTTTGAGCAGACTTTAACTGGTAAGTACTAGTCATCCTGAAATAAGGAGGAGTTGTCTAGTAATAGGAAGAAATAAATTATCTTCAACCAAGTAAGACACTAACTGGTTGAATAATAATAAGAACATAAAAAGATAGCAAATTATCTAACCCTAATAAAAATAGTAAGTAAGATAAGGATGATCAAATAAGATGAGATCTTGTATGATCAAAAATAATAAGGAAAAAGAAACATCAATGTAAATTAGATTGTTATGTATGATATAGATAGTATTTGTATAGATGATATTAAACCCATTGATATATGCTATTCAAGGAAGAAAGATTCAGATCATCCTACATAAGGATGATCAAAAGACCATGTAGTATGTACCCTTGATTAGAAAAATAATATTATACATATGATTTGACAGATATATGTTGATCGAGACTATGGCAGATTTCAAGGAGTAAGAATACCTTATTGAGGTAGGTGGATTATTAAGAATGCCTTTACATGAAGATACATGTCTAATACATGATCTTATGTTTTGAAGTATTGACATGTATGATACCAATATATTAAGGTAAATACCTTAAATTGAAATATGATCCAACCAAATGATGAGGAAAATAAGTATTAAATGGTTAAGTTGAGAATTGAGAATAACCTTAAGTGAATAGGAAAGTAGAAAATATTCCAGCCCTAGATAAACAGACAGATAGTCTGATATGTATAAGTATTATTTTACATACAAGCTCGGAAGCTTGTAGTTTTGTTTTAAACAGGCATAGGCCTGGGGATGCTATGCTAGGAGAGTTAAGAGGGTTTGGCCACCCACTCTCTGAAACTTAATGATATTGAATACCAAGCCTAAGAAAGGCTGAAAGTCGGGTGAGGCAATTATGGGAAGGCCATCACTGTGACAGCCATGGTCCTCCCATATGGACATGGATATTGTAATTTCCACTGAGAATGGTATAAGTGGATTATTGAACAGTTATCCGGGAGCGCTGTACGGATCAGACTGCAAGCATAGTAGTCCTTGATTATTTTGCATTATGATGCATAAGAAATTAGCATAATGAAATGACTTAAGGGATGGCATGATGAAATGCCAAGTAATTGTAAATTACCAATATTTTTCTCAAGAAGGGAAAATCCCAGTATAGTAACTGGCTGAGATACAAATCTCCTATAATGAAAGGAGTTGATCAGTTTTGTATAGAAATGATTATTGATTATTTTTACAATTTTAACGAATTTGTTCTTATATACTATGTATGTATAAATGTGAACACAAATGACAAGGAAATGAGATGCTCATATCAATAATAGTGGTCTATGAATGTGTTTATGATAGAATGAATTATGGGATTAGTGAATATTGAGATTTTACTGTCAATAACTTACATTCTTATCCCTTACCAAGCATAGCTTGCTGAGATATTGTAAATGTTCTAATGTTTACAATATCTCAGATACAGAGAAGGAGATTTAGGAGCTCAAGACTTGAAGAACTATTGAAGAATATGTAATAAGGGTATATCTCTTGAGACATTATATTGAGCACATATATTGTATTTAGAACTTTGTAATTTGAATTGTGTATTTGGACAAGTATTGTAAGGATACAATGGGTTGTGTACTATGAACCACTGGATGGATCTTGGAAGTTTAATAAAATTATATTCCTTCAATGGAATTTTATTTTGTACACAAATTGTACTTATGTTATGCATGAAGTGGTGACTTGGGTTTTCAAAACAAGTTTTAAAATAAAAGAATTTTCGCTTCTTTGTTTTTGCAAAATTTTTTTACTGAGGGGACGCCCTTGCCTTTGAAAAATATATATTATAAAATGTGTTTAAAAAACCCGGGTCATCATAGTATATATGTATGTGTGTGTGTGTGTAGGCCAAGTGGGAGATTATTAGATTTTGGACGTTCATACATACATATATATATATGATAATAATTGCATATCATATGTTATCATATAGGTTTGGCCTAAATTAAAGTAATCTAATAAGTTTTAAGGTTAAATGGGCCATAGTTATCTAAAAAGCTATGCATTTTATTATGTGTAGATACCTAATATCTAATTTCTATGTTATAATGGGCTAAAATGAGAAATAAGGAAAGGAGATACAATTATAAATGGTTATGGTCCCCGAATTATACGTATGATTCTTTTCTGACATCCCATCATCAGAAAAGAGAGAACACATTCTCCAGGAAGTCCATACGCATCAATTTGGAAGATCAAGAACCTCAAGACTCAAGGATCACATCTAACCTCATGGATTTAGGTACGCTTCCGCATCTAGTCTATTATTCTTGATGATTTTCGTGGAGAATCTTAGTGTGATGAAAATAATCATCAATAAAGTAAGAATAATACACAAGGCACTTGATCTTTGGATTAGAAGATGAAAACAACCTTCATCTACTACTAATTTGACAAGTAAACAACAAGACACTTCATAATAACGTATAAACCAACATACAATAGCCCTTTTGTTTTCCAACCCTAGTAAATGTGCTCACGAGGTGAGAGGTTTTTGTGGTGGCAAAACACAACATTCTTAAGCTCACATAAGCACAACGTTCTTGAGCTTACCAAGATAATTATCAATAGACAAGCAACTACAAACAAGAAAAGATTTGTTGCTTTTGAATCGATTTTTACCATAATCTGCCTATAAAAATACATCAAGCTAAGAGGAAAGATTACCCATGAATTCAAGTGCACACGCAGACATACCGACAAAGTTACAAGAATTTCTTTACATCAGCCCATCTCTCTCTCACAGGTTAGCAACTCTTGCATTTTGGGGCTCCAATCATCTTGGAGATTACATTTCTCAAGGATGGAAGCCAAACAATTTGGAAGAGAAGTTACAATGAAAAAAACCTAGAGAAGATGGAAGACTGGAACATATTAAGAAGAAGAAGTTGGTTTGGAGGCAAAGCCTAGACAAAAAAGAAGTCCTAAATGGATATGAATGTCCTCCTTATTTATGCAAAGTAGTGCTAACTACACACTTGAGTTACTTCAGTTGTTTATGTGGATAATGGAGGACAATCCATATCTTTTGGCAAATATGCATATGGGCAGCACCTGCTGTGAGAGTCGATAATGCAATCATTCTCATACTTATTTGGGAAATATTCTCCATACATATAAGGCTTGAAGTTCAATGCTTGACAAGGAAGTTATCCTTCATTTCTTTGCATTTAAGGCATATATAGAGGCTTCTTTCAACGATTTCCCCTTTTTTTGGCAATACCTGTGGGAGTTTATGAACTCGAGCACGTTGAAAAGGAAATCCAAAGGCAACTTCTTATATGTCATTTTTCTTATTTTTTATTGGTGACATATGCCTAGGCTAGTGATAATCTCACAGGAGTTGAAGTGATATATTGCATGAAGAAATTGTGATATAGGTGACATAATGCTCAGAAATGAGATAAAAAGAATTGTTGTTCATGCCTCTGTGAGGTGTGCTTGGTGTTTCCCATGGGTAACAAAGTGCAGTGGCACCTGTGAGCTACACTAATCATCCCTCTTCATCGGTAACAAAGTGCACATACATTCTCTTCACTATGTGGATATAACCACCTAGTAGTTATTATTGGATTGACATAAAATCATAGCCACATTGGTTGGGTAAGCTTGAGGTCGCAACAAAACCTTGTCCACTCGGACAAGTCAGCATTGTCTCTACTTGGAAAGTGAATCACCCCTTGGTCCTGATGTAAGCTTGATATTAACTTGTACACTTATAGTGTAAAAAAGAGGAAAATGGGTGACAAAATAGCAATTTTAATAGATAATAAATGAAGGGCTTTTTTCTTTTTGGGTTGCAAGCAAAAAATAACAAGCAAATTATTCACTCATACTCTAAATCTAATTCAGCTAAAAGAGAAAAGTAGTGACTTGAACTCGTGACTAAATATTCCCGGGAGAAGATGACGTCAACAACCAACCGCCCTAACATCGTTGGCGACCAAGGCTGCGTTTGGATAAGTTGGAGAGGAAAAAGCATAGAAGTCATTTGATAGGTGACACATGGGTTTTTTCGCAAGAGAATGGGAAAACCCCGAAAAGTCCGGCCATTTCCATTTTCGTTGTCAACGTTTTTCCGCATTGTTTTTCCTGCTTATCTGCAGTAAGGAACCCTGATCAGAAATCACTGCTATAACGCCTCTCGGACTTGAAGGTTTGGACGCATTTTTGTAGGAATCGAGGGAATTATTCTTTAAGACTGTGAGAAGGGAGAGACTCCTCCAGCTTCCGTGTGCCTTTGGATTTTAATTTTAATTTTGCAGTAACGAAATAAATTAGAAAGGAATAGAAAGAAAAAGAAGGTGAAGAAGAAGCGGGTCTTTGCCTGTGAATGATTTGATATCAGAAATCAATGAAGAGAAGAGATCGTTATCAGCATTCGCCATTGCAGCAACCAGAAAAGTATAAACACAAGGAAGGGAAAAACAGAGGGGATAGTGCCACTGGTCAAGAACCTTTCTCAGAATTTCTTCTCCGGCTACAAGAAAGAAGTCCTGCCAACATCCCCCTTTCTCTGTTACTAGAGCTGCATTTTTTAGTATTTGGCCAGATCTAGCGTTCAAGCTTGAGCACATTTTCGATTTTAGATATGTGTTTCCAGAGATCGTTTCTTTCAGAATGTGGAAATAAATATCTATTTTGTAATTATTCTTTCTGGCTCTAGAATGAGAATTGAAAAGAAGTGTTCTCAGACGCAACCTAAATGAATAGTTTTGATAATTAAAACAACCGATCTGACACTTGTAATTGTTAACACATCTACCTTGGGACAGCCCATGCCTAGCTAGAAGAGGTGTAGACAGCATAGCATTAAAGCAAAGTCACCTTCTTTCATCAACTTCTCCTTCTTGTTACTAGCCAATTCCGCCAGACAAGGACGACAAAGGGATGAATGTGTGGCGCACCTTGGTATGGTCCCATGCCTCCCCAACTCCATTAGTGGTTGCAATCTACTGGGCCCGCTTCGCCGCAACCAACGCCTGCACCGCCAAACAGTCTTTGTCTCTTTGTGAGCGGCTCCGAGTGAGGCGATAATACATGGAATTTGATAAGCCACCATCCTTGTCCCTCTGATCCCTTATAAAACAAATGGAGAGAGAGAGAGGAAGTTGGATTTTTGTTTATTATTGTGAAGTGTTGAATATATGTTTATGTTAGTATTTGGAGCTTGGCATTGTTGGTCAGTGTTTGCGAGATGGAGACAGCCGGAGTGACATGAGACGAACCTCCTACGTTATGTGTTTCAGGCGTGCGGAAAGGGTTCCCGTGATTGTTTTCCGGCCAAAGCAGTGGTAAGAAAGAGAGAGAGGCACTAAAGTATTCTAGCGTAATGTATATATATATATATATATATATAGAGAGAGAGAGAGAGAGAGAGAGAGAGAGAGTTGTATTTAGCTGTTGTATGCAAACCCAATCTTAGAGAGAAAGTTGTCCACAGTGCTCAATTATGCTCACCACGTGAAGCCCACAAAGGTGAAATCTATAGTTCATGGGTGTGTGGTAGGACTCACTTGCTATACTTTCTAACAGATACAAGACTTTCTCCAAGAAATAGCTTATTGGAAAGTTACTTTTGAAGTGGGATACATGCGAGTGAACGAGAAAGGTTCCCGAGGAGTTTGGAACCTTGAAAGGGGGTAATTGAGGGCTTATGTAAACCCTCCCACGACCATTGTATTAAAGCGTTTTTCAACGAGTTGGAAAAGGGAAAGAGAAATTTAAGACACAAGTTTTTGTTTACAGCGTTCTTCAAAGGTTTTGAGAGTGAGAGAGAAGGGTATACAAGGAGGACTTTGGATGTGTGGGATGGATCTAAATTTGTAAAATTTATACTTTATTTTGTCTACTTTCTCAACAGTAAAGAGGGTGTTTTTGTGGATTAGGCACATTCTTAAACCACGAGGACTCGTTGTATCTTTCTGAGTGTTCTATTTTTTTTTCTTCCTTTTGTGAACATCTTCATCGTTGTCGCAAGTTTTTATTCAACACATCCAATGATTAAGATTGCACGAAGAAGAAACTTCTGTGCGATAGGCACTTGATGGAACGTGTAGGGTCGGAATCCTCCTCGCAAGAAACCTCAGTTTAAGCTCTAGTCATTGTTAAAAGAGTAATTATCGACGACAAGTATGCCTCATATATATTGTGACCTAACGTACTTGTATAAAACAGATAGGCCCCCGCTTTTTCTTTGTGGTCGAATTGAATTTCCCCGATGCCATGATCGTTACTCCACATAGAAGAAAATCTAAGGGATTGTTCACATCAAATGTGCCATTAGCAATCCAATGACAATGAGACATCTTGATTGTTCATAGTTTTAGAAGATGACAATAGTTAATGAACCTAGCTGTGTATCTACTAATGCATTTTCTGTGGCTCCACAATGACTAACTTTTAATTAACCTTTCATCTAGAGGCTAATCATTTAACTAGGAACTCAGAAGTCCATTCGATCGTCGCCATTCTAGCGTTCTCATCCATCGGGTGAATGGTTGAGATTACTTGTGAAAATAGGTTTATACTCCGATATTAGGTGTTATTCTTTGTAATCCAACTTCATTTCCGGTGGGAATCACTTGGGCCAGAAGCAAATTCCCCGATGTCGGCTAGTTGCCAGGTGGACACGTCAGCAGCCACATCTGCAGTGTATTTTGTCTTTGAAAGAGAGTCCAAGCATGCTAAGCGACAGACTCCATGCACTGACGTGGGCCATGGATGATGAAGATAACACGACATGGATCATAGGCCATGGCGAAGCTCGGCAATGCGTCCAGAACTAGAAGTCTCGCCAGTTAAGGATGATGATGCTGGGTGATGGACGGAATGTATCATGGATGGATAGATGGATAGCGTAAGAGATGGATGCTAGCAAGTCTCCCGTTAGCCAAATTTCCAGGGCCTTCCTTCTGAAGAAGACAGTTCAGGGAAATGAAGTGGCAAAGTTCCTTGACGTTGTTTGGATTGTTGCTGACTTTCCGTCGCGTAAAGCGGAATAAAGTGAAGTGATCATTTTTCTCTTTTCAGCTGCCAATTTATGGTTTCTTTTGCGTAAGTGGAATCTAATTCTTTAGTGGGGAAATCAATTCCATTCTCCCAAAGAAAAAATTGGGTGAGAATTCAAGTTAAAAGCGTCTTTGGCCGGACATACAAGATAAGAATTGAATTTCATCCCTGGTGCATAATTGGGTGCTGCTAAGTCCTACCTTTATGTCCTTGTGCACGTTAATCTTGAATTTGTTGGCCAACGTTTGTGCTTAGCTGGAGAGATTTTTCTTCTTACAGCTGGGGTAGGGCCTTAAGCTTCAAATAAAAGCTAAGACGCATGTGGTGGGACCTTCTCATTTGATGATCCAAAACCTCTCATCTCCTGCCCCTCATCGTGGTTAAAGCCTTACATGGTCCCACGCTGTGCTTGAGATGAGAGGAGATTGAAAATAATATTTTATCATCTTACTGTTTATGGTGCTTGAGTTGACTTAAGACGGTAATCATCTCATTTTAACTCACTGTTAAGTTGTCGGTCATCTTACTTCCTTTGATGCCAAATTTAAGTAAGCTCAATCCATCTCAAACGCCACTGACACCATATTCCATATTTGGTAATTCCTAACATTGTTTGTTAAGATGACACAGCAAGAACCGGTTTTTGGGACATCACCTACCTGAGGTCCGGGAGATGCAGTTTGGATCATCTAGGCCCCACAATCAGTATCTGAAGGGTTGGCAAGTCAATTTGGCCGACGCAGATCCAGTTTTGACATGCACCCTGTCCTAGTATGATAAGAAAAGCCAAGATGAAGAAGCAGGTTGGTTGTAGGTGGTGTTGCCATAACTGCAAGTTATGAAGCATCTGCCTAGCCGGCCACAAGTCTTCCTATTATTGCGTTCATACAAGCTATTGTCCTGTCTTCATCTTTTATCTTTTCCTCTTGATTGATTGTACGTGTCCATCTCCCAGTCATTATTTAATACCTTAACTGCTTTTTTATTATTATAAATAATTCCTTCTCTTTAATTGCTCATCTGCCTTTCTGCAACCCATCATCTATGTACAGAAATTGAAAGCTAAAAGGCCTGTTATTTAATAATAACCATCATTGGCCCCACATAATCACGATGAGTGTTCAAAATTAGACGATCTGACTTGCTCGTTTTATTGCCCAGGCTTTTTTATATCTAAAAACGACAGTTCCAGTGCACAAACCACAACGGCCTGTATAGATAATTCATACCTTGTATTTTTTTGTAAGAGGCCCCTTCTAGGCTTTGGTAATGTCTCACACCAAAAAATGTCTTTCAAGCGTATTATAAAGTGCAAAGGAGGTTGCCGTTAACCTCGTCAAGAAGGATATAGGAGTTGAGTGTTTCGGGCATTCAAAGATAGAATTGCATTGTAGTTTTTCGAGGCCTTCTGACTCGATCTCACCGTGCCTTATCTAGCCTTTATCATTTCCTATCTAGGGCCCACCTCGGGCCTTACTTGGGAGAATCATCTCTTTCTCAAAAGAATAACAAAAATGGACTAGGACGGAACGTGTTTTCCTGAGTTGGATTTAGACAGTTGTTTCTACAAGTTTCTAGCTCTCCGTTTTCTCTGTGGACCAAAGTAGATGTTAGGGTCACTCTTTCTTAGCGCTTTTTGAACTGCTAGACATCCAAACCCGGAAGAGTCAGATGAACGGGTCAGATCATCAACAGTGAGGCCCCTTCATGCCAAAAAAACCAAGGTGTGGTCCGTTTAGCATTCCTCCAAAATCTCATTTTGCTCTGCTAATTATCAGATAAAGCACTCGAGTCAGTACTCGTTAGACCACTTTTCTGATCCACACTCCCCCTTTTTATAATGACTCTCATCTCTTTATTAAAATCATTGCCGATTGGCTGTTGGCTGCCCTTGCCTTATGACACATTATCCCTTCAAAAGACAGTAAATGAAGAGATAAGAACAAGGAGATGCTGGCATCTCTTTCCACCCAAATTTACCACTTTTTTTTTTTATTCTATCAGGATTTGATGTGGAACTCGGTTGAGATTAACAGAGACCAACCGCCCATTTCACCAATCGAGGTTGTCTATGTACATCCTCATGGCATCCTGTGTCTTCCAAAGCTGCAGAACTTGTGGGTTGGGTCACTTTTACATGATCCTAGGAGATATTATATTGTTTTCTCTTTTAGAAAAGGTATGTACAACCTCTTCTACAATTATCTGAGGAAATATAACTTGAGAGCATCGAATCTAGAATGACGGGTTCAACTTCAGAAGATCTTGCAAGGAAAAGGGGTTCATAGCTTTTCTACTGAGATGCTCTGCTCACAACCGTTACACAGGTGGGTTTCACTTTTACGCCATTAAAACTCCAACCATGAAACAAGTAGAGAAGATTCCCTTAAAGGCCTATATGAGCAGCAGCAATAAAAAATAAGGAAAAGAACAGAATAGCTTGTCATGTCAGCAAAAGTAACGTTATACATTACAAGTACCCCTCCTCCTATCTCAAGTCTCTATGGGAGTTAAAACCATAAAAGATGACAAAACAATAAAGGCAGTAACCAGATTAACAACTATTCCAACTTTATTTATTGAACAATTATTGAATTTATAGTTTAACCATCGCAGCCAGTTCCTTGAAGTCTGTGTTTGAAACTTGGTAGTCAATACGCCAACAGCAAGAGCTCACTAAAAGATGTGGTCTTATTTGGTCGGTTTATCTGTCCTCTTGTTCTTCTCTTGCTGCTGCTTTTTCTATTTCTTTGTTTTCTCGTTCCTTCTAACATTCAGTGCCAGATAGAAGGTTGAACTCGATCAGAACTTCCAGGGGAAGAAGCCCACCACATTGGAACTGACATTGATAAGGAAGCTTTGATCTCATGTGGTTTTGTCCTCTGCCTTTGTTGCAGTGGATCACAGGAATGTCTCCCTACAACTGTCGAGATAAATTCAAAACCCATCAACATAAAATAGAAAAACAAGTCACTGGATGATAAACTTATGTTTTCTCAACAATGGCTGAAATTTTATTCTTACCAGATGCTTGTAGGCCTTTCTTCTACTGAAAAGAGCACAAGTAGTTGTATCCAACTTGATTACAGTATTCCTGGAAACGTAATGTTTTTATTGTTAGACAAGTTTTCTTTCTGAATTTCTCAATCAAGCTGTAATGGATAGATGGGTCCTTATTATTTTCTGAATACCAGAGAGAAGGTAGTTGGTGTCTGCCCATGTAATAAAGGAGAAACTGAACAATCTAATAGAGTGTAACTATTTGTTGAAGGAAAAGTTTCCTTTGTTGCTGCTGTAGTTACATCTGCAAAAGCTGCTGCCGGTTGAGTCTGGGTGGCTTGTTGTTCACATGGCAATGGTGATTGAGAGGTCCCCAATTTCTGAAATTTAATGTGGAAACTGTAAGAAAACAGAGAAAAGCAAGACAGAGGTAGACAGACGGATGAAATTCGAATTTAATGTGAATGAAGATAAAGATTGCAGACTTGTGTACCTCTGACGGAGCTGTGAAGGCATCTAGATCCGTACTGAAATCATATAACATGGGATTCACTGAAGCAAGCTTCATAGAAAGGAACTAGCCATGGGAAAACAACAGCAATTTCACTAGGAAGTTATTACTTGAAATAAAGATTAGTAGAAAACCATAGCCAGATCTTCCTCTGCTTGAAATCATTACCTCTACTTGATTCTGCAAGGATTGAACATAGTTGATTATTTCATCCAGCATAAGGGCCTTGCCAGTCACCTGATCACAAAAAGCCACATTCAGAAATGATCACTCTTAAAAGCAGAGAAGACAATCAAAGATCATGAACTAAACTCACCTTGTCACAACCAGGAACCAGACCCTGCAACATCTTCATCCTCTCACTGATCTTCTCTCTTCTTACCTGAAGAAATCCAGTTGGGAAATCATGACTAAATTGCCTGTATCTTATGGAATTAATGAAAATATTTTGAGTAAGAAAGTTGTTGGGTTTCTTTTTAGAGTACCCTCTCTGCAAGGCTGTGGCTGTCTGTTGCTTGGCCTCTTCTTGCTCTTACATGAATGTAGCCAGTTGGGGGCTCTTGACTTGCCTTTTTCTGATTCTTCTTATCAGATTTTGGCTTCTTCTCTATGTTTCTTTCTTTCGAGCTATTAGTGGATTTCTTCTGTTTCCTGCCTTTATCTTCCTTTGTATCCTAAAAGAGAACAAAAAACAATCAGATACAACCAAACCCAGAAAAGCAAGAAGCTGAAAAACCATAATTAGTTCAAACTCATGGAAAATCTGGACTTGTTTCGACTGTTTTACCTTGGACTGAGCAGAATTCAAGCCGAATGAATCTGGGGTTTTCCTTTTCGTGCTAATTGAGCTTTTCTGTTGAAGAATCTGGCCAGTTCCTTCAACAACCGTTGAAGTTGAGTCCTCTGTCTTTTGTTGACCCATCACCTCAGTTTCATCGCCGAAGTCCGTCTGATTGTCACTATCAGCCACCTTGCTGCTATCACCGAACCAATTACTTTCATGAGTTCCAGACAAGTTTGCGATCTCTAGAGAAGAATAAGATGGAAGGTAAGGAAAGCTAGAAGCATTCGCATCTCGAAGCAAATCAGTCATTTTAAGGTTGGTATTTGTCAAGAAAACAGAGTCAAGAACAAATGGGTTGTGTTGATATGAAAAAGATGCCATTAGAGAGTTTGACAGGGAGCTTAAAGTTGAATTAAAACACTTGAGAAGCAAGGCAAAGAAGAAAGATCCCAGAGAAGTGAGGGACCTCGTTTATACAAAGGTGATATATATAGAGAGAAGGAAATGCTAGAATCTTATAAGTCCACCCAAATTTCTGATTTGACTGGTCTTATCAGTGTTTTCCCGTTTTCTTATTCTTTTGTTTTTCCTCTAGTTGCTCGGTATTCGAGATGAAAAAATACGGATTTGGGAAGGTGGGGGCTACTAAAAAGCCTAACTTATGTCCGCACTTGTCTGTTTCTTTCCTTTCTGAACAACAATTCTTCATTTTATAAGAAAACATGAAAAGATACATCCAACACTGGTCAATAAAGGTTGCAAAGGCCCTTTCCACAGCCTTTAGATAGTCCTGCTTTTGTATAGATTGTAAGAGGTAACAGTGAGCTAGTTTACTAGCAGAAAAGGGCAAGGACAAGCATAGCAGTTAGATTTCCTAAATTATGGTTGTTTAATGTCAGAAAGAAGCCAAATTTGATGCAAGTATTTTGGCAAACTTACCAATTTTCTCATTTTTTGAAAATCAATGTATTTAGTAATACACTTGTGTTGGTTGGGTTTCTTATCCACTGGGTTGTGGTAAAAACCAATTTGATGCAAGGTCTTTGATGACTATTATCTAGTCATCATCAAAGCCCTATCTCTATTACGGGTCTGCTGCATGAATCATGTTTCTCCATTCTTCTCTATCAAGTGTCATTTTCTCATTTAGTTTAAAAGTTTTAAATTTTTTTCTTACCACTTCTATCCACATTTTTTGGGTCTTTTTCTTGCCCTTTTAGAGCCTTAGCCTTGGATCGACTCACTCCTTCTAACTGGTCCAACTCCTAACGGGCCCTATTTTTGGTCTCGGTTGGAATGATTTTATCTAAAAGGACAAAATTAAGTGGTAGTTTTGATTTTTAAATACTAATATTTTAAAATAAAATTTCAAAATGAACCCCTTTATTCACCGACCCAGTTAGTAATTTCCATGGGATGATTAATATTTGTTAAAACCAACTGACTCCAAGATCTACTTGTCTTTTCTATTTCTATCCCAACAGCCATTTCTCCAATCTCCATGACTAGTTCTATTTTAACTTTTCAAAACCGGCCTTTATCTGCAGATAACTAATTCCCTTTTTTCTGAAAGACCAAAAGAATGCCAAAAGATGTTCCAGTCCTTCATTCTTACTGAAGAAAAGAGATTCAGGAATTCCATGTTGATAGTTAGTTCTAGTGAAATTATGAAGATATGGAAATCTAATTCTCCTAACACTCTAAGAGCTACTTGAATGGGACACCTGCTGTTAAGTTGTATATATTGGTGTTGAGTACCATTCAAGCAGCGGAAAAAGAAAAAGGTGTAGTTCAGTGAAATAAATAACCAGAATTATAACAGAGAAGGAAAAAGGAGCTTCTGCCTCTTTGCTTGCTCTGTAATCTACAGAGCCCTCAAGTAGTGTAGTTATCTGTGATTAGAAATACAAGGCAGGCCATTGATTTCCTTGGGCTTCTACACTTAGAAACCCAGAAGGATTGTACTCACATAATCAGTAGACTAGTTTGACTTGCAGAAGCCAAATTTTCATGTTATATTTGTCAGGTAGATTATTCTAAATTAATCAATCTGTTTGAGATTTGTTATCTTGTTGAAGACAAAGCAATAATTAGAAAATAAACACATTTCATCTACTTTGTTTAGTGCCACTTTGTCTTATGTTTGCTCCTCGCTTTCGGAAAAGACAAACTGGAGGGGAAGGGATGCTACCAGAAGTGAAAGTATGAGTTCCACCACGTCCCTTCCACTAATATGCAATCTCAAGATAGGAGAATGCGACTCGGAAACACCTTTGAGCCTCCACCATGTCCCTACCGTTGGATGTTCCAATCCGTTCATCTGATTACTTGGGCATTTGAGTTCTCATAACCAAACAAACGATCACCATGATTGGAGAATTGTAGCAAAATCCTAAACTATGGCTTATGCAAGGATTCTAGCCACCGTTTCGCATGATCAAAAGTAGAATTCTTCAGATGCTAGAATCATCATCATCCAATCCGCATGCATTTTGAACTAGTAGACATCCAAAGCCAGAGCTCAGACAAAGATCATCTGAAGGTTGTGTTCATTATAAGGCGTGTCTTGTCAGCCTTCCTCCTCAGAATAAACAATATGTTTGGGGTTTTGCAGGGAAGGCATTTTCCGGAGAGAGTCGATTGGCCATGTTCATGCACATTCTTCTAAAGCAGCAAACTAGTACAGGAAACGAAGTTAAGAGGAGGATTACATCTGAAGACCGCTGTGAGTAGTGGGTGATCCGAACTCGCTCTTGGCACCAACTACCTTCAACTCCTGGAGATGGATCGCAGTGCATCTACATGTAGAGATGGAGGGTAATAAATATAGTGTCCAATGCCGAGGAAGTTCTACTTGACACCCACAATGTAAACAACGATACAACAGCTTGCTCGGAAACTTTGGGTGCTTCCCCTTGAATTACCATATTTATGTATCAGGGCTCTCAATGCAATAGTAGAGGATAAAATAAGTATCATTCTTGGGGATAATTTTTTCCAGAGATTCATTGTTATACATCGATTTCAGAGTTAGATATTCTAACAACGTGCAGCAGCTCTAATGGTGCTTACGTTAAAGAGTTTCCAAAGTCAGGCTGGGTGATCTTGGTACCTAGCTACTGATCGCTAGCTCTATTGTATACATGATATTCTGGTTTTGATTGTTGAGGAGGCGCAAGTCTTGAAGTGAGACCAAATATTCTGGTTTTGATTGCTTCATCAGTCAATGCTAGGTGTTTCAACAGCATTTAAGTGTGTATGTGGGCACTCGCTGCCACAAGATAGTTGCCGGGGGAAGTGGCGAGTTATTGGTGATGGGAGGAAGAGCAATCATTTCCCTGCCATAACTGTGCAAGATTGAACTCGATGATCTCAGCCGTTGATCGGGTTTGGGTGTATAATCTGTTTAATGCTGAAGTCGGTAAAATAAAAGTGGTTGAATAATTGACAGGGAAATGAGACGTGCATTCAATTTCTCTGTAGCAAAGTATGGGTTAATCTGAACAAGTTACCTAGTTATCTTCAAACAAAAAGGGGCGTTGTAGCATGTGGATCACGCGCGATCAGCAGTGGGGGATCGTCAAACGGACCATTTGTACAGACCAGCTATTGGCAGGGAGAAAATGTTGAAAAGACTACAGTGTTGCTGGCGTTATTTGTTTCTGGTAGCATGCTAGGGAACACGCACTTTGGATATGGTGCGAAGGCACTAGCCTTAGGGCATTCTTTTGATAGATTCTAAGCCGTTCATCCTGCTAGATCGTTGCAAACATGTAGACAATCAGATGATTCTAACCACTTGTTTTCGCACACAAAAACAACAATGGTCATTAAGATCGTCCAATAATCATGGAAATTCTCTAAATATGGGGCCTACCTCATCTAATGCGTTCAGAAAATGATGGATGGCTTAGATCTCCAAGAAACACTTTGGAGTTATCTACCGGTTCCCTGGAAACAAAACTTTGCATAACATTTTTCCTTGCGTTTGGCTTCGGTAAGTGGTTGTGCTGTTTACGAACGTGGTTTCCTCGGCCTTAAATGGTGTTCTTCCTTGGGTTTTATTTGCTTCTTCCTCCTTCCAAACTGCTCATGGATGTCTCAAGCACGCTACCAGATGATCCTAATCCATCCACTTCATTAATTTCTCTTTTCTTAACATCCATTTACTGCCGAAAATCAGAATTGGCAGGATTCTCTGATGGTAGCGAAGTAGTTATTTTGTTTGTGCTGTCATTGGTAATACAAAAATGCAAGTATTTACAGGTATATCTACAAGAGTCCGGTACTGTAGTCGTTGCAGCAGATATCTTTCTTTTAAGATCGAAGCAGTCATCATAGGAAGGATGATTTTAACCATATGTTTTGGGTCTTTGAAAAATGGGGAAATTTTTTTTTCTTATTTTTGCCCAAATAAAAATAAGCAAAAAGCATCCGGTGGGTATGAAAATTTTTCTTTAATTTATCTAAGTCATTCCAAACTCGACGAATGTCTTAAGTTTATTAACTTTTACTACTAAGATGCCATAGCTTGTGGGCAAGAATGGATGCTCCTGCGCAAGAGACACTATCTACATGCATGGTGGAGACAAGTGAATGGTTCATGTCTCGAAACATTTGGCATGAGTGAAATAGACCGTCGCTGTCAATTCCAGTGGCCGTTCTGTTTTAGCAGCTTTAACATCGAAAATCTCATATTTCATTGATTTTGGAATGGAATTTCATAATAAACTTTGAGCAAACATTGATTTTTCAATATATCGGCCGACGTAACAGAATAGCTGGAATTTAATGGAATGGAACATGTGTCTTTCTAGATCCGTGCTTTCATACTGAAACGAAATACTCAGGGAGCAGCTGACATTCTTTCAATTGAGATATTTTGATCTTGCTCTTTCTACACATGATATGCAGTGTATTATCTATGATAATTGTGGGAGAAGTCTATACACAATGCAAAGCTATCCTTTTTAATCAATAAATTCTGTTTGGGGTTAGTTTTTAAACCCCGTTTACTCTACCAAAAAACCCAAAGAGAGAGAGAGAGAGAACTAGTTTGGCAATTCTAGCTGGCACTAAACGGAATCGACAGCTATGACCTCTATCCTTTGTTACGTATACATCATCATCATCATCATCAAGACCTTATCTCAATTAGGAGTTGGTCATATAAATCTTATTCCCCCATTCTACTCTATTAAATGCCATGGCTTCATTTAGTTCTAAAGTTTTTAAATCTTTTCTCACAACTTTTATCGACGTTCTTTTGGGCCTTTCCCTTGCCCTTTTAGAATCTTCAACTTAGATTGCCTCACTCTTTCTAACTGGTGCCGTTGTTGGTCTCTTTTGAACATGTCCAAACTATCTAAGTCTAATATTCATCATCTTGTTATCTATTGGTGCTATCCCTAAATTTTCTCTAATATTTTTATTTTTATTCTTTCTTATCTTACCACTCATCCATCTCAACATCCTCATTTCTGCGACACTCATCCTATAAGTACGATGTTCCTTAATTGTCCAACACTCTGATCCATAGAGTATGACCGGCCTTATAGCCATTCTATAGAATTTTTTCCTTAGTTTGAGTGACACGGTGCAATCCCGCGACAGAAGCATAACTAGGAAGGAAAGTTGGAGTGGGGGTGTAAATATCAAATTTACGTCAATATTTGTGCTAAAATTATAAGTTGGAGTGAATCTGGGAATCTTGCGGAGTGCGACGCATCGTCCACGCGTGACATCTACTTGTTGCTCGTCGTAGTATTATCGCCTTCTCTCTTCTTTTTCTTCTTTGTTTGCAGCCAACACGACAAATGACCCATGGGCCACAAACTAGGTGGCCCATCACCGTCGTTTCATTGAAGTGATCACTGGAGTCCCTGTCCCGCCGCTCAATGCTCCTCTGAATTGTCATTTCCTGAGCGGTTAATTTTGACAGGTCGGGTTACACTTTGTTACTAGTAATAATCTCTGGTTAAATAGAATTTCTATTTTCCGAAAGATATTTTTCTTTCAGAAAAAAAGATCTTTTGGTTAACCAAAGGGCTCTCTACCTTTGGATGATCCAATCTGTTGATTTAATTTCTCTTCTTCCCCTTACTGTTAATTTCTCCATCCTTGAAGGATTCTAGCATCTTGTAATTGTATATTTGGTACACCTATTTACGGGAATCATGCCGTCGCAAAAGTGGGTGATTTAGTTCTAGTGCATTGTTTGGGCAGTTTGGTTTAGCTTTCCTCCTTTCGTGCATCAACAATGACCAGTCACGATGCAGGATAGAGTCGGATATAATTCTTTGTGCAGGTAGTAATAAAGGATGGGTTGTGGGTGTCCCTCCGGATGAAAAAGGGAAAACAACGGCGAAACGCGAGTGATCATGCCAAACAAACACCACAAACAGGTTTTAGATAAGATAAACATACATTTGTGTCCATCAAACGTCCCATGCACCCACATCAGCTAGCCTCATCTACAAGCTTCATTGGATAAGTCTTGGACAGACTGGGCTACATAGGAAGCACGCACTCAGGTCTGTACCTGACTACGATCCCCGTGTTATGTCGATCGCTGGCTTGTAAATGGTCATTTGAGTGGCATTGACTGTGCTATGCAAAAAGTATGTACCAGCAGTGGTTCATAACTGACCAATAAAGGCCAAAATGCCTGTTACTAGATATTACGTTGTTCTAGTAGGCTTGAGTGGACAACATTAGAGAGTACTAGAGAACCAAGTGGATCTTAAGTTGCAAACAATACATAGCACGGTTATCGCGTACATTTGGTGCTAGCTGTCCAACCACTTAATTTAATTGCAATGCAGCTCTAATGATTAGTTTATAAGCCAATGATTTAAGGCCTCATTCCAAATGTATGTTTTTCTGGAAAGTCCAACATAGCCCGACGAATAAATAACCCTTGCCAATTAATAATCAGGCCCTTGGCTAAAGTAGAAGAATACATGATAGCGTTAAGTATTAGGATCAATTAGCCTTTGCCGCCTTACTACTGGATGGCAAAGTTTCTTGTGATGCTTGGCTACGCCACAACCAATGGAATAGCCATGGATCACAGTAAATACACGTACATATCTATATCTTGTATTTTTGTCAAACTCATTTCCGTATCTTGTTAAAATTTTATAAACCCAAAGTTAACTCATTTTCTAAGCTCAAGGCTCTTATGTTTTCTCTTGGGTGCAACACAAACACCTACGGTGTTTCAGTATGAACCATGTTTGCGCACGCATAGGTTAAACATACTGGACGCTTTGTGCAATTATCAGTATCAATTGTCAACATCACAACAATACCAAACAGCTTTCATCTCCTATTTCTTCTAAGTTTCCTATATATGGAAACTGTTCTTGGCAAGCCAAGTCTGGCCGATTCTCACTAATTCCATCTATACCGCCCCTTTATCTTTCACCCTCATTTATCACCTTCCGCTAGCTAAATCTCATAGTTGTCTACATGAGAGAAAGATCTGGGTTACACATGCATAATTCATTTTTAGACCGAAATTTCTGTATCAAGGAGATGCAGCACTTGGTCTCACAAAATGTTACGTAATGACCGCAGTGGATGTGCTGGCACCGTGCGCACAATAAGTGCATTATCTAATTGATGCATTGAATGCCTGCCAGTAGACTCCCTAATTTCTACTATCCATAATCAAATCATGGCCAAACTTATTTTATTTCGTTTTCAGCCTTGATTCACTTGGTTTTACTACGCTTACACCTTTATTTACAATGTTTGAAGCCCTTTGAAACTATTTGCTAATGATAAATATACTCTAAATACAATTAGCCAATGGAAAGCTTAAAAAAGTTAAGCTCTTAAGTAGAATCATTTCAACCATCATTATTCTACCTCATACCTCTGGAAGCACAATTATATGATCCTAATATTAGCACTGTGCTATATTACATACTGAACATGTTAGCAGAACTTACCATATCCCTTTTTACCTGAGAAGTTTAGTCTCACATTGACTCGATACCTCAAACTTTCTAAATTTTAGTGATATAAAAGAAAAATACTTGACCGCAACAAGTAAACACGCAGAGACACAATAAGTACAACATTAAAAATGCTGAAGCAACAATATTTGATGGTAAGTACTTTTAGCTTAAGACTTGAGTTTAACTACTTCATAAAAAAAATAGTTAACTCCTTAATCAAATTTTGATCGGCTGTTGAAGTGTTTTGGGGTTTGGGAAAAGCTTAAGAGTCTTCTTCAACCAAGGGTAGGAGTTCATAAGTGACTTTGGGGTAATCTTTTAAACTAAAACTTTGATTATTTTTAGATAGCTTAGATCATCTTATATCTTAGTGCAGCTTAGTTCCATTTTGATATAACTTAACTAGTTTTAGCCATCTTATTTTTTTCAATTTAATTTGATTTGCTTTAGTCTAATTTGATTTCAATCACTTCTTATGTTTTCTCCGTGTTTGATTTTGGGCTCCAGGCTAACACAAACTCTTACGCAATTCTCAAATAAGAGAATTAGTGTGGAGTACTAAAATCCTTTTTGCAGGAAATCCCTCTTGATGACTTCACGTGGTTAGACATCGTCCAAAAGCTTGGCCAAGGTGTAAGCTCTGGACCGCGCTAATATATATGATTTCTCCAAAAATGATTATATTAAATAAAATTTTCAAATCTTATCTTCAATTTCTAGAGCTCGTTTAATGGGGTCTTAGGAGTGGACTTAACTGATCCATTTCTAAGAAGACGAGAACTTAGATTTTTAGTTATTTTGCCTTAAAAAGGATAGCTTTTGTGGCTAAAACTACAAGCGGTGACTTAATCATGATTAATACAACAGCTAAAGACTTTTTAGTGAATATCAAAGCTTAGACTATTGATTGTCTTTACCATTATAACCTAATATCTAGAAAATTTAATGACGGCATATTTTCTCTGTCTCCCAAAAAGATATTACACCGCCTATATCAGCTAAGTTGTAAGTTGGTAATAGATGTAACAACGAGCGGTGTGTTTCAATGTTGGAAAATATACTGCATTGATCAATGATAAAGAGCACATGTAATGCCTCATGGAACCACATGCATGCAAAACATATGGGCGTTTGCTGAGCTGAAATATACGTCTTATGTAGTCTGACTTCCGATAGTCATTTGTACAGCAGCTCAAAAAAGTCTTTTAACTGGAGGCCACGGGTTCGACGCTGCTCAAGGGTGCGTGTAATTCGGAAAAATCATTACCCCTTGGTATTTAGATGGAACTCCGCAGCAACCTTAGACAAATTAAAGCTGGCAATTTGTGGAAGACAGCAATGCTGTCCGGGTATGTCAGTTTGGAGTACTACCGATAAATAGTTAAGTTCATTGAACGTATGTTGGCTTAAAGACTACGCGTATACGAGTCAGAGAAGTAGATGCATAGAAACGAACGTGGGTGCCCACCAGTTGTTTACGAAGTCTTCTACATTTTCCTTCTTTCCTCCTTCCGCCTTTCTTCTTCTGGGCATCGTTTTGCAGTTAAGAGCAAGTAAATTCAGAGAGCTGGTTTAACTTAGACAAATACCCTGGATGTGTGGTTCCTACGTTCAAGATTTTCTTCCAAGTACATGCCTGGAAGTGTTAGGGACCGACTATGCTAGAACTGAAATCGCTGGCTGTCAGTTTGCATGGAGAAGTTACTACTTAACATAATTGTAAGAGAGGGGAAAATGAGTTTGGACCTGATCCCCACTGCTGTAAAATATATAACATAGTGATGAAATTACGTTATGTAACTAATGTCTGGAAATGTTAGGAACCGACCACCCGTGCAAGAACAGAAATCAGTAGCTGTCACTCAGAGAAATTCTACTGTACAAAATTGCAAGAAAAACGAGGAAAATACACGAGGTTGAACCTGAGTACCACTGCTGTAACATAAGATATATACTGAAATTACGTACGATTGCAGTGGACAAATATGCAGATTGGAGAATCATTATGTTCTGATTGATAAAGGATCTAGGCCATGAGAAAGATGCATTGAACAAAAGTACCAAGAATTGAATAAGTAGATTTACTCAGTGCATTCGCGTAAGCTTCCTATTCAAAATGACTCTCACGAGGAAAATACATACTGTGACGCAGAAGCCAAGCAGCCCAACTACACGGCACTCCGAAGTTCCAACCAATCGGTGGGTTTCACCCGAGTGAATAGTGGGAGATTACTGCACTCTCAGGAGGACCCAGTGGGACCTTGGCTTTAGCTTCCGGCGGGTTTGTTTAATTTCAGAAAGGACAAAAGAACTAATAAAGAGAGTCGATATCCCTGACATACAAATGGAGCCTAATTGTTCAGTTTACAAAACCGTAGGTAATTTATTAGGTATTGCTACCTGGGGGACAGAAACCAAAGAATTAATCTAAGTCTTTGATTTGTGGAGTATGTATAGATGATTACTTTTCTTTCTCTATCTATCCATTTACAGTGTAAGGCTAATTTAGAGCTTTTCATTTGTCAAAAATACTTGCATCTGCTCATTTATTTATTAGTTTTTCTTCTGATGGGTAAAGCAGTGGACATAAACCCTCAAATTGTGATGTGGTAACTGCATCGCCAGATAAAGATGAGAGGCTAGCATTGCAACACTCTTTGGTACAATTAAGAAGTAAGAGTATAGTAGTGGGCTTCACCCATTTGGAACGATAAAAATTATTAGCCATCGATCTGATAGGCCCACTCTAGTGGATCATGACCTACTTTTGCCTTTCCCATGAATATATGTGTAGTTCTTGGGAGGTAAAAAGTGGAAGGTCAAGACCTTTTAAAGAGAGTGGGCTCTCTCCATGATCATTAGGTAGGCTTAGGAGTAGATCCAGACTCACAACAAAACAGCTCTAGAAAGTAGCTCACAAATGATTCTGAGGCAACTGTCAGTGCTTGATGCGAGTCAAGATGTATAGGGCTTGCGAACCAATGTACGCGCTGCTAGTAGGATTGTAGAACATCCTCATTTAGACATTCTTGCAAGAGATTGCTTCCTGCAAATTGGCGGTTAGGATAGTTTCTTGCAAGAGATTTTTGTTATGTTCCAAGTGCGATTGAACTAACTTTTTCACAAGATCGCCTTTGAATTGTTAGGATTGTCCCATTGATGCGATTGTATATGTGTATCTGTCTGCCTACGGTTTGGAGATATGATAGTCAGGATTGTAAATTTGTAACAGGACACGCAGACACACAAAGAGAGAGGGGGATTTACATGGTTCGGCCATCATGCCTACATTTACGAGAGAGAAAGAATATACTATCTGATCAGAGGAGAAGGAGAAAGCAGTTCATAGCCTCGTTCAACTTTCCTCTACATCTTAGTCTCTCTTACTCAAACTTAGAAGCCCTAACATCACACACACGCACATGTATAGAAGTTTTTTTCTCATGTGGGTATGGATTACATTTGGGTCTATCCCAACATATTCACAGTGAAGACTGAAAAATGAAGGGATTGGATCACCACGTAACATTTCTTTTGGTGCGTATCTTATGAGAAGTTTGAGGCAATCGTTCCGTTAGTAAATAGCCGGCAAGGCTCTGCAACGTATGTAATCTCGTCCTCAACACATAGTTTATTGTCCATCCATGGCATCCAATGTGGAATTGCGGATTACGGGAACCGAGGGCTAGGTGAGAACGGGTGAGCTTGCAGAGGGTCGAGATGCAAAAGCCATCCCCATAGTCCCCCCATTTGCAATTCTCATGTAGCCCCTTTGATGGTCGAGACTGGCTGCCGCAAGTAAATAAGGTAGCCCAATAATGTAACTGGCCCATCCCATCATAAACCAGAACTAGGAGGACTAGCCCAATAATTGTCCCTGGCCGGGCCGGGCTATGTCATACTCCCAGGGCCGATCCCGTTTGACGTCCAGAAAGAAAGCTTCCATGTACATGACTTGAAACTCGGTTTGTTAGCCTGTCATGTATCAGAAATCAGTAATTGAAATTTGATATAATTGACTCTTAATATAAAGCCTAGAGTAGGACTTTGTGGGCCTGACTCATCAACAGTATCTAAGAAACTTTGTTTTTTGTTCAATGGTTTTTTCTGCTCCCAAAACAAGTGTCATTTTTTCCTATACATTTTTACATATTTTCATGACAATTTTGTGATTCCTTCAACATCACTCAGCTTGTCAGGCAGCAGTCAATTCCAAATCCACCTTGGAGCATTCTAATGCACCAGAATGGAAGATTTTGTGTTCAAAAAATCCTGGGATCAGGATCTCAAAAATATCAAATCCCACATGAATGGTGCTAAATGGGCTTTGCAAGAAAGGTGGAATGGAACATTTTTTAGCTGATTTAACCTCTTTTCATAGATTTAAAGTTGTCATTATAACAGCGTAATTGGTTTGTTTTGCATCTATTGAGAGAATTAGATTACCAAAATGCTGCAAAATTGGGAATAAGTAAGCTTGCCTTAGTGTGCTTATTAAAGGCAGCTATGGGTTCCTACTTAGTGACTTTTCTGATAATAAATGAATATGAATTTGAATTTGGATCGTATACAAATTGATAGTCTGCTTCATTTCAATTCATCCTCTCATTGCCAATCGGAAGTAATCGTGTATTGTAACCAGTTACTGCTTGCTTTCATATTATAACTTCAGCTCAGTTGAAAGAGGTTCCTGCTACCCAATTTATCATTGTCAAATTTCTGATCAATGTCATGCTATTAAGTGATTGAACTTGACACAGTGTTAACTTGTGAATTACGTTTCTGCTTTAATTTAATAGATGTAGCCTCAGTAATATCCCTCCACTCCAATGAACAGTTGTAGATGTGCAATTCATGTTATCTGTTTGACTTATATTGTACATGCCAGAGTCTCTACTCTATATTTTATGCCGCCATCAAATGGAATTCAATCCGCTATTGGCTGTCCATTATATGAGTTAGCACACTTACAGTGACAAACACATTTTCTTCAATCTCAGGCTTATATGCTCTTGCATATATGTGCTGGTCATGCTGATGTCTAGAAGTGTGCGTTTTCTCGATTTCCCTTCTAGTTTGATTTCTTACTGAGTCTAATAGACATGTTGTACTTGTGTGAGTTTCATGGACATGCTGGTTTGCATGAAGTACCTTGCACTGTGAATTCAACATTGATTTGTGTTCCCGGTATGAGCGAAGGTGGTGAGCAATTATGTTCTTTACGCAAACAGGTTTTGGATGGTTGCCAGATTTTGAGTCATAAGATGCAATTTTAGGCATGTGGCTGAAAGTTGGACCTCAGAAAGCTTATAATTATCTTTTCTGAATGATGTGTAGGAAACATAAGAAGGATTGGCAAGAGGAAGAAAGGGACATGAGTGGGCCTAATACTAATACCTCTGACCTCACTTTCTGTTCTGCTAGGAAGATGGTCATCATCCTTGTTATCCTACTGTCTGAAAAAGATCCCAGTCAACTCGTTATTGATGGAGTCGATAAGCATTCATTTGGGACTCCCTTACATGTCTAACCAATTAACATTATGTGAGCCACTTTCAGTATTCAAAACTCCACTGTGCACTGGAGCATATCCTAACGCCTATTCTAAAAGCAGTTTCTCCTTGTTTGAGTCGCTGAAGTGAATAGGTTCTGGAATTGGAGAGTCTTCCTGATGATCTACTGTCAAATCCACAATTGGGTCACTGAATGCAGGACCTTTCAAGTTGGCTTCAATGATCCGAGTGGTGGGGTTTCCTGCGAGGTGTCCATTGAGATGTATTGAGCTCAATTGAAATATGTCCCCGGCCTGCCTCTGCTTAACCACTGATATTATTATCTGCGACAAAGGGGAAATCAATCTCTGTGTGAAATGCAGTGCTTAACCACAGAGTTAATAGTATGAACTTTTACACTTGGGAATTTTGACATTAGATAATGATGGTTGATGCTTTGAACAAAACATCCTGACATGATTATGTTTGAAATTTCCACTGTCTAATCATTATGTTTTTTTCAAGAACATTTAGAATTTCTTGATGGTACTTTGTTATTTCTATGATCAAATTGATGTTTGATCCATACGGAAAAATTAGTCTATGACTACACGGGAGGCATAGGAGATACTAAAAAGCTAAAGTGTGCATGTATCTCTTAAAAAGTAGTCTGGTTTAATTATTTTGAGCAGTTTGTGTTCTTTCTGTGCTTATGTGGCCTTTTCTTTTCTCAGGTTGGGACTCTGATTCCTGCATACGTTTCTTTCCAGAACGACTGTGATATGCTATTTTGCATGATTAATTTAGAGTGTGTTATGTGTTTTGGAGTTTGTTAAATACAACTGTAATTTCCTGTATGATCAGCTTCATTAACTGCTCTCCTTAGTCATTCGCAAATACTGACTCTGATTTACTATTTCACAGCTCGAATCCTACACGCATTCAGAATTGCAGCTCAGTTAGGAATTGGTTTTACAAGAGAGAGCACATTATGTTAATGGCCTCTCCCGCTCAGTGTTAAGACTTGACAAGGTTATAGAGATGTTTCTATGATACAGTAATTTTCTCTTGATCCATGTAGTTTCTTCTGCAATTTACCGCTAGATATGTGCCGAATCCACATTCTGCTTGTTTTAGGAGAGACTTATTATGGAAATTAACTTTTTGCTCGCATTTGGGTCTGCAGAAGCTTCTTCAAGACTACTTTGGAAATTTGGTATTCTGGAGATCCTTCTACCCTTTCAAGTATTTGTCCTTTTCTTGTTCGATTCATTCTGCATCTATCTGCACAATATTTTCTTCAGATAGTGTGATAAAGCTTCACTACACAGGCAGCATATCTTGCATCGCAAGGTTTTTGGAGGCTGATAAGAGATATAACATATTACTGGTATGTGCAAATACTGACATGTTGCCCTCATTAGACAATTGATGAGTCATATTTCAACTGAGGCAGTTTATTGTACGTATGCTGCATCGAGCTTTTTGTTAAGTGCACATTCTTTTGCGGGCTTTGTTTTCTAACTTGGATAGGCTTCTTGCGCCTGAGAGGCCTTGCCACAGTAGCTTATGTTAAGAAAATGTGGATAGTTCCATTCTTTATCTCCCTGGAGTACACTTGATTGCAGTCCCTAGCTGTGGTTTTCACCCTTTGACGCGAGTTTAGATTAGAATTAGATTTCGGAGACGGTTTGGGTCATTTGCTCTGTAATTCTTCCCTTGTACCCAGAAAGGGAATTGCCATGGTTTTTTGTTCCTCATCTACACAAGTCAACCCAGCATGGAGTCGAGGAGGCAGCTTTGTAACCAGTTTCTGCACTTCTTCTCGTTGAATCCCCTTGCAGCTTGTGTTTGAGCATGGAAACTTTAGATGAGATAATAACCTCACTCAATTAGCTTAAGTTCTTTCATGAAAGTAAGCTCTTGTTAGCATTTAATGTACTTTTGCTGTAGAGCGTATATCGGTAAAAAGGAGGGCCAAGTCTATATTATAGAGCGCTAAATCAAGCCGTCCGATTTGGCAGGAACTCAAATGCGGCCACGATTGAAATGGAAATAAAATAGCACGATTAATGGGTTTATTTCCTTTATTAATCTGACGTCGTTAATTCTTATATGTACTTCCAACCCACCAAGTTCCTCATTAGACGCTTCTCATACTGTGGAAACAAATTTAGGGCAGTTGTTAATTAGCGCAAGTATTTAGGTCCTAATCATACACTTTCCTTGAACTTATCTTCAATTTTGGTCCTTTTATTTAGTTTATAATAAGATAAGATTAGCAATAAAGAGAATCCGTACAATATCTTGCATTTTTTTTAGCTTATCTACCATTGCGGTTTCTGCTTTCACTTATAATAAGATAATATTAGAAAAGGAAAGGAATCTGTACAATTTCCTGGTGTATGAAAACTACGAATTTCTCATATGTAAAATGAGAAAGGTAATTTAGAAAAAAAAGAAAAAGGAAGATAAATTAGAAAGTAGAATATGAAAAATACCTTTAAAACACTTTTGTGTTATTTTCGTCCTTCTGTCATAATTTTTATATCATTTGGCTGTTTACTTAATCTTCTGTATATGATTTGACTTTTCTATTGATTTCGTTTCTTCTTTATAAAGCTCTTTTCTATTTTTATTTTTTTCTGTTGCAAGTGAATTAGGCTTCTTGATTAATTAGATTTCTTAATATATTGCCTTTAATTAATAGCCCCAACATAATATGAAATTTCAGGAATGAGAGAGAAAAACAAATGAACTAAAAAAGTTTTCCAAGATTAAATGAATTTGCATAACATTCTCCAATTTTTGGTATAAAAATAGAAAATTTATTTTATGGCTGTAAGTAAGTGAAGTGAATTTTTAGATAATTTAATCATGTTGATTAAGCAACTGATTGATAAATTGATGTTTAACAAAGAAACGAAGCAACCTAACTACAAAATTGATTTATTTTAAATGGTTTTTTTTTTTTTTTTTGACAAAGTGACGTTAGTTTGTTATGGGATTTGATACACAAGCCTAGAATTGTTTAATCATTTCCTTTTGGAGCTGCAAGATGTCTAGATTCAGGGACATCATATGAAAGGGTAGGATCAAGAGAAGATAGGGCCCTTCATGTCCAAGGTGAATGTCATAAAAGAATGTGAATTATACATTTTGAGTGTATTTTCTCAAAAGTGGATTTGGGTTCATTGGTTGGATGGCCTAGATCGGTTTAGACTTTTGCATAGATCTAGATAAACTCTCAGCACCGAACAAGCCCTACTTATGCAAGGCATTGATAGAAAAGTCAAGAGGATGGGATAAATGTGGGAGTGGCTAGGATCATCTGTTGTAAAATAAACAAAAAGGCATAGTCAATGCCTACCATATTATTTTTGTGGGTTCAAATTACCTAATAACATAAAAGCATCGGATTTTAGTGAGGATCCGATGGACGGTTTAGTAAGAGGAATGTTAAAGAATTTTGAACAGTGACAAGAAAAAGTTGGAAAATGGAAAATCCGCCCCAAAAAAGATAAGATTAGACTGGGCGTCTAATAAGGAGGGGGATGGGTTAGATTGTGTTCGCATTACTAGTGAGACCAACGTGCTCAATGATCCAGACTACTTTTGCATGAGACGTGCGGCCAAGTTTATGTAGTCAGAAGAACACAATTCTTCACCAATAGCTACTTAAAGCAAGACCCAGAGGTGGTACTGATAGAGAAGGACCATGTTCCAGTTTCCTAGCCCAAGGAAAGATTGACGCTCAGAGGAGGTTAGAACCGAGTCAGGCCACTCCTGCTCTGTCGTGACCAACACATTGGGGAGGCATATATTTGGGGAGGGAAACACAGAGTGGCTGATGCATTAGCCATCTTTGCAGTTGAGAATAAGGGGGGGTTTACATGGCTAAAATAACCTTTGAACTTTCTATTTCATCTTTTAATTTGGGATTGTAATTGCAACTCTAAGCATATGCACTACTTTATCTATCTAGTCTCACCTTTCCACACAAAGGGAAAAAATAAAAATAAGACTCTTTGTATTTTTAGATGCTGGGTTTTTTTTTTTCTCTCTTAGATCTGAAGCGTCCCTCCATCCTATTCGGTCTCCCATGTTTAGTCTCACCACCAAAAATCACACTAACAGGATGATGGACTAGATTTAAGCTACAAGGAAACATAGGCTAAAGACATCTAATGGGAGTGATTTTTGTTATGCAGGTAACTGAAGGAGTGAACAAAATGAATTGGTTAGATTTTCGAAATATTATGCTAAACATCTAAAAAAAAACCTGGCATCTGAAAATATATTTTAACTTAATTTTATTGTAAATTGAGAAAAATCTTACGCTTGGTAAAAAGCGACCTAGTGACATTCTGATGCATGACATTTTGGTGCATTGCCCATCAAAGACAGGGCCCGAAGATTAGTGGTCCTGGATCGCTGAATTGGAGTTGGGCCCTCTCTCGTTCTTTTGTCCGCTATCTGCAGCACTTGCTTCGTTCAATCATTTATATGTCTCTTAATTGGAGTTGATGTAAGCTTGGAAACTACTACTACTACCGGCTCGATTTGTTTGTGATCGAAGGATACATCTATTGGTTTAGATAGGATAATGCTTGCCCCCTAAAATCTGGAAAACAATGACTCCTGGAAAGGGATCACCCAATGATAATGCTGGTTTCTGGCCCATCTGAGGTGGGGCCTGGCAGATTACTTGCCGGACATGACCGGGATGTTGAGGCGGGCCCACCATTGTGTTCCTTGGTAATACGTGCCGCAAGTGCTTGTACTAGATGTACATTTGGTTGTGTTTGCGGGCTTCCAAAGCGCTGGAGATGAGACGAACGGCCGCGATCAACAGAACTCGGAGAAGGCGGATAAAGGCGGAAACCCTAACCCTAGAGGCTATATAATGGCACGTTCCGTGTTAGGCACCATTGCATGCGTTGCCGAGAGAATGCAGCAGCAAAGAGCTGGTATTGGAGAGCAAGTCCTCTTCCACCTTGATTTTCCGCTTCTTGTTTTCAACCCCTCGATTGATTTTTCTTAGTTTTTCTTCTTTCTTATGTGATTTAGGCAAGGAATTACGGAAATGGGGGTTGGTTGGTATGAGCAGATGATGATACAGAGAAATTTAGCTGAGAGTTTCTCCTCAATGAAGCTTCCAAATATCGAGCTTTTTAAAACTGATGCTCACTGCCTTTCACTGTTTTTGTGGACCCATTTTCCGTTTTCTTATCTTTCGATAGACGTTTCCGGTCGTCGATCCCGATTACATTTTCAGTTTCATATTTAATCGAGTCCTCCATTTTCTGACTGTAGCAAGTGCATCAATAAGGCGGGCCCATCTTTATCCCTTTCCACATCGCCATCGCCTATGGTTTCTTCTCTTTAGAGGTCAGATTTGAAAACGCATGCTAATTTCTAGTTTGCTCAAAAGTATCAAAACCCAAAAATAAATGTTGCGTGAAGCATTATTAAATCGAATTTCCTTCTGATTTTAATCCATTTTTCGCACCCAATTACTCAAAAACATAGATCCGTCGGCTGAACCCAGATTTTCTTCCCCTATTAACAGGAAAAACCCGACTTATTAGCCCATCGAGTGGAATATTAATTGCTCGGAATCTGTACAAACAAGGAGGTCAATCTTTTGGATCCAGCGTCCCATCTCTTTTCCTCTCTCACCCATCTCGTCTGTACTGAACCCAGGAAGAGATCAAAGTGGGGATGGGCTTTACAGTGGGGCTTAAATGAATGATTCAAAATCATGTTTAAATGTATAAACTGAAGCCAGCAAACTGAAGCCGACACAAGTACAAGACGAGTCAATCCTTCTAACAAGATGGAGTGGCAACAGAGACAGTGAGAGAGAGAGAGTGCTTTGGTGCTCTGGAAAGAAGATGGTTACTTAACAAAGACTGCCAGTGTGGACTTTATTTGAAGAAGCAAACGACGGTTTAGATGCTATACAAACAATTAAATTGTTACTCAACAATAAGAAAGGAGGCTTGACAAAATGAATTAATGGTTGAAGTTGGGGGGAGGCTTCACAAAAGCTCAAGTTGCAACATGGACGACAATTGTTTTGAGTGCCCATAGCTACGGTAAATCTTCTCCCCTAATCCAACATTTGTAAAGGAGTTGTTCGGGGCTAAATCGCCTTCTAGAGAAGAAAGGCTTTCCGTTTGAGAAACTGGTAAGATACTAATGAAGGACTGGTCTAAATCTTAGAAAAATAATGAAAAACACTGCCGGCATATATTGGGAATGTATATACTTTTGTAAACACCTAAAATCTAAATATTTGATTTCTTTTCCTTGTACGACCACTTTCCCCTTTTCTTTGTAAACACAGTCTCTCTCTCTCTCTCTCTCCTTTCACGTTCATCTATTTCATATTTCCATTATGTTTTCTTTAAAATTTTCAAATATTTTCTTTTACGTTTCCATATTTCTTGTTTCGTTCCACGTACTGTTTTCGAATTTGTTTCATATTCAATAACTATGGTCTCTGTCCATAGGCCCTAAACTTTGATTTGTTCACAAGTGACTCCAATTCTCAAATCACTCCTCGTAACACTCTGGCAGACGGTTCAATGCTTCTACCAGTTTATGTTGCTGACGAATTCCACATGAGTAATTCACAAAACATGGTTTCATCTTTTTCTATATTGATTGATGAACCATCGATCCATCTAATCCTATGAGAGCCAGCTCGACCACCCTGTGGGTCCCTGAAACCACCAACAATCAGCCCCTCTCGTGGGCCCCACCATGTTCATGCAACCGTTCTAAGAAATCTCCTCCCTCAAATTATCTGCCCACAGATGTAGTCACTGAGGTCTTCCGCCCCCCCGGGCCACCTCCAGCAGCCCCCATAACCAGCCCACGCTGGGCAAGAAATTTCAAAGCCAATTTCTTTGGTCAACCCATGTGGGGCCACTCATCCAATGATTATAAGCCCTTCATCATCTATCCTTTGCGGCTTTCATTTCAAAAATCAACCGCTGTGATTGGGTCTCGTAGCCTCTCTAAGACCTGGACCTAAACGATGAGCGGCTGAGATCTAAATCTAGGACATCTCAATTTAAAAAAAATATCAAAGGAACAAAATTATCGCACCGGGAAATTTCCACCAGCGAATCACCTTCGCAGGCCGAGAAAAAGAAGGGAGAAAGTTCCAAAGAAAGACGATTGGCCTCTCCGTATCCATTCCCATTTCTCCCCCTTTCCGTTCCCTTTGGATTCCAAATTCCTCCATCCAGAGCTGTCTCTGCAACTTCAGATCCATGATCGACCTTTGGTTTCCGTAGGAAGTTGATCTCCACTCTGACAAGTCTGGGAATTCTCCGATATGATTGCCATCCCATATTTAACTGCTCTCACCACGCTCTTTAGCTATGGCCTCCTCTTCGCGTTCGGCCAGATCAGAGATTTCTTCCGGAGGTTCCTGGATTGGTCTAGTAACAAAAGCTTACAGGTACTTCCAAAATTTTGTTTGGATCCCATTGTTATCGTTGTTTCTGGAGAAGATTTGGGTCAGATTTGCCAAATGTTGTCTTGGAACAGGGATACGCGCCCATCTGTTTAGGTCTCGAGGATTTCTATACGCGCCGTCTGTATCATCGTATTCAGGTAAACTACTGCTTACTTGTCTGATTCTTATTTGCTCTCCAATTCTGGAAACTGTTTGATGTGTAATTACGTTGGATAATTTAGAGGCAAGTCATAATTTCCGCAGTGGTGGATTCTGAATAGGTTGTTTGATATTTTTGAAGCATTATGTGGGAATTTGAGTGCTTCGTAGAATTATAATGACGAGAAGATCTTGTGAATGTACGAAATCCACTACTTTAGTAGAACTCAAGGCAGTTCATTTAAGACAGAGGTGAACAGGAAATACTTATGTATATACAGTAGCTTTTGCAAGTATATGGTTTTATGGTCTAAAAAGGGGTTCCTTTCATCTTTTGATTCATAGCACAAAATGACATATCACGGAGTATCCCTAGCAGGGAAAATGAATATAAAGTTGGAAATTCAGCAATTAGAGTTTTTTACCAAACAAATATTTAAGATCTTCAGTCACCTTCTTCTTCAGCAAATATCTGCTCTGAGGAATGCCACTTTGTGAACTTCTCATAAGATTATGGAAGCTTAAAGCAGATAAAAAAATCACTACATTAGTGGCAAAGTTCAATAGCTGTAGATAAGGCTTCTCTATGTTGCGGCCACGGTTACATTGCTTATGTTTATGTTTTCTCTGAAGCACTAACAATTCATATTAAAATACCGTAGATTAGAACTTGGGGTTCCAATCCCCAATCTTCGACTCTTAAGGGATATCTCAATGGGTTAGTCACTTACTTGTCTTGTTCTCATATCGATGGCATTCATCTTTTTGCTTGTCATAAGCACAAAATGGTTTCCCAAGGAAAAAAAATATTACTTTGGTGCTTCCAGGAGGCTACTGAAGTAAAGTCAGAGTTGGGCTCTACCTCTTTTATAAATAGTGGGTGATGATGGGGGGATAACAAAAAACATGTACATGTTATGGTCCTCATGTTTTGGCTACCATCTGCTGCCTTAAGGCTCTTCGCTATTGCTTGTACTATGTTAGTGGAAAATGTTAGACAATGCTCTTATCATTTTCTGAACTTTTGGCAGGACTGTTTTCAACGACCAATAGCAAGCCCTCCTGATGCTTGGATTGATGTGGTTGAGCGCTACTCTAATGACAATAATAAGACATTGATGTAAGTTTCCCTTGTGTAATTAGAACTTCTTTTCTTCACTTTTGAGTAATTTGGATTTTGCCATTTGGCTGTCCTATTTGTTAATGCATTAATTTCCCTATTATATGTGTTTCGGTATAAGGGGGATATAGGCGTAGTTTGGTTGACAAAGTTGTTTAACAAGATTGTAAGTTCAAAGAAAATGCCAAATGAATGAAGAAAAAGCTCTATCATACCAATTTATAAGAGTAAAGGAGACATACAAAGTTGCACTAATTATCATGGGATTAAACTTAGAAGCCATACCATGAAACTTTGGGAAAGAATAATTAAGAAGAGGCTATAGCATGAGATGAGTATATCTGAAAGTCATTTTGGTTTCTTGCCTGGAAATTCTATTATGGAAGCTATTTTCCTATTTAGACAATATAGGAAGAAGAGGAAAGACCTTCACATGGTCTTTATTGACTTAGAAAAAGCTTATGATAAGGTCCCCAAAGAATTAATATGGTGGGTATTTGATGAGAAAGGGGTTTCACATGGGTATATAAACATAATTAAGGATATGTATAAGAGAACGGTAACAAATGTTAAGACCACTAACTTAGAGACTGATGATTTTCCTATTACTACAAGATTGCACCAAGGATTGGCATTAAGCCCGTACCTTTTTACGTTGGTTATGGATGAGTTAACAAAACATCTACCCGAAGAAATTCCATGGTACATGTTATTTGTAAATGATATAGTTTTGATTAATATGACAAGGGAGGGCATAAGCACAAAGCTAGAATTATGGAGAAATGCTATAGAGTCTAAAGGATTTAAAATTAGTCGAACTAAGACAGTATATGGAATGCAATTTTAGTAAGGATAGGAGTGAAAGTGAAGCACCAGTAAGATTGTTAACAAAGAAGTCCCCCAAAAAGACCACTTTCGATACTTTGGGTCGATAATTCATGAAGCAGAGAGATTGAGAGGGAAGCTACCCAAAGAATCCAAGTGGGTAGGAACAAATGAAGATGTGCCTCTGGAATTTTGTGTTATTGGCAGGTGTCATTCAAACTGAAATGAAAATTCTATAAAATGGTTGTAAAGCCACCCATGCTTTATGGATCAGAGTATTGGGTAATTAAGGAATAACATGTACATAGGATGAGCATAGCCAAAATGAGGATGTTGAGATGGATGAGTGTCAAGACAAGAAAGGATATGTGAAGCCTTGGCCGATGAGGGCGGGCCAAGAGGGCTGGCAGGCTTCTAGGCAAGGTGAAAGACTGAGAGTTAGTCCCACATCGCTAGGGGGAAAGTTACTGGGCTCTTGATAAGAGTGATGAGGACTTTCCTTGCAACGAGGCCTTTTCCCTGGGCAACTGGGGAAGAACAAAACCGTGCGGGGTGTATGGGCACTCCGGCACGGACAATATCATTGCAGGGTGTGGGCCCTCGGGCTGTTACAGGATAAGAATTAGAAATGAAAACATTAGAGGAAACTTCGGAGTAGCACCAATAGGTAACAAGATGAGGGGGGGTAGATTTAGATGGTTTGGGCATGTCCAACAAAGATAAAAAAACGGCACTGGTTAGAAGGAGTGTGTCGATCCAAGTCGAAGGCTGTAAAAGGGCAAGGGGAAGGGCCAAAAGAATGTGGATAGAAGTTGTGAGAAATGATTTAAAAGCTTTTATACTAAATGAAGCCATGACACTAGTAAAGGATAATGGAGGAACTGGATTCCTGTGCCAATCCCTAATTGGGATAAGTCCTAGATGATGATGATGTGTTTCAATAACTTGGAGAATAACTATGATGTCCTAAATTATATGGAACATTTACATGTTTTAAATTCTCTCTATATCCTTGATGATATGTTAACAGCTGAAATGTTTTTACCAATGATCACGGGACAGCACCTTCACATTATCTATTTTCATTTGTTTCTATTATTGTTTATATGTCAAACCAACCATAAAATACGTTTCATGATGTTATTCAGCTGTTTTCATTTTATGCAGACGAACCACAAAGACCAGGAGATGCCTTAACTTAGGATCATACAACTATCTTGGATTTGCAGCAGAAGATGAATATTGTACACCCCATGTAATTGAATCATTGAAAAAGTTTTCATCAAGTACGTGCAGTACTCGTGTAGATGGGGGTATGTTTCTTGAGCTTAAAAATCCATTTTTGATGAACACATCTTGCACATATCCAGCTAACACTGTTATGGCATCAGGAACTACTACGTTGCATATGGAATTGGAGGAATTAGTTGCAAAATTTGTTGGAAAGCCATCTGCTGTTTGTTTTGGCATGGGCTATGTGACAAATTCTGCTATTATTCCATCTCTGATTGGGAAGGTTAGTGGATTTTATGAAAATAAATTGTTCTACTTTTTAACATGGAGCTCTAATAATAGTGTATACCGAAAGTTGCTATGTAGGACCCTTAAGTTGTATCTCACTTGATCTCCATATGCATGTTACATGTGGTTGGTGATTGACCAATCACCTTGTTTGCTCCATGAGCTACAATGCTATAATTACAAGGATTTTTCCCAATTCTCCAATCACTGACCTTTTGTGCCAGTGCTTATCCGTTTGGAGAATGACCAAACCAGATCTGTAATTGATGTTCCCATATACAATGGCTATAGGTTGAACAAATCTGGCTGTCCTCACAGGACGCCTAAGCCATTCTCCATAATATCTTGACTAGTACTTACAGCAACAAGATTTTGCTTATCTTGGTCTACACAGGGAGGATTGATAATCAGTGACTCTTTGAATCACAACTCTATTGTGAATGGTGCTCGAGGAGCAGGAGCCACAATCCGGGTTTTTCAACATAACAGTGAGTTTCATACTCCTGATGCACTAGTGCTTTCAACTTCAAAATTACAAGAATGTAGCCTCTTAACAAACTTTTACCTCAATTTATCTGCATCTCACAAAAGTTTGGGAGATCACGATCTTCTAACTTTAATCTCATAAATTTCTAGAAGATTCACAAGCTTGTAGGTCTTGATCATGATGAGAATTTGGTCTCCTAAGAAAGTATTTTCTTGCTCTTAGCACCGTCTCACTTGGAGGAAGTGCTAAGAGATCAGATTGCTGAAGGACAACCTCGCACACATAGACCTTGGAAAAAGATCATTGTTTTCATTGAAGGAATCTACAGTATGGAAGGGGAACTTTGCAAACTCCGTGAGATAATCACTGTCTGCAAGAAATATAAGGTTGTGCCACTTCCATATGACACATTTTTATTTTCCTTTGGAGTTGAATCTTTGATGTTGCTTGAATAGTGGTGATCTTATATCCATGTAGCATGTCTGCTTCCTGAATATCAATCTGTAGATGTACTGCATTTATATGGATTCTTCCTTTCATGGTCAAACAGACCTTGACCAAGCTAATAGTTACCTCCCTGTATAACATAAAACTTCACGAAAGCTTGCTATAGCTCTGTCTTTAACATAATGATTTAATTGTATAATAACAGGTCTCCATGTAAACAGTGGCATAGTTCCAATGTTTTGATGGGTCTACACTTCTGTCTCTTACATGGTTATTTAATTGTATAATTATGAATTACAATTTGTTTAGCATTTAACTTTGTTATAGTCTAAGTGATTTGTAGTCCACAAGAGTATATGGTGAGCACAAGCAACAAATGGCATGGACTCATGATGAATGGCGTAAAACTCCATTTTCTAACAAAAATGTAAAATAAGTAAATCTTTGTTCATTTAATATGTCCTTTGCCAGCTTAACTTGCATGAATAGGAGGTTATCAAGTAGTGGCAGGACTAACTGAGCAAGAGGGAATAGACATCAGCTGGGCTGAGGGTGGAAGGAAGCCTGAAAAGATCATTGGCAAGGAAAGAAAGATGACTTGAATAAAGAGAACTTGAAAATTTTATAGGGTAGGTTACCAAAGCCTGAGTACTTCTCATGGTATTTGCTCAGATCTACTCTGGATTAGGAGAATTTATTGTGCCACCTGTGTTCCATAATACCAGCCTGTTTCAGCTAAAGGTTTGTTAGTTGTTGTTGGCTTGAGGCTATTTTACCCTCTTAAGACTTGGCCCCCTCATTCATGTCTTGTATATCGAGGTGTTCTAGACTGAAAAGTTGGAGCCACCGTCTATCTGTCCCCATATTTGTGTCATGGTACTAAATTCCAACTAAGCTCTTGAGGTTTCACATATTTGGAAAACTGTATCCTTTGATTGATGCACCAGTCAGTTCCACTTAAAGTCATTTAATAGTTAAATGGTTTTGCACAAGCTGCAGTCTATGAAAGATCCCCAGAACTCCAGAATGATGCAACTCTAACCAACTCACAAATTTGTATTCTATATGCTGTGGGTACTTGATTATTGGAGTGACAAGCATCCATTGTAGCTTGTCTTTGGATCATACAGCAGCTGCCGCTTCAAGTACCTACCTGACCATTTTCCATTCTAGTTAAAATGTTTGCCTTCATCTTGAATTATACATTGTTATTTTGGTGCTACACACCTACTATCATATATTAATGCAGAACATTTGTTCAATTAGTAAATGTATCTGTCATGGTTCAAGTCATTTAGGAATCTGTCTACCGTGCTGGTGTTATCGTGTCTGTCTGTCAGGCAAAACTCTTCTTTCATACTTCGTAATGATATCTATTATTTATAGCCTTCTGGATTTATAAGTGATTTTCTTGTGTATCCAGATGTCTGTATTCTTTTACCTGATCTTTGCAATCGTTTATTCATCTGCCTGTCCTTGTGGCCGTGCTTCACATATCTCTCTGCAACCAGTGTGGATCTATATTGATCTTTCTTCCATCAAACTTATAAATGCTTGTTGAGAACTTCAATTTTCTTTCGCTTTCTTATTTTGTTTTGTTTTTGAAATAGGCATACACTTATCTAGATGAGGCCCACAGCATTGGAGCAATTGGCAAAACAGGAAGAGGAGTTTGTGAGCTCCTGGGAGTGGATACTGCTGATGTAGATATTATGATGGGAACATTTACAAAATCATTTGGATCATGTGGAGGATACATT
Source organism: Warburgia ugandensis (assembly GCA_035236585.1). Taxonomy (NCBI): domain Eukaryota; kingdom Viridiplantae; phylum Streptophyta; class Magnoliopsida; order Canellales; family Canellaceae; genus Warburgia; species Warburgia ugandensis. The sequence continues at coordinate 85,069,374 of CP141130.1, read as the reverse complement.
GCAGGATCCGAGGTTTAATTTATTCTTTTGCACCTGACTTTAGTTCTTTGTTTCAAAAAGAGGATATCATGGATTGGAGCTGGACTTTGAGCACTTAGTCAAGTTGGTCAAGTGCCTTGTTTCACAACCAAGAGGTTGTGGGTCCAAGTCCACCCAGCATTTAGAAAAAATTGGCATATCAGGGAGAGACATCTAGTCAAAGCCACAACCACATTTACATTTTGTTGAAAATTAAAATTGAAGTTGAAAGACAAGGGACATGTGATCAGCACATTCAGCGTCATATAACCATGTGACATGTTACACCATTATTGGAATTTTAAGTTTAAGATAATACTTCTATTTTGTTTTATTTTATGTTCTTTCCACATATATTGATGATTGATGGGTGCATGAACCACCGTCTGAATGGCAGAACACATCCTTCTCTTGACATTGTCTTTGGAGGTTTAAAAGCTCAGTTGTAATTTGACTCACCCAAGACATCCCTGGTGGTCCCAAATCTGTTAACTAGTTTCTCAATCAGTATGTGCCTTACTGTACCACAAACATAACAGATTCTTTTTTCTTCGACTTCTTGCTTCTGAAAAATGGGATTTATTTGGTTGATAATAGAAGATAACAACTGTGGTTATGGTTTGCTGTGGTTTAACTCTACATTTTCATTCTCAGGAACTTATTCAATATTTGAAGTACACTTGTCCAGCTCATCTTTATGCCACATCCATGTCACCACCTGCTGTACAGCAAGTTATATCAGCTATTGCAGTTGTTCTTGGAGAGGATGGTTCTAATAGAGGTATAAGATATGTTTTTCTCACATGTTTTAGTGCGATTCTATCTGATCTTCATGATGTGCTCGTGCAAGGCTTGCGAACTGTTTCTCTTTTGTTTGTTTATGACTAGCTACATATAGTTCCACACAGGCGCTCAAAAACTTGCTCGAATCCGTGAGAACAGCAACTTTTTCAGGTCAGAATTGCACAAGATGGGCTTTGAGGTTCTTGGTGATAATGATTCTCCTATAATGCCAGTAATGCTTTACAATCCTGCCAAAATCCCTGCATTATCTCGGGAGTGCCTAAAAGAGAACGTGAGTGTCTGCTTTTCAGTTGTTATCTAACATTGTTTTGTTTTAGAGCCAAAATTCTGTACAGCATCATAATATATATCGTGCAATAGATAACCACATGAAGAATGCAAGCAAAAATGCCAGAAGGAAACTGCTTAAAACTAGTAGCTCCATTGGAAGTCATAATGAGAGTCAAAAGTCCCATGCGAATGCATTTAAACATGGATGCTTTTTATGCTTTTTAGTACATTTGGAGGTGTTCATACAAGTATGACACAGGATATGAAAGGAATTAAGAAGTGTTTGACAAATCATAGCGTCATTAACATCTGTCTCCAAATTATTGTGGATCCTGAAACATCATTTTGTCCTTTTTGTCTGTAGGTCGCGGTTGTCACAGTTGCATTCCCAGGAACACCATTACTATTAGCTAGGGCACGCATCTGTATATCTGCTTCTCATACTAGAGAAGATTTGATCAGAGGGTTGGAGGTAATTACTCTGTGCTCTTATTTTCAACTTTGGCACTGTTCTCTGACCTGTAAGTTTCCATTTGGTAGGCTATCTTAGTTTACTTCTTTGTAACCACTCTTATACTTGGAACCTCCAGGTCCTCAGCAGAGTGGGCGACCTCATTGGCATTAAATACTTCCCAGCCGAACCTCAGAAGCTGCACGATGAAGGCAGAGAAAAGCTTGAGTAGAACAGTTTGGCGGGGAGATAAGTCTGTTCATTTTGTACATGTTATTATATTTTGGGAGTTAGGGAAGCTTACTTTCTGGTAATTGTCATCCATATACTCCTAAATTTTTCTAGGGTGATGTGCAGTTACAACTGTAATTTTTAATTTGAGCCATGGTAGTCTGCTTGCCTTCAAATGTCTCCTTGTTACAAACATTAATGCTAAATTGTGGCAGGAGTTTCCGTATGGCGGTGGGCTAACCACCATCCATTGGAATACTCCGAGTGCTTAAAGTACAAATATGGCCCATGTAATTCATGATTCAGACCGTCTGGACCCTGTTTTGGATATGTATTCCCTAAAAATGTTGTTATCTGTGCTGTGGATTGTTGAAAGATTGTTTGAGACAAGTGAAACTGTTGGGGCCTACCGACTTAAGATGGACCCAGCATATTATTGGTTTTACTTCCTGAAAGCTGGGATCCATATAAATTTCATTGCATTGGTAGTGGTAATCGTAGCACCGTATGAGAATGTCTGCATGGAATGCAGAATGTGTAAGAATGCAAGAATCTAGTGAGGTCATCCAAAGAGCAGCAGATAATAAGATAGAGAGACTCCCGGTTGTGGCTCTCTTAAATCTACCTCCCTCAACTTATCATTAAGAAAAGAGAAGAAAACGTTGAGAAGAACAAGGGTCTGCATTCAATGACCAAATCAGGGCTTCTAGGATGCTAGGTCTGGTTCATTCATTTGATTGCTCAGTTCGTGGATGTCCACTTCCCCTCATGCGAATTGGATGATGCTTAAGCCTACCAATGTGACTGGTATTTCTGATCACAAGTGTGAATGGTTAAAATTGTCTAAATTGCAGTCTGATTCGATGACAAAAAAAGCGTTTGGGGGCCAGAATCCACCGATAGTCATCATTATTTGTTTAAGAGACATCCAAAGGCATAGCAATCAGATCAATGAGTTGGATTGTCCAGAGGTGGGTTCCATCGTGCAAAAGTGAGGCCCTACACGGCAACTTGCAATGGTGTCGCACTCTTAGTATTTTCCTCAAAAGAAACAAAAACACAGGAGTCTTCCTAAGAAAATGGTGTTTTCAGTTACAAAATAGGGAGCAACTACAATCCACCTTTCATAATGTTTTCTAATGAGCGTTATATTGAAAACGTATATGTCGCCTTGCTTTGACACAAGGGTCAACTTTCACAAAAAATGGCCTCATAACGCAGTCACATATGGCCATCTAGCTAATGAACGTTTCAAGAAATTGTTCTGTTCATTACACACCCTCGGGCTGTGGGACTGTCAACAGGTAGGTCACTGGCCAGCAAAACAAATCTTAACAAAGATTTTAGATCATTTTCTGGAGGCCGGAGAACCACATTTAGCCCAGGAGTGTCTTCTTAGGCACCGTAATCATCAGAAGTCGACTTTGTTTTTTCTCACCGGAGAGGCTCTTGGGCGACTTATTTGACATTAATTGAATGAATAATGAATAAAAATAAATATTTCTATGAGATTTCAGATATAAGTGGTGGCTTGAAAATCTAATGCATCTATAACGTTACTTACTAGATTATAAAACTCCATTTTCATCAACAAAAAATAAATAAATTTTGGGTTCAGGGTTCAGTATGGTCAACAATTAAGACATACTAGGTTGACTTGAAAGATGGGCGAAAGTGAATGCTTTGAAGTAGGTTTTAGGAGTTGGTCACCTAATCAACTTGGCATTCTTATATATCTTTGATTCCTCATAGAAAACGATAGATAGAGAAGTACAAAGCACTAACTATTGGACAATCCAAAACTGTAGATTGATCAACAACTCGTGAGTCTTGGTTCTTGACTTCCCAAGACGGACCCTTGTTCACTAGATTTAATAGTAATAAAACTAGTTAGGTTCATCCAATGGAGAAATTTTTTTGGTGCATGGTCCATTCAGGACGACCCCGAATGATGAAAGGTTTGGTTCACCAAACCATTGAGCCCACGTGTATTGATGTTGCAAGGGTAAGTCCTTGGCCCGTACATGCACTGACACCTTACAAAAGCTTGCAGTGACTGTCTCCATGCAAACATATGCATCTACACTGAAGCAGCTGATGATCTCTTATAGCGTTCTTGCTAGTTGTATCTGTACTGGAGAAGGTAGCGCAAAATGGATTGGCAAGTGGCAACAGCAAGAACCATCTCAGCGTCACAAGTCCAGCGTCTTAACCCCGATCCCCACTCACTGTAACACCGTAGCCCCTTGAGAAACAATCTGAGCTCAAAATCATCTATGGGTCACTACGTCATTCCCTGTTATGACACCCCAAAAGCATGAATAACATTGTCTAACACCCTATAACTAAAGACTTTACCTATATTTGGTTTATTATGTCTATGTTTTAGGGCCATCGCTAGCAGGGAAAACTTCACTATTAAGGGATCTTTGGGAAATGATATTCCCAAAGCCCCTCTAGGACTAATGCGGCCATAGATTAGCCCTGCCCCCAAAATCGCATACTCTGTTTTTCTTGAGCTCTTTTGAGTTGTGAAATGGACGTACGCGCTAATGTAAAACGACTCAGAAAAACAACGACAGGATCTTCCAAATTATTTGATTGAGATCATTTGAAATGGTAGGTCCTGCTTGCAGTTTTACAATCAAACACCAAATGAGGGTGTGAATATAGTCCTAAGGAGGCGTCGGAATGTCATTTCTAGCGGCAAGTAAACCCAAGAAATGATTTTCTCGTGCCCGATTAGGATAAGACCTCCCCTTGTTCACCCTGTAATGGGCGTCAGCATGTGTTCCACATGGGTCGGCATTTCCTTTCCATGTTAGGCGTGGGTAGGCATCCACACATGGAACTAGTCGTTCACCACCACGCAAGTTACTAAGAAAATGCTTGCACGCCAAGTTAATCAACACCGCATTTCGGTTATTCGGTGAAGCAACATGTGTTGGAGCAAACGTCCAACAGGTTTCAGGAGAATTTCTCCATACCATGCTTGTTTTTTGGGTGCCAACCTACCTAGACTTCCAAGATAGGATGCTCTCTCTCTCTCTCTCTCTCTCACACACACACACACACACGCTCATCATATGATTAGCTATGAGAGTGGAGCTCTCGTAAAGAGCACACCTAAAGATTAAAGGCTAGTTTGATCTGATGGAAGAGATTTTTGGGGCGTGTCCTATCTCAGACAAGGGCGCAGAAGACATCGTTCTGATCAACAAAAATCTGGGACCATGTTGTCGGATTTGGTCTCGAGACCATCATCTAATTTGAGTCTATCGCAGGGAGATGTATATTTATCAGTAATCAATCCCATCGGGAGCTACGCTAAAGTGACATCTCATCCGATAGATCAAACCATGTGAGAATCAACATTTACTTTCGTTAACAGACGCTAAACAAGGTTAGGTGGATCAAGAGATCAGGATTGGTCAAGCGAATTGCACTCCGAATGCAACCAAATTTGACTTCCGTGTCTGCTCAACCCAATCAAGTCCTTGTAGCCACTTTCAAACACTTGCATTTCTGGCTTACGGTGTTGCAAGTGATAAACAACACACTTAAATAGTAAGCAACACGTTAATACAGCTTTTTATATGCCGGTTTCAGGATGCCATTCCACGAAGGGACTAGGAAGAAGCTTTCTGCGAGTACTTTATTTTATTTATGTTTATAATGACTCTTTTCAAGGAAAATTACTGGCCAGAACCATAGTTGCAAAATTGAAATTTCTCCGAATAATTAGAAATGTTTCGCAAAAAGCCCCAACTTTCTTATGTCCATGACTTTTATGGCCATATATTCAGAAACCACGTTTATCATTTTGTTAAGAGGTCAAACCTCGTTCCAGCAAGACCTTGTCCAATCTCATCGAAGACTATGGCCTAGGCTCTTTATATACTAGAACCCACATGTCCGGTAATCTTCCCAAGTCAAGGTTCCTTTCCCCTCCGATCATGAAATAATCTTCCTCACCAGTTTTGTCAAGCCACCCAAACTCCACGGACGGAGCTTCCGTATGGCATTTACACATGTAAATCAGTAGGGAAACAGCTAAAAGGTACACGTGGTCTACCATCTCCCCACCGACATCATTAGATCCCATGATCCTACGCGATGCCATTCTAGAGTTGAGAAATAGACGGCTTATGGAAGTAGAAAGCCCAGGCCTAAATGATCTTGATCCCTCCACAAGACAAGATCAAGATTTTGGACCTATGAATGTGATTCAAGACATTGTACTTGGCAGCTGCAGCACCAACCATCTTAATTTTGGGACCCAAACGTACTCAGTACTTTCGTTTGCACATGTAGGGTCACGAACACCATATGATTACTCACCTAGCCTTCAATTAATGAGTCTGTCTATCCATGTACCAGAGGAACAGTCCATCTTTTAAACACTACATAATGCTTCTGTATGTAAATACACGTCGGTACTTTGGGAATTAATTTGTGAAGGAAATGAAAGGGACATAACCATGATCAAGTCACCAAATCTACATAATATCTACAAATGAAACTCCCGGAGTCGACCACGGACCAACTTAGGTGTAGTATTATCCATGTCCCAAAAAACACTCCTTATCTTGGTATGTTGTCGACGCTAGAAGGTCTCTTTTATAGAATGCATAAAACATTTTCCATAAATGTAGAACTTTTTCCTTTTTAGGAAACTCCTCTTCCTTCATTTACGTAAAAAAATTTCTTTAGATCTAAGTCGTCCATCATTTTCAGAATAGAAAAGATAAGTAACCCATGAGAAATCCCAATGCATTTTGGAGGATCAGAGGGAGTTGTAATGATAAAAGAAACTGAGAAAAGGAGAAGCAGTAGATATTAGTGTGCAATCTCACCGCAACGCCCCCACTTGGGCATATACACGATAAAAGAGTGCTTACCATAAAACTAAATAATAACAAATATATAATTATAATAATTGAAGGGAGACAAAACGCGAAAGTGAGAAGAAGGTTCCTATTGTCTTTGAATAAAAGAAGGGGTTAAAGTTAGGCATGGAAGCCCCTCCTCCCTCTCTCAATCTCTCTCTATGCTCCAACCGACTCCATCAGCTTCTTCTTGTCCACAAGACTCGAGTAAGGCGCAATGGAAGTCAACCTGCAACGTTTCGAATGTGGGCGGCGGTCAGTATTCATTCAATAAAAAATTTCCCTTTATCATATTATCTAGAGAGAGGAAGGGAGAGGGAGAGATTCCCCTTCAGATAAGAAAAAGAAAACACCGGCCTAGCCGGCACACCTAACAAGAGCCATATGCGCTAATTCTTATTGTGGGTCGTGATAAAGTAAGGTTGAGAGTTGAAAATGTTGAGTTGATGGAACATGCCGTTGAACACGTGAGCCCACGCGTTTCAACTCCACGTGATTTTTTCCATTACTTTTTTCTCTTTTGCCTTTAACTATTTTTATAATTTTATTAAAGGAAAAGAATTGTTTTGCATCCCCACCCCTCTTTGTGGCTCTAAGAGAAACTTAAATTTCTAGACAGATGGTATGTGATTAGATTATCTAATTCCATGATTTCCGGATACAATCCAAAGTAACGGTGGAAAAATGAGATGACACCAGTACGATCAGATGGGGTAATCCAGTCAATTCATTGACTAGGCCTAGGCCGTGCTATGGGTAAGGTATTGAAACGTTGAAGAGAAAATTCTGGTAATCCAGTCAAACCCAAGAACTCTCCCTCCAATTTCAGGGCCGTTGATGACATTTCAAATGAGAAGAGAATTCTTGTGCACAGGGTTAGCACAAATATTTCAGATCAGTGAACAAAGACGAATACAAAGTGTAAAAGTAGAAATATTCTAAAGATGATTACAAGTTAATGTTATAATAAATATTGAAGTACAGTAAAAATTTTGGAAAGCCAATAAGGAGAACAGTTGGTTGATTTTGATTTGGGCGCAAACTTGAGTTTCCTATTTCCTTTTCAGTTTTGGAAGTGGTTGGAGTTCATGACCTTTGCAACACTTGGGTCATGCCAATCGCATGACTGCACTTCAAATTTTCAAATTGCCCCTGCAAAAACAGCACAATGCCTGGTGTCAATGCACTGGCCACGTGCCTGGCAAGGGCATTTTTTGACATTTTAGTTTCTTCTTGTTCAGTTTTTCACCATTAAACTTTCATGATTCGCATCTTAAGAAGATAAGGTTAGTTAGGAATGCTGAACTCACCGTACCCAACCAAGGCACTGTGAGGTGCGGTCTAACCACCACATTTATTGGATCCCATATCTGCAAAATCAGAATCGATTCATCTCATCGCTCTTATAGGTCAAAGGCCAGATGATTTGGATGATTCTAACTTGTAAGAAATTATCTATTGTTTATACAGTTTATCAACTATTCTCTTTTCTAACATGGCTTTTCAGATGCTTTTTACCATCCAAATCATATGCTTTTTGATCTACAAAACATCTAAATCCGAAGCAATGAGATAAACGATCCGAATGATTCATAGGTGGGACCCATAAAATCTGCTCGCTGGACCACAACTACAGTGCGGTCCGTTCTGCACTCCCGGAGCTTAATAGTCTATTCACATGGTTAGAAGACGTGTGGAAACTCAGAAGAAAGAAAACGTGCTCAACCAGCATTATCTTGACAGTAAGACAATTTCTATTTCCACATGAAAGAAAGCAACAAGAGAAGAGAAGACTTGTGCCGAGGAGCACTACTAACGTGCGCCCAAGAGTACAGGAAACCACGTACCTTTCCTTGCGCTTTTCAAGGAACCTCTGCAGCGAATGCTTTCGCGCTATCGGAAGATCTGCCAAAAAATCCAAAACCTTGCCATTTTAGGAAATTCCGACTGTTGACTACTACTACTACCTTATAAAGAAAATCGGTGAAAACATTCTCGAACCTCCGCCGTTGAGTTTTTCCAGCAGCTGCTGCCCGGGGGTCGACGAATCCGCCAATTTGGTTTCCAATGATTCCGCGGGTGCAGAAATATTTCCGCTTTCGGCTACTTTTATGATTCTTTCCGCCTAATAAATTTGAGATAATTGATTAGATAATGAAGAAAAAATTGAATATTTTCATGTTTAGTTGAAGGACAAGTGGGAAAAATTCGAACCTGATCTCCAGGAACATCGAATACAGCGACGGTTCCGTTGTAGAATATGGTTAAAGGAGCTGTTCCGGAGGGATTTTCAGCCACCGGCCTGGAACTGTTTTGTAAATACATGAATGAAACATGGAAACTTCATAATCGCCCAAAAAAGAAGTCATTTTTTTCTGTATTTTTTATCAGATCTGTGAAAATGCCCTACCTGAGAACAGGACTCAAAACAGGCAGTGGCAAATTGAACGTATGATTCGGCTGCCGCACCGACTGCATCGTAATCGGATTTTTCGCCGGGCAATGAACCCCGTTTAGCAAGTTTCCACCGAGGCCGCCTTTGACAGCACCGGAAGCGAATAGTGACTTGAGGAGCTGCGGATCGATTCTGGAAATAGCATTCTGGATGCCTATAGAGGAATCGAGGTTAGCAAAGGAGAAATAGGAGGAGATTTCGGAGGCAAACAGAGTAGAGAGCACAGATCCGGTACCTCGGATGTTTCTTCTCTGATCGACAGGCTTCTCGTGAAGATTTTTTTCCTCCTTCTGCTTCTCGATGCCAAAGAAATCGAGCTCGACTGCTGAAGATCTAGACATTTCTCTTCTCTTTGGGTTACTGCTCTCTTTTTGTTTGCTGGCTGTTCAAGGTTGAGAGGGATATATAGGATTCTGTTTCTGCGACGAGCCGTTCTTCCGAGGAGAGAGATTTTAAACGTGGAGGAAGCGGCGAGAACGCCCGGGCTTTATGCGAGCGGACCGAAAAAGGAAGTGGGGTGCGAAAATAAAAAAAGGGTGAGTCGAAAATGGCACGTCTTCCACGGGTTGCATTAAATAATGCTGTATTGTGAAATTACATTTTCTAGCCCCTTCGTTCCTCCGTACCAACGTGTCCATAGTTAAAGACGGAGATGCCCCTCAATAGGCATCCGGGAACCCATTTTCCATTTGAGGGTTTGGATTGCCATAAAACCCAAATCGCATGCATTTAATTCTGACAGTTGAGGGGGATATTTCTTGGAGCATGTTCTGTCGAAAGAACGTTTTGGATGGAATGAAAAGTTGGCCCCCACATGGATCCTTCTTTCACCGTCGGTATTAAGGTGTGCTTATTGAACGAGACGAGAGCACATAATAAAATTGCAAGAATAGTTCAGATAAAAGGATTTGCAATGCAGCAGATGAAGAGATGGAGTGGTGCTGGAATGGATGGTGATGATCTCCTTGTCATAAGTTGCGTGGAATGCATTTCAAGTACCATCCATATGGAACATGTTCCCGGTGTCTAGATCATTCGTATGTGGGCCCAGAAGCTATTGAGCTGTATAATTTTCGACTACACTATCTAAATTAGAGTAGAGAGCAGCTGAGACATTGCACAATTTGAGAAACTTCAACTACTCTCCATAAGGCCATTAAAAGAAGTACCTCTATCTTATATGCATACTACGTACACCCGATTAAAGTCTGTGCTCCAAATAGCAGTCGGCATTATGATATCTAACATCCAATAGTAGAACATGGGTTTAGACGCATTCAATTGGTTGTCATTCGCTTCTCTTCACCCTGGTGAGGAAGAAGAGAGAATTGCAGCGTGACCAAACCATAGTTATATAATGTTGCTCGACTACAGCGTCTAGTATCTTTCCCAACAAATGTCTAATAGACTTGATCGGATAATTCAGCATTTTCCCCGTCACTGCTTTTTCTTTTTTCTGTTACGAGATTAGATTTAGGAGTATGTGTGAGTGAGAGAGCAGATGAGTGATTTGTTCTATAAAATTCTTTGCTTTCAGAGGAAAAAGATGTTTTCTTCTTTATCCCCTATAAAGACATGTACTATAAAGACATGGAGTGCACATTTTGTGATTTCAATTACATCTTCCGGATGCTAGAACACTAGCAGTTTACAAGTGGCACGATTTTCTGACTACTACATGTAAAATGTGGGAGAATGAGATGTACTGTAACTACACCCGATCTTTACAGTCGTGTCTCGCGGTAATTTGTGATGTGAGGTTCCCTCTACTTTATCTACGTATCTATGTATTATAGATCCCGTGTGATCAAAGATGTCAACAAATATTTAGCACAGTTGGACGGCATCTTTCTAAGCTGTTTCGCGGCAACTTTCTTCGGACTGTTTAGATCTTTCAGCAGCAGTCACTCCAAATAATCTATGTTCTTGGAAATGAATTCCATAATTTGGATCTCCCGTACACGTAACTTGACAGCATGTCGAGGGTGAACTCACCCCCGACTTGGTCAGCAGCAAGAGAAGGCCCACCGTAGAAAAAGTGACGCGCCAATTCATTCCAGTTGAAAACTTCACGGGGGTTGTTTCCGAGAAGCTGCCAGGAGATTGCGATTTGGTGGTTGGGAGGGCAAGGCAGAGAGAGAGAGAAGATGATATTCCGGCTTGGCGTGTGGTGAGAGAAGTCGGTCGTTTGCAGCTGTCGCCACAAAGCGCAAAAACGTGCTCCAAGTGCATGAAAAGAAGGGGAACTGCAAGGCTTAGACTAGACTATGCGCTCCTTCTCGTCACAGCAGACACGTGAACGCTCCTCACACACATGGTCTATTACTCACCTGTTAGTCTCACTGAAGGCGATTGAAACGATCGGATTGACGAGATCGACGTCCCTTGCGTCCTTTTCTTTTCTTCTTCCGGGTAATTGCCTGCCGACTGTACTACCAGACTTCTTCAGAGTCTCCTCGATTTCGGCCTACTCCATGACCTTGGAGATATGCTAATTGGACGCACCTTATAAGGTGTGTCAATAAAAGTACCCATTTTGAGTATGGGATTCATCTTCATACGATCCGACCGGTTTAATCTCATTAGTCCATCTCTGCATGTCTGGTAGTTCAAAAATCATTTGGATTGGATGATTTTAGGATGTGATAAGGGTTAGAATGCTATTTTGGACTAAGTTTCAGAACTAACTCTAAAACCTTGCCTAGCTAAGCATCACGTTGAGATGATCTAACTTGTTCATCTTTTTTGGACTCTTTTACATTGGTTAAACATCAAATTTCGTATCCGTTGGATAATTTTAATTTTGCATTTGAGTTTTAAATCACATCATTGAAATTTTTAATTAAAAAAACCAGTAGCTAGAAACATTCAATGAACATGAACGTTTCCAGTTAACCAAAATAGGCGAGGCCAAACAATATGGTTGGGTAAGATTGTCCTAAGATGGGGCTCAGCTAGTGGGGTTTCAAGAAGTGGGTCCTTTATTGATGCAACTCCAGACACTCCTTACAAGGTGCGTCTATTGCACATTCCTCCCCCTCAGAGTAGTACCAAACAGTCGTCTCGATGACGTGTTTTCAAGGTGCCTGTTGCTTTCCTTGTACTTACTGGCTCAACATCTAACGGTCCAGATTGGATTTAAAAACGTTGGCAAACGCGGTTTTAAGAGTTGCTTTCTTATAATGCATAGGATGGAATGGTGTTGACGGAGAGCAACGAGACGCGTAGGCTGGCCGGGAGTTAGAAAGAGGAGGTTTCTTGCCTGATTAGCTAAAACCAGGATAAGAAAGACTTTTCTTCTCCCCATTGCTTGACTTAAAACCGGTATTAGGACGAACGAGGAACTAATGGCTTGCTTGCATGTTACACCTGACAAATGGATACGGTCAATGTTTTCCTGGGAATGGATCTTGGCCGACAGTTTTGTTAATGCCACTCATTAATTTATTATTATGACTTCTTACAATTGGTTGTTTAGAGAAGTACAGCAATAATAGTTTATTTAAGTAGCAAGGGAATCGTGCCACTTTGAGGGTCTAAATTGGACTGCTGGTCGATGACCAAATGCTAAAAATGTCACGATCATTTAATTTGATGTACGGGTGATAATTGGACCACGACTAAGTGATTTGAAAGTTGTAACAAGAGAAAATTGCCATAAGGGGTTGAACCTTGTCTTGTAAATGGGGAGCATTTATTGTTGGGTTTGAATTATCACATTGAGTGACCCCATGATCTTTAAAAAAATGAAAATTCCAATGACCAAATACAAGAAGAGAAATGATACTCAGATAGGCTTAATCTGTGTTTTTTTAAATCCAAATTATTCATCTTGTTCTGCACGCCTTATTTAAGGCTACATGTGAAAAATCATGCCAAACGGATGATTTTAGTCTTTATATATATATATATATATATATACCATTGGTTTTCAGCTCAACAAAAACATAGGTTAAGATCATTCAGTCAGAGCGTATGGTGGTGGGGGCTGAATAAGGTTAAATGAATTACATCTTCTACAGGTCACGCTTGTCTTGTAAAAAAAGAAACGCTTTCCGCGAAGATGCATGTATTTTGTGTAAAGCCTTGTAATGTAGTGGTGCAAGAAGGAGCCTTTCTCTTGATCACTCGTAAGTGCATGAAGTCCAGAAAAATGAAAAAAATATATAAAAAGGAGACCCATTTTGTGCGTCTCTGATTATCATTCCTCGTTTGAGGATTACAAGCCCCGCATCCATCTTGTGCTTTCGCAACAGGCAAAAGTCTCACAGTACTACAGCAACATTCCCCTTGAACCATAGTAGCAAAGTTCGGGAAATCGGCGAGCACATATTGGAGAAATTAGAGATATGTTTGGCGAGAGTTGAAGATAAAATTGAAGATTAGGATGTTCATTTAATCTTTGGCTAGATGCTCAAAAACTCACCTGATTAGTATGTTGATTTCGAGAAATAGGCTCATCAATTACCCCAATTGGTAAGACTTGTATAATCCAGTTTTTTTTATTTGTGTCAGATTGTTTCTGACACTTCAATTTGCAAACCTATTTATAAGGCTTAAACAATCATGTTTATCCAATTATGCCGGATTATATAGTCAGCATCATCCAATAAACCGGATTATATAGATATAAACTTGTCGACTCGGCCCATGGTTTGTGTTAATGATCTTAAAGCAAACAGCCCTCAAGCAGCCTCTTCTTTATATCCTTTTTTTTTCTAATTTTTTTTTAGAGCGAAGAATAAAGAACCAAACTACCTAAAACCTAATATCTCAATTCCTAAATCTACTTAAAAATCCCCCCAATAAGAGAGAAAGTACCACCTCATCAACCATAAAGAGTAGAAACACCGTGTTGCCTATGACCAACTGTGCTAGATGGTTTTTGACCTTCTTTGTATCTCTTTGATCAATTCATACTGCAGTTTTTAGAAAACTTGGTCACAATAATACATGTTTTGGATATTTCAATTCCTAAACTAGTGCCAATTATAAACTTGTTTTCACCTACAAATCCCATTTTTGGCAAGTTTCCCCGGAAACCCAAAACAGTGAGGACTTTTCGTTGCTAGAAATATAAATATTTGTTGGCCCACTTGAGCTTTTAATTCCGTCTCTGCTTAACAAAGCAGCCGCACCATCCTACTTGTTCAAAGTTTGAGAATATGTCGAGGGCATTGCAGCCCCCGATGCCTTTTTAATCATTTGCTTAACTCGATACAACTTACGCGTAGGCTCCCACTATTCTGAAGAAAACTTCGGAGGAAACCAGCTATTAGATAGTTTGATTGGTCTTGCCCTAAGTGGCCGAACACTCACTTTCTCTTCAATAATTTTATAACATGTATTAATCCTTTTCAATGGTATCATGGTATAGACTCGCCCAAATCCCAACCCTTACCTTCCAAGGGAGAGACGCCCTGTGCCACTCCGCTAGAAGGCCTTATACAGTTAGAATCGGATGATCCTAGCTACCATTAGTTACAATGGAGGTTTTAGAGATTTTGGGCAGTTTTCAGCTGCCTCTGTCGATAATTTTTCTTTTGTTGGTCTTTTGGTGGCGGGTAATACATATGTGGGCAAGTAAAAACATGAGAGAGGGCAAGTTGTTCAGCCATCTATAATCAGTATTTAATTGGAAATGGCTTGGACGGGCTCTACACAATAATTTTCTTTATCAGGTACTTCTGTGGAGGATTTGGTGATGAGTTAGCTACCCATATTGTACCAACATAGCATATTAACCAAGAGAGGCTTGCTGGGGAAAGGGGTGGGTTTTATTCCACCTGAAAAGACAAAGCATTCAATTGCCATCAAAATCCAAATAACCAACGCATCCTTACTTTGAAGGTAAGTTTTCCATACAAAGTTGCAAGTGGTTGTTGGGATCTTTATGTCCAACATATACGACGACGAGGAAGAGCTTGGCATCCTCGTACCGCTCTATCGTAATGGCGTTCAGTCGAAAATTCTGGTTTGCCATTATGCGGGCTCACAGTGTAGGACATCGTTTTCTCCGTGGGAACAAATTAAGCCCCGTTTTTGTATCATTTTTTCCATTAAAAAAGTCATGAGTATATCGTCCAAGTTCGATCGGATTCAATGGACCCACTAGATGGATCATGTTTCACGTTTTGCCTCTTTGAGGTGGATCAAAAGAGACTTTGCTGGTTTGGATAACTTGTAGTTGTTGTCCTCATGAAGATAGGTGGTGTCATGGTGTTTCCCTTAGTAATCATGGCTTCGTATTTGGTAGCGACCGCAACCATTCGCATTTTTCACATGTTTTAGCTTGTCTAGAGCCCCTCAACCAGCTTTGCCTCTCTCTCTCTCTCTCTCTCTCTCTCTCTCTCTTGTTTAGTGTTTATGGAACAGTGAGTGAATTCCTAACCACAAAAACATCTTGGTTATGAGAGAGGACAGTTGACCAACTTTGGCTGAGTGCTACAACCATTCTCATTTTTCACATGTTGTCCGTTTTTAGCTTGACTAGAGCCCCTCAACCAGCTTTGCCTCTTGTTGGAGCAGGTTTCCCTCTCTCTCTCTCTCTCTCTCTCTCTCTCTCTCTCTCTCTCTCTCTCTCTCGTTTAGTGTTTTTGGAACAGTGAGTAAATTCCTAACCACAAAAACATCTTGGTTATGAGAGAGGACAGTTGACTAACTTTGGCTGAGTGCTACAACCCACCTACAACCCTTGTTTAGTAATGCCTTTCTTTTCTTGGAAACAATATAAATACACATATTATGCACTTGTTCTAAGTAGGGATAAGGGACAATAACTTACCATTCCAAAAAATAAAAAAGATGCACATACACACATAGAAACTAGTTAGTGCGCCACGACGTTTATTGGATTACTGATCAAGTCGTTTATATGTTTCTATAAATGAAACGAAACTGTGGACTTTGTTGGGACTTAATTTTGATTGATCTATGGAATATCCATTCTATATAGCACAAGGACCATTCGATCGCATCTTGATGGCTTGCAAGATTGATGGTTTTGATCTTACACCTGAACTTACATAAACGGGAAATGTTTCAGTTGATCCCGCTTAGCAAATTTTTACTGAGGTAAGATGCTCTTATTATTCTCAAACATGCTTTCATCTACTACAAACGTGTTAAATGAGGAGTGCCAATTATTAAGCCGTAGTTCTTATTACATCATTTCCCTAATTACAAGTAAGGAATTCCTATTTAATGGTGGTATAACTAGAGGACTCTCCCTTATGTGATGTTCACGTGAAAGAAATGTCCCCAAGGAAATGTGTTGATTACAAACAAATTGAGCGGGTGGGTCGCTGCCGTGGTTACCAAAGTGTACAAACATCCAAGAGACGTGATCCCCAAAGAAAAATCTCTTGTACTGTTCTTGCTTTCTTTTCAAGATCTCTTGAATGTACAGCACAAATATCACATGAAACAGAATGGAGGGTTTTCATGTTTTCAGCAAAGTTTCTTGCCCCACATAAATGCGGGAATCTCCGTGACCAATGTCTTTACCTTCCTCACAAGATGAAGATGTCAGCTCTAGTTGCTGCTTTCCACTGGGCAGTGCCTAACTTATTGTATTCTCTCTTAAAGGACAGGGACCCACAAAGTGGAAGTGGGCCTCGGGTCTTTATTGTGTAGTAGGTTTGAGATCTTTACATAGAATTTCATGAGTCAACAGCAGTTCCTGTGATGACTAATAGGCGTGTACAGTAGGCACTCAAGATTGTGTGACCGTTGAGTCGTTGGCCGCTTCTTGCCGATAATGTATTAGGGGGGTTTATTTAATCGCACATGTATATCTAAGATATGCCTCTTATGACATCTCCTATGATATCTTCTGTGATATCTAAGATATGTGTCATATGTTCTGTGATATCTTGTGTGATATGTGAGATATGTGGCATTTGTTCTGTGATATCTTTGGTAATATTTCTGGTGATATCTGAGATATGCCTCTAATATGAAAAACATATGGCTCTCAGACATTACACTTAAATAAGCTGTATTTGTGGAATATGCCATGATATGAATTAGCCCCTTGATATTTATTAATTATCTGGGCCATTAATCTATGCTTATGATATTCCTAAGGCCCAAGGATTTTATGGTACCTTTGTTGTAATAAGCACATCTGCCAGTCATTTTCATAAGGAACTCTTGTCCATAGAAAAAATTGGATCCGCTGCAATGTGCAGAAAAAGCAAACAGTACACATTAGCTCATCATGTAGAACCCGTGTTTGTTTTTCTAAAATCCCCTCAAGCACAGAGGAACCCGTGTTTGTTTTTCTACTTGGTTCAATCTCGGAAAACCAGTGATTGATGTATTCTCAAAAACAAGAAACCTTAAGAGGTTTTCATTTGCTTCCAGCAAGAACTCTCATCTTGCACCACCTCCTCTTTACTCTACTGGCTGAATGAATCCAAGTACTAGAACTAAAGTCATTAACAATTTTGATGTCAATAATGGTGACATAAAGATTTCATCATTAGAACCCAAGTCTATGATTCGATACTTAGGAGCCTGGTATCTACAGAATAAGATGAAATAATGGTCGATATTGTTGATTTAGACAGAGATGAGTTTCTCAACTTTGAAGGGCTCATCTTCCTGCATACAAGCTCAGAGATAGGGCTACTAAGGTCAATAGCCCTCTCTTTGATCAACTTGAGCTAGACTACCTCATATCTCATTTCCAATCCAATAAAAAGTAAACCATATTGCATAAGAAAAGTTACATCTGAAGTTGTTGTTCTTAAAAAGTCATGATACAGAGAAATTCTAAACTCCCCTTGTGTGAAGAATCTTCACAAATTCAGCCGAAGATTCTTTCATTTCATCTCTTTCCTCACATGTGAGCAAAGTTCCCAAAATACATACTTCCAAAAAAAAAAATTCTTGCAAGAATTGCATCCCCTAAACAACAATGTCGAAGTTTACAGGTCATTGAGCTTTCATTCCCAGTCATTACAAAACTTCAAAATTTTCCTGACAACTACTACTGAAATTACAAGAGATGTCAAACCTAAATGTGTCTCTCATTTCACATTTGTTGTAAACATATACCCGTTGGCCATGCAGAAATGCAAACCAAGCATCAAATCAATTCTCTTGCAAGGCCTTCATTAAATATAATCAGCTGAAACTCTGCCCCAAAACCCTACAATGGTTCTTCCCCTGCGGCCTTCCATGCTATATTCTCAGCTCTATGAAAAGAGAGAAAAACGCAACTTCAGATTTAGTAGACTTATCTTGATGAAAACACAAAAAGAAATTTTAAGGCCTTCAAATCAAATATAAGGCCAACAGAGTCATATATGCTGGACATTAGTATATAATTTCCAGTATTTTGAGGTTCCAAACCAAATAGATGCTTAGCTACATACTCTGCAAGCCGAATGTTATGATGGATTCTGCATGCACTTAGTAATTTGTTGTACATGTGAATCAGTGAAGTCTGCACTTGCAAATTTGTCTCAAAGCCATTAACCTTAACATACTCTTCAATGTTTTCTCCCACGCTCAAGGACCCAAAATCTGCACAAGCTGAAAGCATAGTTGCTAACCGGATGGAACACATGAACTCACTTAAACTTGGAGGTTGGGGGCCAATAAACATAGAATGAATAAATGTAAAATCTCCAATAAATATGCCATGAGAATCTTTGGCAGGAGGATTAAAATGGAAGTATAATCTTCAGAAGAATATGGCAATCACCTACAGCCCTGCACAAAAGCTACACAGAATGGCTCGCAGACCAATTACAAAAAACAATTTCTGTTTGTTCCAGCTTGAACTAGACATATGCATGTCAACAAACTCAGAACTGCACTACTACTTGCCAATTGCTACCGCTACAAAATAGAATCAAGTAACAAAAAGCAATAGATTAAAGAGCAATAAATTGCAAAACAGTTCCTTTTAATTCCTACAACTGAACAAAGATACAAGGATCTGAACAAGCAGGAGTTTAGAACTTGGCCCCATATACATATCTAAAATATTTCTCAAATTCCATATTAGTTATTCTAACAAAACCATCATCATACGTAAAAGCAGTTCATTTGCTTGAAGAAGTATATAAAGAATGCAAATATAAATCAATCATTACCTTCCTAGAAGCATAATGATGCATGAAGATATAGATACTTCATTAAGGCACGCGGCTACAAGATGAGAGTCTAAATATCCATATGACATTAACAAATTAAGAATGGATAACCTGCAAAACTACAAGACCAATGAACTGCAATGCACATCTAGCAACCTAACACATGCATGTCAACTGGCATGAATACAACAACTTTCATTTTAATTGCTTTTTTCTAATAAGCCATCAGGCTTGACACCTTCACCCACCATCATATCATAGAGCATCATAACATCAGCTAATCTTCCAACATTGTAGTATGCGTGAATCAAAATACCATATGCAACAACATCAAGCACCAAACCCCTATCCATAGCACAATGAAAAGCCAAAGATGCTTCCTCCATTCGACCTTCTTTACAAAGACCATTAATAAGGACATTGTTAACTGAAATGTTGGGAGAAATATGGTTTCTAAGCATCTCTTCATGAAGTTCAATATGGAAAAGGTGAGGTACATCTTTGACATGGCCTTCCTTGAAACTAGAACATTAACAACATCAGGAACAACATCTATTTTACAGAAAAAACACAGATAACTATTTTACAGAAGGTTTCATTGAAACTAGAAATCATGAACAGCAGTA
Organism: Warburgia ugandensis; assembly: GCA_035236585.1. Taxonomy (NCBI): domain Eukaryota; kingdom Viridiplantae; phylum Streptophyta; class Magnoliopsida; order Canellales; family Canellaceae; genus Warburgia; species Warburgia ugandensis. The sequence goes on along the minus strand of CP141130.1, from coordinate 85,049,521 downwards.
GACAAATGGTAATATTGTTGAGTGTTTTTTGCAAGTGCACGGCTGTTGTAGTCTAGCTAGTGCAAGTCCGGGTCGATTTCTACGGGGACTCGACTTAAATGTGGAGTTTACACAAATTTTAATTATAAATTAACAAACTAAAATTCAAGTTTATTAAGCATTTCATAAGTAAACAAAACTCTAAATTTAAGTAAGCAAGAAATGACAATAAATTGCAAATAAAGAAAACTTCCCTGTTTGACTACTGTGTCACGCAGCTAGCCACAACAAGTTCTAATTAATAACAAAATAACTGTCTTAGATTACACAATTCTCGGACTAACAAAACAGGAATAAAATAGAGTGAAGATAAGACAGGATACAACCGTAATTAAGCTGGGACACAAATGTAATTAAATTAGAAGTTAAGGGTGAAGAACGGAATTTCTCCATTTTCCATTTCTTTAAGGGATGAAAAGAAGGCATGGGTGGTGCTTGTCGGGTGAGAAAAAAGAAGAAGAAGAAAGAGATGATGGGAGAGAATAGAATAAGAAGAAAGAGATGGAAAGAGGGATGGTTGCGATGGAGGAACCGATGCAGAGAGAAGAAGATGGAAGAAAAAGAAGAAATGAGAGGAAGAAGATAGGCGAGCAGAAGAAGATAAGGTGTAGGCGTCGACTGCTGATGGAGAGGGGCAAAGGATGCAGAGAAGCTGGTCGATGGGGGTGGAGTCGTGAGAGGTTTGGGTGGATTTTTGGGTGTTTGTCGCAAATGAGGTGGATCGAATGGTGATGGGTGCAGACGGTGTGTGAGGAAAGTGTGATCTGAGCTGTGATAGTTGGCCAACGGAGAGGGATAAAGAGTAAGAATGAAGAGGAGTGGGGAAGCAGAAAGAGGCGAGATACAGAGGGTCCAGTAGAGAGAGAGAGAGAGAGAGAGAGAGAGAGAGAGAGAGAGAGAGAGAGAGAGAGAGAGAGAGAGAGAGAGAGAGAGAGAGAGAGAGAGAGACGAAGGGGAATTGTTGCGTCTTGCCAGTATGCAGAGACAGACACTAGTCTGCTCTGCACCGATGTGTCACTCACCAGTTGTTGGCAGCTGGGGACCCGAGAGAGCAGAGAGGAGAAGAAAATGAGAGAGATAGAAAAGAATAGAAGTGATGTGTTCGGGTGAAAGTGAGGGTGCGAGATTGGGCAAGAAAGAGAATGAGGGGAGAAAGAGAGAGGGAGGAATTGTGCGGTCTAGAAAGGAAACACGGGTTAGGTTGGTGATGGGAGCAAAGTGAAAGAAACAAAGGGAGAAGATGGAGCAGAGAGCGAGAGATAATAGGTGATGGGGCAAACAGAGACGAGAGTAAGAGAGGGGGGAACGGACTGAGAGACAGGGAGGAACGATCCTTCTGTCTCTATCTGTGAAGGGGCAGAAGCCCAGGGAGAAGAGGAGAGCACCAGAGAGAAAAGTGTATTCCCGGCTAAGCTGCTTGCTCCTCCCCTTGAAGGAAGCAAAGCCAGCCTGAATATATTATTTTATTGTAAAACGTGCAGCTTGCCTATGCTTCGCCCATGCCTTGCGATGATGCCATATGCATCATTGGTCAGCTTTGCCCAAATTTGTGGCATGGGACCCATTAAGCAAATCTGAACCATCCAATGTATTATGGCTTACCTGCAAAAACAAAATATAAAATTAAAATTATTTTATGTGGATAATTAGCTATAATTATCATCCGATCGTTAACTTTTCAAATTAACGGTTGGATGATTGATTATAGCTAAAATTGATTTAAAATCACAAAATTACGTATTTAAATGATCTAATAAAATGGTAATCGAAGGTTATTTTTGGCAAAATTAAGGACTCAACAAATATAACAACAAACCAAAAACATTCACCAAGAGGGGAGGTTGCTAGATCTCACCTTACAGGGAAGTTGGATTTTATCCTAAACAAATTGGGTTTTGTGCATAGTCTAATCTAGGGTTTTCAGATCCTAGATTTTCTCTGACCTTAAACGAAGTGGGTTTTTGCAGGCGACTTTAGATCTCGTCGAGTAGCTGCTTGTGGAATGGTTTTTTGATGAACAAGACTAGTAGATCCGCCTAGATCTGGTGTCGGCAGACCTTTTTCCCCTGCTTGTTTGGAATTCTCAATCCGATGGTGGCGAACAGGTTTTCCACCTGGGTTGGTGAGAGCTTTTCTTGCTAGGACTTGGAACCGAAGGAAAGCACAAGACTTCTCTTCAAGGGCAGCCTTCCTTTAAGGGACGAAGAAGACGCCCTTCTCCCCTCTCTAAAAATGCTTCTTTTTTTTTCTCTCTCTAAAAGAGGAGCAAACTTTACACTAAAAACTACATTTGGCATATTACAAATAACACCAAACATATCAACATGATAAAACTTAAATAAACCTGATATCTAAGATATGCCGAAAATAATGCGATTAAATAAACCTGATATCTAAGATATGCCGAAGATAACGTGATTAACTAAACCCGATATCTCAAATATGCCGAAGATAACGCGGTTAAATAAACCCGATATCTCAAATATGCCGAAGATATCGTAGTTAAATAACATGCATATTTGAGGTATGCCGGCATATCTCAAAAACGCCTAATATGTGCGATTAAATAAACCCCCCTTAGTCTTTGGTACATCTTAACCATCCATTATGTTTGAAATGACTTGACGTTAAATTACTATTCGAAATAAAAATTTTAGTTGACAGGGACTTGGCCAATAATAGTTATATCTCTGACATATTTCCTCAGGTGAAAGCCTATTTTTAGGCTCTTGTGCATGGGTATTTTGATAATTGAGAAGTCTTAAGATTCAAACTCATGAACTATTGGTCAGTAAATTTATGATATCATGTGTAGGTCTATAATGTGAGGATTTGAGGTCCACAATAGACACATATCTAGTTGCGGCAATACAATTACTCCATTGAGATGAAAATGGGGACTTAAAGTTGTAAATGGTGTCTTAGCTCACGAGATTTCAGATTGATTCTAAGACCT